>OZ024902.1:52426045-52553000 GCA_964017125.1 Flabesymbios commensalis | reverse complement strand
TGGATACATACATGAATATGAACATAACATGGATATGAACAAATTACAGAGCAATGACCACCCTGATGACAATTTAAACTTCAAAGCTAGAATGTAATTATAAACATGTTGAAAATGTGCCAATTCATATTGATGTAGACATACATACATATTGTACATGTTGACATAATTTTCATTTAGTATTACATAACAAGAAATGCTTGATTCTATATTGAAAACTAGATAAGTTGGTACAGTTCCGTATTTCTTTATTTAAATTGTTCCATAATTTAGGACCAATAAGCGATAAACTTCTGGTGTGTAGTCTTGGTACATCTAATTGGCCAGTCCCAGAAGACTTCAACAAATAAGTATTGACAGGGTCACCCTGTCAGTAATGGGTGTTGATATATATTTGACAGGGTTACTCTGGCAGCAGTCGGTGTTGATGTCTTATTGACAGGGTCACCCTATCAGCAGTGAGGGTTGATGTCTTATTGACAGGGTCATCCTGTCAGCAGTGGTTGTTGATGTAATATTGATAGGGTGACCCTGTCAGCAGTCGGTGTTGATGTCTTATTGACAGGATCATCATGTCAGTAATGGGTGTTGATGTATTATTGATAGGGTGACCCTGTCAGCAGTGGGTGTTGATGTCTTATTGACAGAGTGACCCTGTTAGCAGTGGGTGTTCATGTCATAGAATACTTAGAGTATGGGTGATAATAGGTTTTGAATAGCCCTAATTTCGGTTGATTGGGGCGCAGTCCTGAATTTCGTCTCCTCGGCTTTCCCGGATGACTGCAACCATACTGAGCGTGAGCGTATTTTGTGATCATATGGGTGATACACAAACTTCGACGATAACCTTCTATTTGCAGTAAATTCTACTCGATGGCTAGATTTGAAGTTTTCGAGCGTCTTATTCCACTCTTCCCAGTTTGAGAAGGAGGCACCAGCCTCTATTCTCGCAGCCATTTCAACAACACGTGTGCCTTTTGCTGGGAAGATGGAGGCGTGATGTGTGGGAAACACTGATTGGCTAATCATCTCCATGTCATAACGCGTATAAATGCACTGTGTTATATAATAAATAATAATAGTCAACATATATTTGAAAAAAGTAGGGATAATGATGTTGTCTACGTTAAATTTAACAACAGTTTTAAAAAACAGATTACTAAATAACGTCTTTGTTGTGGACAAACACTGCATAACAATGATTACGATGTATAAATTTTGGTCTCCCAGTAGAATAGTTGAATCTTTTTTGTTCGTCTGAAAGAGGGCGGGGGCCTTAGGGTAGTGGTTAGCACCGCTGCCTTTCACGCTAGAGTTCGAGGTTCGGTTCCCGGTATCGGCGGGTTGAAAGAAACAAAAGAAGGTTGTAACATGCACCATCAATTGATAGTTGTTTTTCGTCGCAGACCAATATATTTTATAGATGAAAATAAGAGGCTAACACCAGAAATGAGGAGTAGCCCACCTCCTGTAAGGAATGGCACGCTGTAATTTCCTGTTGCGCCGACAATCCAACCTGAAAATACAATAAAATATTTTACATAAATACACAAATAATTATATTATTGATAGTACATTCACTTTCTACATTACCCACCACAATTCAATATTTTGTTTTTTTATATATGAAAAAATCGGAGTAAACTCGGTTCTGCTCTTCAAAGGGGTAGTAATCCCAACCAATAAACTAAAGATTAAATTGATATGGCTTTAAATGGAGATATTTATATGTTGAGGGATGTGTTTACTTTATTAATTTCCGTCTTTACCCACTGTAATATTCAGATAAATCAACATAAGCTAATCAGGTATATACGTATTATATACTCACCCATAAATGGCAGCAGCGGTAACATTGTCAACCCTGACAACGTTATGACCCAGCCTTCAGCCTTCCCAGCTTTATCTGATCCTATAAAGCGGAGCACCACCGCC
Source organism: Flabesymbios commensalis (assembly GCA_964017125.1). NCBI lineage: Eukaryota > Metazoa > Annelida > Polychaeta > Terebellida > Flabelligeridae > Flabesymbios > Flabesymbios commensalis. The sequence continues at coordinate 52,551,065 of OZ024902.1, read as the reverse complement.
GTGTAGGCCACGTGGAAACCACCTGGATGTAGACATATGATAGACAAATATCAGTGTTTTTGTGTACCGGATTGTGAATGATGCACGTACAATTTAAAAACGAAGATAAAATACCAATGCAAATTGTAGTTATATTTACGAAATTATTGAAAATAATTGATGCAATGACAATAGTGATAATATATTGCGGGGCCCTGCGCTAAATTAACGTCGATACACTGGTATCAATCTAACTCGACGAGGCCGCCAATCACGTGATCGCCTAGTTACATTAAGAAGGGAGAAACAATGCGGTTTCGCTGAAAACTCCACACGAAGTAATTAGGCGGTACGCCATCGTATGCTGTTTTATATCTCTTGTGCCTCAAGGTTACGCGTGCATTTAGCTTTCACTTCCAGTCAGTGAGCAGTAATAAGCTGATAACTATAGTCGAAACATAAATGTAGTCACTTAGAAGAATAGTCTAGTCCACTGCCTAGTTTCCGTCATGGTTGTCAAAAGTCTACACTTAAAAATACAGTTGATGCACCTTAGTGGACAGGTTAACGACATGCCCACTGCATTTTGTAGTAGAATTATGCCACTTGGCACGAATGCTACTTGGACCAATTGGAAAAATTTGAGCAGCGGACGTTTTTGATATCTGCTTTTATTTTGCCATAATTCAAGGTCAAAGGTCAATTTCAAGGTCAAATATGATTTTTTAGCAAATAAGGCTACGAACAAGTGTAATACCTCTATTTCATTTAATTTTGACTGAAAAACTCATTTCTGGTAATATTTTAATAATTCAAGGTCATCTTCAAGGTCAAAAGGTCAATTTGAAGGTCAAATTGTTTAAAATGTCATTTTTACCATATTAAACTACGAACAAGTGTAATACCTCTATTTCATGGGATTTTGACTGGAAAATTCATTTCTGGTATTATTTTAATGATTCAAGGTCATCTTCAGGGTCAAAAGGTCAATTTCAAGGGTAAATTGTTGAAAATGTCATATTTAACAATCACAATTAGGAACAAATGTAATAACTCTAGTTGGTGTTATTTTGACTACAGAATCTATTTATGATACTATTATGGTGACTCAAGGTCATCTTCAAGGTCAAAATGTCAATTCCAAAGACAAAACTGCGAAAATATGTTTTTTAACAAATACAAATAGCAGCAAGTGTAATACCTCTTTTTGATGTGTTTTTGACTGAAGAATCAACTTTTAGTACTATTTTGATGATTAGAGGACATTTCAAGGTCAAAACTTGAATTGCAAGGTCAAGTAAGCAAATATCTCGTTTTCAAGGTTAAAATGCTATTTTGTAACTAATACAGCTAGGATAAAGTGTAATACCTCTGTTTCGTATATTTTTGACTGGAAAATTCATTTCTGATACTATTTTCATGATTCAAGCCATCTTGAAGATCAAAACGTCAATTTCAAGGTCGACATGCAAAGATATAATTTAAAAAACAAACAGATAACATCAGGTGCAATACAGTACTGATTTAGCAAAATGGGACAAGCTTTTTCAGTGGGGCTAGCCCCGGCTAACGCAGGCTAGCCCTGGGCTAGCCCCATGTTCTCTCCCCACCCCATTTGGGGCTCGCATGTATGCGCCCAAAGTTATAAAATCCTTTAGCCGGGCCGCAATGTGCGTTTTGGTATAAGTTCATATTACTGGAGCCGCGCTCATATCGCCGGGGCTCAAGCCAATCTAGAGCCTCGGCGAATTGAGTCAACGCCTGTATGTGTTAGTCAGGCGCGCTTCTCGTCTGGTCCAGTTTCAAGCTCGACCGGTGCGCCGGGCGAGCCTGACTTTCCAGGTGCCTGCTTTTTCATCTTCAGTTAGGTCTATTCCAGTGACCGTAGCTTCATAAAACCACCCATTTTCTGAATTTATACACTGAACTGTTTTTCCGATACTAAAGATAATGTCTAAATGCTAAAGGCTAAATGCTAAATGGCTAAGCAGAAATAAATGAGGACTGCAACAGGTCTAGATGTATACGCGTACGGACACTCAATTATTGCAAGTTTAGATCAACTCAGAGCTGTTTAGATGATGCTGAATGTGGTCAAGCTGAGCGCGCCCTGTCTTGCCCAGAGCGAGCCTGGCCAGCCCGGCGAGATGACACATGGTTCACAGCATCCATGTTAGCCGCCACACAGTATACTGGGTGCAAGCCCAAGTAGGATTTGGGCGGGTATATTTTCCTGGCCCGAACCGTGTGGGGGCTCGAGCCCATTTCATGCGCTGGGCGCAATCAATTCTGCGCCTGTCTCGCCGGGCTTGCGCCCGGGCTAATGACGGGCTGGCCAGCGTTAACGCAGGCCAGCCACTGATGAAAAATCTGTCCCATTTTGTGAAATCAGTACTGTACCTCTTTTTTTACCTCAGCTGCAATACCTCACTGTATAATCCATTACTGATACTATTTTTTGTGATTTCAGGGTCACCCGCAATATCAAAATGTCAATGTCAATTCCACAAATACGAAAATTATATGACTTTGACATCTACCATAGGCCTACTACAAGAATCATGTATGTGTGCATGTCATAATTATGCAGACTACCTTGTCATTGATCAGCTTCATATTTTACACTAGCATGTAAGCCTTGTGGCCCAGTCGTCCAGTAAGGTTATTATTTTGATCCGAAAAATAGGGGACAGATGAAATTTGGGGGATTGTATCTTGAACCCTACCTAAGCATTTTTGCAACACACTAAAAGTTTCCTGAATTTATCCTTGTGTATTTGCCGCTAGAGGGCAAAATCCAAAGTGGCCACCACTGCAACGTAATGTGCTATAACTTTGCTGCCAAATAACGTAGAAATGTGTTAGCATACTGTTGACGCTTGTGAATTTCACCGTTTCTAGCTTCAAAATGGCATTGTGATTGAGCTTTCTGTCCTGTCAAGATATAAGATCGATTTGGTTTGCGGCTGCGCCATTGTCGATGCGGTACATTATGTCCTGTATTAGGTCAAATAATATTTTCTTCACAAAATATAGAAAATATTTCTTAGATCAACAATAAAAAGTACGTAAAAAAGGTATAAAGAATCACATCAAAAAGGTATCACGTATTATTTGTATTCACAATCATGTTGTTTGTCCTAATTTGACCTTAGAATTGACATTGTGGTGTTTAAGATAACACGAATCCAAAAATATACCAGACATGGTCAGTCAAATTACATTTAAAAATGCATTATTACACTTCAACAAAAGTAAGCTAATTTTGACCTTATATAACCACGAAGATGACATTTAACCATCAATCTACTCCTAAGAAATGCTGTCAAAGCCATATCTTATTTATGTATATTACACGTGTTTCGATGTTTATTTGTGGACAATGTTTTCAGAAATGAGACATTGAATTTTACATTTATTCTTTAAACATGTTAAAGAGGACTAGAATGATGAAACTACCACTACCAGGAATTTCTAGTAAAGAAAGATCATGAGCACTGCATTTTTTCAGGGAAAGCATGATACATTGGACAAGTTTTAGTCAGAGAGACAATTTCTATTCGTTTCTGATTATACCTCCATCCCCCCCCCCCAAATGCGCTATTTTCTAAGATGGCGAAAGTCAAACATTAATTTGACAAAATGTTCGACAGAATAGATAAAGGTTCATGATGTTGGTGTTTACAATTTAGATTTTAGATATGCCCGACATCGTAGTGCGGCAATAAACTGCAGTAGACTGTTTTGTGGTAAAGTCCAGAATAATCGTCATTTGTGCAAAGTCAAATAATAAATGGATATCATTTTCGACAAAATAGAAGTACATTCATGATTTATGTGTCTGCTATAGGGTTGTCCGGTATGCCCGATAAAAAGAGTCATAAAGTACCTGAGACATTGCAAAGTGGGTAAAATCCAAGATGGCCGCAATTTGTCTGAGGTCAAACACAAAATCCATATCACTTTTAAAACAGATTCGTGATTTAGATATCTATCATAGTTCCAAGTTATGCAGTTGCATTATCAAAAACCATTTTAGACACCGTCTACATGCCTAAAACCACGATGGTGGTTACCAAGCAAACAAAATGGCCATAATAGAGCAACATATGTGTAGAACTTCTACTGGAATCGGGATACATCGATGATTTTGGTGCATAGGCCTACCGTGTGGTTTTCAGGTACGCCCGACATGGTGGTATCACCAAAAAAATACTAGAGATGGTAGAAGCCAAGAGGGTAACCAAAAGGCCAACATAATTGCCGTCACAGGGCCACAAACAAGCAATAAATGTGTAAAACGTCAACTGGAATCGAGATAGATCTGTGATTTTGGTATCCACCAAAGATATATACCGACGACTCGGACATTGTGGCATTTTCAGAAATCATATTAGGCATTGTTGAGATAATGAAACCCAAATTAGTGGTTAGTCAGAGAGTGCCCGCAAATAGGCCATGACCAAACACGAAAATCTGCATCGCCTTTAACACCATTGTGGTAGACGAGTGACTTTGACAAATGAATGTTCATTTGGAGTAGGCCCACGGTACCTGTAAATCATTATGGCAGGCTGGCGGGGGCATACCATACTATGCATATGTATTCCTGTTCAGCCTACTTGTAGGTCGAGTGCATAGGCTTGCAAATTAGGGCCCATAAATATAAAATGAATTCATGGTAAGGGGCTCCAGGCCTTAAATTAAAAAAAATAATTATGCCTACAGCCAACTTAGTTCTTGTTGTTCAGATAGTACTTAATATTATTATTGTTAATATTAATAGACTTTGTTTTTCAGGCTTTGTGGTTTTTCAGTGTCCCCTTGTAAGAATTGAAAGCAGCTACTCGACTTTTCCCCGGAACTTTAATTTATTTTCACTGGTTAGGTCAGTACACTGAGGCTGTACTTTTGTTTGCCTTATAGTCGCCATCTTGGATTTAGCAATCTCTATCATCACTAATGTTATTTTCTGGTGACGTACCTGAAAGCCATATGATGGAAACCAACATCATGCGTCTGCTGGGGTACTGGGATGATTGCTAGTAGTAGTACTTTTTGCCCCCATCCGGGGAGGGTCATTAGTGATATGTTCCGTCAGTTGCATGCTGTACGGCATGGTACGTAAGCACTAGTCTACAGCAATCATCCAAGGGAAGCTGCAGCCTCCTCGTATCTGGCCATAATCTTTGGGCGGATTGCCAGTGGTACACCCTAGTTCCTCCGCTCAACTGCGGTGATAATGCAGCTCTCGCATCAGTGCTGGCGCTGGTTTAGGCTGTGGTAGCCTAAAAATAACCGACAATAGCGTGTTTGCCATTAGGTCTCTCAAGTGGGATGACTAGAGTTACCCAGAGGCAGTTATCCTTCCTATTGTTACTCTGGGGACTATCCGACCCGATGATAGTGGAGCTGCGCGAAATGCCACGGAGATTCAGCATTAAATTGCACAGCGAAACCCAAGTCTCCGGCCGTCTGGGCATGTCTGGGGGTGGAACCCCTTATTGGGCGAGCGAAGGAAAACGCTCTCAATAACCCACCATGCCCTCTCACCCCCACCCTCACATCATCATCTGTCGACTACAACGTTTTTATCGTATTACAATGTCACTTAAAAGACCTTTTGTGCCGAAAAGTGACGTAAAGCAATAATTTACTATTACTACTACTACATGTGTCTGCTTCAATTCTGTCACAAAATGATACCAATTTATTGTTTGACCTTGCATAACTTGCGGTCATCTCTAAGTTTACCGGCCACACCAATAAGTCGGGCATACCTTAAAACCCTATTATAGAGACATGTTTCTTTTCTGTTGAACAGTATAACAATTTAATGTTTGACCTTGGCCATCTTGGAAACTGGAGGATCACTGTATAATCCATTACTGATACTATTTTTTGCGATTCAGGGTCACCCGCAATATCAAAATGTCAATGTCAATTCCACAAATACGAAAATTATATGACAGTAAAAAATGGATCTTAGTCTTATTTATTGGAATCATATTTTTGCTCATTTGACGTTTTGACCTTGAAGATCACCTAGAATCATGAAAATAATACCAGAAATGGATTTTCCAGTCAAAAGTACACAAAAAGAGGCAATACACTTGTTCCTAGATATATTAGTTAGAAATATCATATTTGACCTTGAAAATCATATTTTCGCCCTCTTGACCTTGACATTTACGCTTTGACCTTAAAGATGACCTTTAATCATCAAAATAGTACAACAAATTGACTCTTCAGTCAAAAAAACATCAAAAAGAGGTATTACACTTTGCTGATATTTGTATTTGTTAAAAATGATATTTTCACAGTTTTGACCCTAGATTTGACCTTTTGACCTTTAAGATGACCTTGAGTCAGCAAAACATTATTAGAAATAGATTCTGCAGCCAAAATCACACTAAAATGAGTTATTACATTTGTTCCTAATTAATTTGGTTAAAAATAACATTTTCAACAATTTGACCTTCAAATTGACATTTTGACCTTGAAGATGACCTTGAATTATTAAAATAGTACCAGAAATGAGTTTTTCAGTCAAAAATAAATGAAATAGAGTTATTACACTTGTTCGTAGCTTTATTTGCTAAAAAATCATATTTGACCTTGAAATTTGCACCTTGACCTTGAATTAGGGCAAAAAAACGCAGAAATCCAAAACGTCCGCTGCTCAAAATTTTCCATTTGGTCCAAGTATCATTCGTGCCAAGTGACATAATTCTACTACAAAATGCAGTGGGGGGTCCATTTTGTGCAGTTAACCTGTCCACTACCTTGCAAGGTTTGAAATTTTGACAACCTAATTGAAACTAGGCAGCGGCTAATCCCTTTAACCCTTTCAAACCTTCATCCACTATCTTCATCCACTACAAACCGCGAATTGCTGTCACAATTCTCGACTTTTAGTGGATGAAGATGACACAATTAAACAAAATTACCATGTATTAGTAAACCAGTTTCATGGAAATTTACATTAAAAAAAACCTAGTTGTAGGAAAATTAAGTCTGTTTTCAGGGCTGTGAAATGATGCTTTAATGCATCGTGAGGGCTTAAAGGGTTAACTTGATCAACAACAAATTATATCAGGAATATCACTGAATATAGTGCCATTCACATACCGGTGAAAAATCCAAATAATGCAGCGATGACCATATTAGAAATAAAGCTTGTAAATACATTACAGCACATGACAAGACCGGCGGCGAAGGATATCACGCAGCAGTAGAAGGTTTTATTAAACCACTTTAGATCTCCAGCGGCTCCCGTGAGAAGACGGGAGATAATCCTTGAGATCCCTATGGTGGAGATCAGAGCTGAGATCTTTGTGTCATTTAATCCGATATCTTTAGCTCGTGTTGGAGTTAACTGTAGCATAACCATGAACTGAGTGGCCTGTACCACTCTGCTACATATCAGTATTATTAAGAAGAGTGGCCTTGTCTTGTGGGCGCTCCGTATCACCTCTGAACACGGCAGTGATTCAAGGTTAGCTACAGGGGATTCAAATGTTCCATAACTGGGGGAATTGTCATGGACTTCTGCCGAAATGGCCCCATTAGGCCTGGACGTCTCTTCATAAGAGGTGGTAATAAGAGATTGCTGTTCTACTTTGACTGGATCATTGTGTGAATCAATCCCTCTGAACACAAAACCACATGCGATAGTGTGGAAAGAGACTCCAGAAAGAATAAAGCATACACCACGCCATCCATATTGATTCTTAAGTGTCTCAATGATAGGGGCTCCTATGCTGTCACCAATAGAGAAGCCTAGGGTGCTCAAGCTGATGGCTAATGCTCGATGCTTGTCAAAATGCTTCTGTGCCGATACTGTACTGATCACAGCAAAACCACACGCACCAAATCCTGAAAAAATAAGCACCAAGTATAAGAGGTCTGCAGTGTCCTAATGTAATTTAATACTGTGGCATTCAAATTCACAAAAGGCGCACAATGTATCATTACATTTTGTTCATTTGAAAAGCGTACATCCACCCACCGCATAATAATCCAATTGAAATGTCGACGATATACACGTTTGTGGCAAATGCTGTCAGCATTAATCCAGAAGCCATGAAGACACCACATACTGTAGTAACAATCTGAAGACCAAATCTGTCTACCAACCAACCGATTATAATACCTGCAATATCATATGTATATCATATGTATACGATTAGTGCGCGGTTTCCAATTACTTAATGGTGATTCAACCAGGTGCAGAACGTGTAATCCAATTTTAAACTACCTGATGGGCGATAATGTATAATTTTTGTAGTGCAAGTATATTATATAGTGATTGTAAATACTACGAATAGGAAAAACATATTCTAGTACATATTTCTTACGCCATTGATCATCAATCATGCTGAAAAATAAGAGTACACAAAAAATTGTAACGGAATAGAAACATTTCATTTTTGCAAGTATTATATGATTTTTAAAATAGATCAAGTACATAATGTTGGTTACCACATAAATAGCTTGCAGCACCAAATATTGAGCTGGACCAGGCAGCTGTTTCTGTGTCAATGTCAAAAGCTTCCTTGTACTCCACCAAGAAAATGGCGTTCATGACCATCACAATACCGGACATAGCACAGCAAATTGCTCCTGCTACCACCACCAGCACATCATACAGCGGCATGTCTCGAACCCTAAAACACGAGATATAGTGGTTAAATAATGAGCACAAAAGAAAGTTCCTCTCACCACAACTATGGGACATTATACAGCGTCATGTCTCGAACTCGAACTGAGTATAGTATGTCGGGCATCTAATATGTCAGGCATCATATATATACATTATATTATATTCTTTGGAATACTCATACTTATGATTTAATTATCTTGAATCTATATTAGCATTAATCAACCTACCACAGATCGATGAACGTGAGGCCAATGTATAGTATGTGATCACAATATACAGTTATATGATCACTGAGCTCACTCATTTGCTTTACGGTGTTGAGCAACACAAACCAAAATGTCTGCCGTACCCCTCTACTGGGTCTAAACAAGTATTGAAGGTTTCTTTTACCGTGGGGCTTATGAAGAGTATCTGTTCAACGGAACTTAGTAGGCCTAATAATTATAACCAATATGTTGTGCATTGTGGTATTAATTACACTGAACGCCAAGCTTCATTTTGGCCGGTGCGCAAATCAAGATTCCGGAGAAATAATCTGCTTCCAGCGGAAAATAGCCTCAGTGAATCGACACCAAGGCCACTGAACAATGGAAGTAGAATTCACATGTTCACAGGCGGTGCACAGTCAACTGGTGAAGCCCGGTACTTGTATCAACCCTTATCCTGATGATCAGGACTATTTTCGTTTTTATCCTAGTTTATCAGCCGATCAAATCACTGATGTTGGGAACGAAATGTGTGTTTAAGATCAGGATCTGCAAACGTTTGATCTTTAAATGGGTGAAAAATTAGATAAATTAACTAAGCAGGATAAAGATCTATGCAAGCTTAATGTTGGGCCGACTATAAAACCCAGACGGTGTCCTGCAGCCATCAAATCAGCTCTGTGGATGATTATCAGGTATTCGCAGTACGTGGCTTGATTTTACTTTTCGATTTATTTGATAACAACGTGTGAATTGAATTGAGCTTGTGGAGATTATTGACTTGTATTTGTTTACTTAGACGAATTGTAATTGTATTTTTTTTAATAGTTGATTTAATGAAGAGTAAGAGATGACTGATGTTACCGCTGGTAGTTTATTCTGAGGTCGTAGTTGGTAGACAATGGTATAATATATGGATGGAATCATGATGGGATTCAAAACGGAATAAATAAATCATGTAGAAGTTTAGTATGATAGGGTTGTAGTGTGTTGTATTTGTTTGTGGATGCTCAATCAAGACCTAACTGTTGGGTCCTGTTGGTTTCCACTGGCTCTACAAGTGGAGAAGTTAATGTATCCCCCAATGTCACAACAGGGGTTACTTAGGAGGGGACGGGTGTTTTCTGTTTGTTCAAGCCTCTGGTGTGTGGGGATTTTCTCAAGTTTTGTCACCAGGCTAAAATCACGGGATTTGTCGATATTGAAAATCATTCTGACAATTCAATTGACTGTTACAAAGTGAAAGTCTAAATTAACAAAACATTGAAGATGTCCTTTTCAAGTTCAGTGAAGGTGTTGATGTGCGAAAGTCATACATATTATAAATTTTTATTTTTGCTAATAACAAACGGTTGCAGTGGGCGCATCAACATAAATCCATATGAGAATTACCCGCAAATAAAAAGGTACATTCTAAGAAATTTATTGGTATTTTCACATTCTACGTGAACCAATATATCTTATTACCGTTACAAATACATTACCATCTGTCAATTACAGTATAATCATAATAAATCATAATTATTTGAAAATAATTTTGGTGAGTTTGGCTATACGTTCTCATCAGATTAAAATTTGTGGCATGTTCAGCTCAATTATGTTTCTATGTGGAACCAGTGCCCACGAAAATGGCAAATTGTATAACAAGCTGCATCAAATACGTCAAAGGGATCAATGTTGTGTTTTTGTGTTTCAAATGTGCAGTACAAACAGTATAAACTCTTCATATATTTCAATTTTTCAGGTTTAGAATCATTTCCTTATGATGAAGAATCTGAGGACCTATATGAGTCAATCTCGATTACACCCCAGTCCTATCCTATTACGATTTTACATGTTTTTTATCCGTTTCGAATTTTACATACACCCACCTTGCGACGTGGATGAAAAATCCTCACCCCCTGTGTTTTGATTGTGTGGTGTAACTCATTGTTTTTTTTGTAAAACAAAGAAAATGAATATTGAAAATGAAACAACGGATCTAAACACCTTTCACAATGCCTTAATTTGCACCCCTTATCTGTTGTATGTCTTTATTGTCCACCTGTTTTTGTTGATTGGCCTCTAACTGAAGTCTCTACTGCATAATATAAATTAAGATAATAATTTACATAACCATTTGCACCAGGTATTGTTTGCTAACTAGGTTGGCCCTATCTGAACTCATCTCTCACTAAAATCAAGATCCTAATTTAAAAGTATTACGTCATTTACCTCTCATACATAATCAATGAGGAACCCCCTCCCCCAACATATTTATTGAGTAGGCCCATTCTTTATTCCTGCTCTTTTCTCATTTTTACCCTCAATCTCATTATATTTCCACCTGCTATGTAGATGTAGACGACATTCATGACAGATAGGGCCTACAATGTTCATGATACGATATTAACAATTGCGAAATATTTTCAAATTTGACAAACATAGCCAACCGTTTATACATTATTTACGAGTAATTTGACAAACATATACAACCGATTATAAATTAGTTACAGATATTTATTTAAAAACCATCTGTAACATTATAAATATTTATATTTTTACTCTCATTATAGCACAGGGTATTATTAACGCTTTTGTTTTCAATACTGACAACATCGTGTGGCATCCGTGTTATGTAGGCTACGGTAACGCCTGTGTCCCATGCACACTATAGAATACGTGGCTGTCGCAGATATACGGCATATTGAATAATACTCCGTGATGAGCCCGGTATGGTCCGGTATCAATCCGCGCTCATGCTAGACAGGCTGCCCTTGTCGAGGGAGTGGAGAAACACAGGGGGCTAAAAAACAGACATTCCCTGTCATCTAATTATCATGTGAGTAGTTCACAATCCACCTTTTATTTAAATTCATTGCAAAGTCATTTAAATGACTGAGTCTGTAGAAATATAATACTATTTTTACATACTTTCTGATCACACGTCAAAATGTGTTTTCTACAGCGTAACAGTTGAATCACTAAGGGGGGCGCCATTTGATCACCAGCGTTGGATGGAATGTTTGAACTGGGCAAATTATTCATTTCACTTCCTCTCTGAAATTATTTATTTATTTCACACCTTGCCCCAAGCAAAATAATAACATTTGTTTATTTTTCTCTTATTTTTTCTGTCCCAAAGCTGGATCATACATTGTAAACTAGGCTTTAAGTATTGATGTGGAGACTATGGAGACGAGCGAAGAATGGCTGCACAAATTTAAGCGTCGCTTAATGATGCCGAGCAACGCGAGCCAAAATTTGTTTCAAGACCATTAGCCCTTTAACCGCCGGTGTCGCATATGTTCGGGTTTTCATTTTTTATTAGCACATTAAGTATAACATTTTGAATAATTATGTTAAAGATAAAATGTGACATCAATCAGCAATATTTGAAAAGAGTTGACCTCCATTTTGTCAAATCTGAATAATTTTCACTCACTTGAAGTTGTGGATCGCGTCAACGAGACACAACTTCAAGTGGGTGAAAATTCAAATTGAATAATTGGCGGTTAAAGGGTTAAGTATTTATTTACAACATGGCCTTCAGACAATTATTTCATTCTTGAAAATTCAATCTCAAAATATATATATTTCAAAAATACTCAAGCACCCCCACCCCCTCGAGATTAAATGGGCGCCCCCCAACCTAATACGTACCGTTTTCTTAATACGTTTAGAGCTTTTGAAAATGTCACATGATGTATGTTCTGTGATGCAAATACTTCGATTTTATGATTATTTAACACAAATGGCAGAGATAGGCAAACCGTGACGATGATATCAAATCAATGATGATCTATGATAAGAAGCTATGAGCGCTGAGCCTTGGTTAGAATATTTGCTATAATTATGTTCATGCCATTCCAGCTTTTTAAGGTCGAATCAGAGAGGGAAGGCGTCCAGATCAAAATGGTGAACACATGTATTCATCAATACTGTTCACAAAACCACCAAGAAACAATCCCAGCCGTTCCTGATGAAAAAAAATACTAATATTTAATAATGTAACATATTCATACCAGCAAACACCAGGCACTGATCTGCTGCAGGGGCAATGTTGGCACTGCTGGGCCAGCTTCTCTGACGGTAGCCCAACATCTATCCAAAACCTGCTCGATAGCCTGTGTGAGCCGGGATGCATAACTCATCCACAGGTACAATTAGAGGGTCGTATCACTTTGTATTATAGTGACCGATACGACTCCCCAATACCACGACGTAGAAATAAGTGATTTGGAAATTATGTTAAGAATCGTTAATACCTATCACATTTCACCTCTTATTCATAATTATACTCATTACACCTATCTCATGCAGGCAAATACAAGCCTAGTAGCCTTGAAAATGATTGTCTGACAATAAATCTAGACAAAAAGGAAAACAATCATACTAATTGATATAAATTATACCTCATCTAATGCATTTACTAATGTAGTCAGATCCTGACTTGAGTCGAATCCGGTAACCGTTGGGTTGTCCAGTGGGGCTTTCCCCAATCTACTTCTCACCAAGAGATCGCGTAGATTTTGTCCCTTTTAAATGCTGTTACACACCGTTTATACAGGATGTTTGGATGTTTCGCTTTAAGTTTATTGAAGGAAGTCTTCACTAATTTAGCTGCCTCCACCGCAGTTGCAGAGTAGGTAATAACAAAGGGGGTGACGCCACTATCCTTAGGGGAAGGTACAGTATTTAAGCCGAATGGATAATACGTTTTCAGGGCTAATTGCCACTTCCTTTCCGCTTCAAGTCGCCGAATCTTATTTAGAGTTATGTCTCCTGTATTCTTCAATACTTCAAGATACAACACTCTAAGATGGGTCGCCCTGCAGCTCCCGGAGTTAAAGTTTGTAGCAACTGCCGTGTCCTTCTTAAGCCGTACATCCGAACAATGTATGTTTATCCTTTTCCTGAAGGAGAGCCCAGTTTCTCTCACATATAATTTTTTGCATTTCGCACAAACTATACAGTAAATACCGTTAGTAGTAAGTAATAACAAAGGGGGTGACGCCACTATCCTTAGGGGAAGGTACAGTATTTAAGCCGGATGGAGAATACGTTTTCAGGGCTAGTAGGTGATAACAAAGGGGGTGACGCCACTATCCTTAGGGAAAGGTACAGTATTTGGGCCGAATGGAGAATACGTTTTCAGGGCTGGGTAAGGGTTCCAGTACCTGGTTCCCCATAAAACCCTTTGGTTGGTTTGTGGCTGGTTAGTTGGTTGATTGATTGGTTGGTTGGTTGGTTGGTTGGTTGGTTGGTTGGTTGGTTGGTTGGTTGGTTGGTGGTTTGGTTGGTCGGTTGGTCGGTTGGCTGGTTGAAAAAGAATAAAAAACTCGCCGCATGCCGCATTAAAGGAATCACACATGCCGCATACCGTACCGCATACCGCATAACGCATGCCGCATACCGCATGTAATCCTAGCTTTACGCGATCGTTCACGATGATCGCCAAGGTGCGACAGGCCCAGTCAGTCTTGGACTAGTCCCGGGGCTGTGCTGACTGAGGTAGGGATAAAGTGATTACTTTTATTATTGTAATTTATCACTGGTTATCTATTCTGGTCTATAATTTATTTTTCGCTAAGTTATAATATGATATGCTTATTCATGTTTTTATTGGGCATAATCTTTTTATGTGATAGGCCTATGTGACGCCTTTAATATTTACTTAGGTTGGAAGTATTTCTATCCTCACTCTTGCCGCTGTCATCGTGCCGACAGGGACCACTGTGGAAATACGATTTTGTCACTAGACTTCTTTCAGTGTTTTTATCCCTGGTGGCAAGTATGGTGGCTCCCTGTATTTATAATAATAATGAATTTTACCTGTACTTTTTCACTGAATGAAGCTATCCATCTAGATTTTACATGTTTTTTATTTGTTTAGAATTTTAGATTAACCCATCTTTTGGTGTGGGTCAACTCGTGTACCTGGGTAGTATAACGCGTTGTTTTTATATTAAAATATAGGAAAATAATATTGGAAATGAAGCAGCAGATCTAAGCATGTTCTACAAGGAAATAGTGTCCCTTATTCTTTATTATCTACCTATTTTTTTTGATTGACTAGATCTCCACTCACTTCTTTAGATCAATTAAGATAATAGTTTACATAACATTTTGCACTATATATTGTTAGCTAATTAGGTTGAAATTACCTGAACTCATCTCCTATTAATTAAAATAAAATTACCGAGGGCCCCACCCCTCCTACATAATGAATGAGTAATCCTGAATCCTACTCTGTTCGTATTTTAACCGTGAATCCCATTATATTCCCACTTGCTGCGTAACTGTAAGCGACATCCATGACAGATACAATGTCCACGATACAATATACTTATACAAAATATTGATAAATGTGAACATAGCCAGCCTATATATTCCTCACAGGTAATTTGACAAACATATACAACTGATTATAAATTAATTACAGGTAATTATTCAAAAGTCATCTGTAATATTTTAAATATTTATATTTTTACTCTCATTATAGCACAGTATTTTAACGTGTTTTTAACAATTTAGGCCTACTAGCATCATCGTGTGGTATCCGTGTTGTGTACGGTAACGCCCGTGTCCCATGCACACTATAGAACACGTGGCTGTCGTAGGTATTCGGCATGTTGAATAATAATCCGTGATGAGCTCGGTATGGTCCGGTATCTATCCGCGCTCATGTTAGACAGGCTGCCCTTGTCGAGTGAGTGGAGAAATACGGCTATAAAAACTGCATTCCCAGTCATCTTATTCTCATGTCACCAGTCATCATTTGTTTACATATTGAACTGATTTCAATGCATTGCAATATCACTCAGCTAGAGTCTCTGTCGAAAACTGAAGTTTAATGCTATTTTCACATAGTATCTGATTAAAGCGACACAATCAAGCAGAAATCAGCAAACATCAGTATCATTATTTTCGCTTTTTAATATGGCCATATGATGTAAACATGTCCATAGACTAGAATTGCGTAAGTTTTTTTTATTTTTTGTGTTGCGCATTTACCAGTTAAGCGAGTGTTGTGGTCCCGTGGCCCTTCAACACAATCCCGTCAAAATTCAAATAAACTCACCTGGACTCTGACAGCACCAGCATTGAAGGTGGCACGAGGCACGACGTCACAATAGTGAAATATCGGTTGAACACCACTCACCTCGAACTGATCTCAAAAGAAGTTATTAATTAACAAACTACCAAATTCTGTCAAGAAACCAAGCTGTCCGTGTATCGTTCAAATAATATAGCAAGAGCACGCAAAATAAACAAGTAAACCCCAGAGAATAAATCGACATAGGCCTACATATTTAATGTCAAAACATAGAATACAGTGATAAATCCCACAGGATGGTACAGGGTGGTAATCTGTCAGTGGGGTCTTAGGAGGGTTGTGACTCTATCAAATTAAAGTCCACGGTAACCCAGACGGGATCACCGAGGCACACCCACGTACATTTAGAAAATTTAAATGTAATTGCCGGAACACCTACTGCGCGAAATTAAAGTCAATCATTAAATGTTAAGCAAAGTTAGGCTGTTGTGCACTTACTTCCGCATATGCGGGCACAATATCATCACAGGGATTAATTCGGATGGATCTGGGGGTACACTATACCTTTATTTGCGTGGGTCAGCTGGCGACTCCTCCTCGGCTTGTCTCGTACGATAATCCATTATGAGCTAATCCTAGCCCAGTTCCTAGCGTCCGTAGGGTTAACACTACGGCGCCTTGATACTCTCTATCTCAGAAAGTAAAGAGCTTACACTCTTGAATTTTAAATAACACCATCAGACAGACGACGTCTCCATCTCACAGAGACAGACAACGGAAGCTGAAGCTAGCTCCGACTCTGGACTCGAACCCGAAGTCACCACAGAATCTCCTGATTCCCCCTGGTTGATGACAAGAGACTCTCCATTACCGTGCAGGCAGGTTCAACTTTCCGGGCAGAAGAAGGTAATGCCGCTAGACTACTAGTACTATAGGGCGGCCTAAGGCTAAACCTTCTACTTCCCCAGCGAACATGAGACGTTGAACCAATGTTGATTTAATTTTGGCCAGAGTCGGAGACGATGGGCCAACATTAAATTAATATCCATCGCATTGGTTCAACGTCACTGTCGTCAGGTGTTTGCTGGGGATCTGTGAGACTGTGTCAACCTCCATGACCTCATCAAACTGATTTACCTTGTTCCCAGGCATGTTAATTTTGCTTGATTCCGGCATGAAATACTCTATTTCTATTGGTTCATGTGCCGGACATCACGTAATGATAGGTTCCGGGTGCAACTCCACACGTGTGTTGCTGAAGTCTGTGCAACTGGTGAAGGCTAATTTCTAACGTTAAAACTTTACAGCGCCGCGATAGTGAAATATAGGCCTACGGATGAATACGCAGTTTTATTGACAAAACTTTAACGAGTTAAAAGATTAATTGTACAATCTGATCGTATTATGAATAATAGTAACTTGCTTTATAATTATAGCCTACTTTTTATAGGTCTAGCCTAGCCCTAACGTTAGGCCTAGCCCTAGCCTAGGCCTGGGCTAGGCCTACGACGATCTGATCCTCATTTTTCGAATCCGTTGGTTTCGTCAAAATGATTGATTGAATTATTGCTCACTTTGATAGTCACTTACGAATTTTGCAACAAAATCATCTGCTGTTGTTTATAGGCCTAATTTGTCGCCTAACTAAAGACAATATAATGGATTCACATTATTGTCATTAAAAATGATAAACTCCAGCGGTTGATTTTCGCTAATTTCTCTGTCATTTCACAACCAATGTTCATAAGTTTTGATAAGTAGGCCCCTATTTAAGAAGTTAGACCATTTGACACATACTTAACAAAATTTTGCGAAATGTTTCAGGGTGGTCTAGTCACGACATAAATGGAAAATAGTGTGTAAAATTTCATGAGAATTGACTGAGAAATCCGCGAAATGATGAATTTAATGTGAATCTGACTATAGACTATAGTCAGATTTCGACTTAATCAAATTCAAAATGGCCGCCTATCGGCCATTATTCACTTTCGCATGGCCGTTTATATTTGATAAACCGCTAGACCATTACTATTTAACAAAATGTGAGATTTCAGGAGAGGGTGCATCTGGAAAAATTTCGACTTGATCAAATTCAAAATGGCCACCTTCAGGCCATTATTCACTTTCACATGGGCGTTATTTGGTAAACCTTGCTAGATGGCTAGACCATTACTATAAAACAAAATGTGAGATTTCAGGAGAGGATGCATCTTGAAATATTTAGACTCGATCAAATTCAAAATGGCCGCCTATCGGCTATTATGCACTTTCACATGGCCGATATTTGGTAAACCGTGCTAGATGGCTAGTCCATTACTATAGAATGAAATGTGATTTTTCGGGGGAAGATGCACCCTGGAAATTTTCAACTCTTATCGAATTCAAAATGGCTAACAATCGGCATTATTTACCTCGATAGGCCTGATATCAGGTAAACTGTGCTAGATAGCTAGACCATTACTATAAAACAAATAATTAGTATAAAACAATATGTGAGGATTCGGGGGAGGATGCAACCTCAAATTTTTCAACTAGTCTATATCGAATTCAAAATGACAGTAAATCAGCCATCATTTACCTTGATTGGCCTGATATCGGATAAACCGTGCCTGATAGGTAGACCATTACTGGGATACTGATAAGGATCATTAATTTCAATGGAGGTTTGCAATCTCTGACAGACTGTCTAGTTCTTATCTTACTCTTAGACTGAGCCTCTCAGACCTTGTTGTCTTGCGTCTTGATTTTTGACCTAGCCTAGGACTACATTATTAACCCTACACAAAATTGCTTAAATCAAATTCTAATTCGGAGCGGGAGCTCCAAAACTTATGTAGTCTTGTTATTGTGGCCTTAGCCTAAGTTAATATTTTCATGCATTTTAAGGTAGAGCATTGCTGATACATATATTTGACAACTTCTATTGCCTAAAAGTTTAACAATTAAACACGTTTATATTTTCAATAAGTGGTAATCTGGTAATATGTGTGTTGATATAAATCAATATTGTGTTATTATGCCAGTTTTCCTGAAATTCCCGGATCTCCGGATTTTTTCAGATTTTTAATGATACTGTATGACCTGAAAATGGCTTTTTTAGACCTAAAATGTTAATGCGGATTTTTTCCCATGACCCACTGGCATCTCTGATCTATACATTTGGGAGCTGATATAGGCATATACCCAGCAAATGTCGTTCCACGATGCTGGCCCATCTTCGGAACTACTTTCAAGGTTGAACGTCTCGTGTTTGCGGGGTATCGGCCTAGCTCAAGCAAGTGCGAAAAACCCTCTGCTATTATGTATTGGACATTCTGGGACTAACATTGTCCATTACTGAAGGGCTTACTTTGTCCATGACTGGGGGTTATTCTGTTTTTAGATTCTTGATTGTATGCCATTCTGTGAGGGTTGGCATTGTCCATTACCAAGGGCTTGCTTCTGTCCATGATGGGGGGCTTGTTCTGTTTTTAGATGTTTGATTATATTCTATAATAAGGTCACTTACTGTCCCTGATTCAGGGGATGTCATTGTCCAATAACTGAGGGGCTGACTTTGTCCATGACTAGGGGTTTCTTCTCTTTTTAGATTTTTGATTGCATCCTATTCTGTAACCAGAAATTAATGTCTTGTGATTCATGGTATGGCATTGTCCATTACTGAGGGGCTTTAACCTTGTCCATGACTGGGGTTTTCCTATTCCACCCATATTACTGTCTATGATTCAGACTCTGGCATGGACTATTATTGGGATGCTTACAAGTTACTGGGTCCATAGATGGAGGTTTGTGATTTTATTTAAATTTGTTATTGTATTTTTATAACAAGGGTATTGCTGTCTGTGATTCAGAGCTAGCATTGCCCAATCACTGGGGGAATTACATCGTCCATGATGGGGGGGGGGGGGCTTGTTCTATTTCTGGTATCACTGTCTGTGTTTCAGGGGCTAGCATTATTCAATAACAGGTTACAGGGGTGCTGACATGTAGGCCACATGTGATGTAGTTCTGTTGTTTGTATTACTGTCCATGTTTCAGGGGCTATCATTGATTGTGCAATAACTGGGGGGCTTACTTCTTCCATGATGGGGGGCTTGTTCTATTTCTGGTATCACCGTCCGTGTTTCAGGGGCTAGCATTATTCAATAACTGAGGGGCTTACTTCGTTCATGATGGGGGGCTTGTTCTATTTCTGGTATCACTCTCCGTGTTTCAGGGGCTAGCATTATTCAATAACTGGGGGGCTTACTTCGTCCTAAATGGAGGGGGCTTGTTATATTTCTGGTATCACTGTCCGTTTTTCAGGGGATAGCATTGTCCAATAACTGGGGTGCTTACTTCATCCATGATGGAGGGGGCTTGCTCTATTTCTGGTATCACTGTCCGTGCTTCAGGGGATAGCATTGTCCAATAACTGGGGTGCTTTCTTTGTCCATGATGGAGGGAGCTTGTTCTGTTGTTTGTATTACTGGACATCCGTGTTTCAGGGGCTAGCATTGTCCAATACCTGGGGGGGGGGGGGAGATGGGTTTACTTGTCCATGATGGGGGGGGGAGGGGCTTGTTCTATTTTATATATACACATAAGATCATTGTGCCAAATTCACACCATTTAACATAATCCCATTGTGTCTAAGCCTAGACTCCTCTTCTTCCAATTGTGCACTTATTTTTCTATACATCCAGTCTGATCAATTCAAAAGTGACTGCACAGCAGGCATAATTCATATATTTTACAAATAACTTCTAACGATTAGAGTGGGCAGAACTTAATACAACTGTTTTTATTTTATTTTAGCTAGTGGATTATGCCGAATAAGAAAAAAAAACGGGCCGTGTCGGCTGCTAAGAAAACACAGCCAGGACCGGAAATACTTATTAAAGGCAAGTACAACTTCCACAGCCCGGTTATGATTATCCCTCTACATTTGGAGCCCTTCTGTAGCAAGTCACCATTTCGACTGTATAACAAGCAACAGTATTGTTCCAAGCTGTCTGCCTGTAGCCTACATTTGATCATCTTAATGCTTTTATTACGACGGGAGCATATTACTCTAGACGCATATTCCTGAACATTTTAACTGCAAAAAAATATTGAAAAAATATCTTGCATAATTTATGAGCAATGTGTTTGTTTTCTATCTAATTAGTATGCATTTAAATGTTCAGTGCTCGATACTATGAGTGAAGGTTATTGACAGAAAAGGGCATTTCTGAAAATAAGCTGTTATAATATTCACATATGCTTATTGTATTTTTTTCAGATGGAGATATTGTAATGGCAAAGATTGAAAGGAACATATGGTGGCCGTGTAAGGTGGTTGGCAAGGATAATAAGATGGTGACTGTCGCTTTCTTTGAGGAAAACACAGTGTGAGTTTACATCAACCTGATCAATGCACTTATAAGTATATTGCGTTTTAAAAAGCATCCCTTGAAATCTTGTACATCATGGAGTGCTCAGGGCTCCCACACGTCCCGAAAAACCTTGAAAATCTGGAAAATTATGGCTCTCATGGGAAAGTCTTGGAAAAACGCAATTTTTCAGATTGTCCTGGAACAGTGGAATTCTGATTAAAATGTCCTGGGAAAGTCCTGGGATTCCTTTGGTCCATGAAATTTGGTTTTCTATGGCAGTCTTCCAGTGACCAGTTTGCTATTTTTCTTCATGTTTTATGCATTATACAGGTCCTAGAAAAACTGGAATTCTGAAAGGGGCCATATGAATAAATAAAATTATTAGATGTTATGTATTAACTTAAGAGTTTTCATTTGACGATCGATTGAATTTTCATAATTTACGTCAAATTGACCTTTTTTTCAAACTTGCATTTTTTTGCTAAACTGACCATATTCTGAACATAGTGTAGTACTGAATACAAATAAATAAATGTATGAACTTAATAAATACTGAAAATTTCCTACCTAGCTGTTGATTTTAAACTGTTTCTTCGTTAATTCATGTTTTCATCTAGGATGAAGTGCAAGACTTTTCACATTTTACCCTTTAACCCTGAAAGGGCTCACGATAATCTTGGTAAAAAATATAAATAAGAGAGTTGGGATTGAATTTACTGTGCTTTTTTATTCAAGTTCATAAAAATTGTCAATGGAAAAGTAAATGGCTCATGGTTTCAGTGTGACTTTCCACTGAATTTACAGCCTATGATGACCGTTATCTGCCACTTGGTACTTTTAAAATCCTGATTATATAGACAGTATGTCTTACTCCGCTGTGAGCAGGTTCGTTTTGGTGGGGCAACAATATTGAAAAACAACAAAGTTAAATCCTTAATAACTCAGTAACCGGAGCAGTAAAATAAAAAAATAAAATACCATTCTCCATGGATTAATCGTGTGAATTAAATAAACAAAACAGTTATGCAGCTTTAAGCATTTACAATATTTAAACTAAATAAACAATCATATATCATACACTACAGCTCTTCCTTGGAGCCGTTTTCCTGTGTTACGCGCGAGTTCATAAGCACGCTGATCCGTGACACTCGCCACAAGCATAATTATGAGCAATCCAGTCCATTTTCTAGCAGCTGCACCTTGCTGTTCTACAGTCAGTTTTGCAGTTACATTTTACCATTTTGAGAAGTTTGTCTGGTGCTGGGACCATATCAGTCATACGTGGGTACATAACATCATCTAAATGATTTAGCGTCACATTCCCTAACCACGTTTGCACTTGATAATAAACACGATAAGAGTGAAACTTCGCTGCACTTGATGTAGGTGGTAGTATTTTTGCTTCAACATAAACAACATGGTTTTAAAACTTTCTCACAAAACTTTTCATAACGTAATTAATCTAGCTTGTCACCTTTTTTCTCGCTATAGAGCTTGAAATAAAGTGTATGCCATTCATCTCTACAGTGATAACATAGCAAAATCAGTACATCAGTGTCGTAAGCAACAACTGTCAACAACCGCTTTACTAATCAGAAGATCAGCATCACCAGTTGCATATATAACTTGGCATCCTATGGCTTTTAAGATTTCACTTACCATGTAAATGAAGCGCTGTTTGTTTTTCTTGTTTGAAAGAAATGTGTCCTTCTTTACTGTACGTTTTGTGCTTCTTTCACAGTGAACATTAACATAATTAGTTTGCCTTCTTATCTGGTGAGTCATGTCCTTCACAGTCGGGCCATCGGTGTAGCCATCAAATAGCCAATACATTTTCCATACTTGCTGCACACGTAGCGCTTGTAGTCATCACATAACTTTTGAAAAGATACATCTCGGGACCGTGGTATGGGATGTAATAGGACTCCACCATCGAGTACGTATAGTGAATTTGATATTGATCATTGTGCTGAGATTTGAATATGATTCCACAAAGAGTCTGCCAACGCAGCCTTGTTCGCTAATCTGGGAACACCTGGGCTGTCGAATAGTGCTGTTGGATACAGACAAAGCTCATAAGTCATTGGCTGCGATCAACATAAGTCTTTGAAAGAGAATCTGAGGATATATTTGTCAGACAGCAAAGGGGATTCTTGTTGTAAAAAAATGTGTCTTCTCTGTCTCTTGTCACCCTGGTATGAAATGCTTCTACTTGTTGTTCACTTGTGTGGTACGCTGTGCCAGTGAAATCTTGCATTGACTGGTTGTTTTGAGAGCATGCAGGTAACGATTTAATCCAGACAGATCTCTGAACTTCTATCATACCCCGTCCTCGTTTGAGACCTCCCGTTGATTTTATGCTGCGCATCAACATTTGCTCAATTATGATATCTGTTGACAGACCTGCTCAGTATCTGTCACTTCTGCATATAACATGACACCTTTCAACAAAAATAGAATAAACGTTAGAGTGATTAACTGGTAGGGATAACATTTGCTGGATTTAGAGGTAAATTGATTTTGTATAAAGATTATGGCCAGCTGCAGCAAAGTATGGCAACATTTCATGTAGTGCGACAAGATAGAGGTCCCAATCTCCAGTTCTTTCAGCCTGAATGAACAGTTTTAGGATGCTCACCATTCTCATGTACTGGAACCATAAACTACTCGTCCTGCTACATTGTTTTTCATTTTTTAGTTCGATCAATTTAGCATTAACATGCATTATGGCAGCTTCTAAATCTGTATCCACCTCATTGTCTGAGAACAACTTGTCTACTGATTGTTTGGCGTTTGTTATAATTTCACTGTCAGAGTTTAATGTTGAAGTACTATCAGAGTGTTCTTCTTGTGTCACATCTGTCTCTGTTTCCAACATAACATTCCCGGTGGGCTTCATTGAGATCATTATTTTGCATTTGGTGACCTATGGTGCCAAGGTAACTCATCTCTGTATGAAGGCCCCATAATATCATTACAATTGACTTGAGATGACTTTCGTTTTCTTTGTTCATCACGATGATCTGTGATTTCCACCATAATGGTTGGTCAAACGTGATCACTGGAGTTGTTGAATTTGTTTTAGCTTGATCTGCCAAGAATATTAAAGTAGAATAAACGCAGGACATATCTGTGGGATCAAGATTTAGAATTGGCAAAAACACTACTGACGCTTTTCCTGGATGGACGCCCTTTTGCATCTGCATGAAGCCTGACCAACCCGCTCTAGGCCACTTCAAGAACGGCAAAAACGTCCATAAAGTACTGGTCAGTGGTAAGTGAGAACTTTTATTTTAGACCGAAGCTCCACAAGATTGAAAGTTGTTGGTAATGTATTCCTTGGATAGTTATATTGATGAATAGCAATGTGGCCATTCTCTAAGATATATTTGGTTGCGACGTTTTTTCATGGAACTACGATAGGTGTTGACTGAGCAATTGTTGCAACCATGCCCATGCCATGAACTGTACCATGTCCATCATGTCTGAACATTGTGATCTACATTATCTGCTATGTATTGTACAGATCTGAGGCCAGTAACTGATGTAGTGGGGTCTGTCACAATTGCAGCACTTTTTGTCTGGAACTCAGTGTATGAGCTTTTAAGCCGTGTTGGTGAAGTGAATCCAAGAGGAACCTTGAGCTAAAATGGTGATGCATTTGTATGGCTAATCCAATCTGAAGTGAGTCTGGTTGCTTGGACTAAAGCCTGGCCAAGTGATGCCTGCTTTTTCTCGTTGCTCTTTTTATTTGTACCCACAATTAAAATTTTGGTAAATGATTTTAAGCTCTCACGTAGGAAAGATGTTGCGGTTTCTGTACTGTTGCAGATTCGGATAGTCTTCGCCTTCTTCAATTGCTTTATCAGCTTAGCAGCAGCTTCAATCAAATTCACAGCTTCTGTGTCCTCACAGGCATCTTTGTCATGGATATAGTAATCATGTAATATTGATGATGCTGTAGTTCTGAATGTTATAACATTCTTCATTCCTGCTATATCTGTGAATATTATTTTATCTTTGAAGTGATCTTGCAGTATTTGTTTCATATACTGTACGCCATATGTTTTTTTCTTTGGAATCAATTGAAGTTAAATGTTCTCGCATTAGCTCCACTAGATAAATCACAGTGGTTTGTTCGTCGTCATTGTTTTCAAAGCAGTGTGCAACACTGAGAAATGATTCAAGCCGTTAAGGCCGTAAAAGATCAAGTGAATAGCTTCATATCAGAACACAGCTCAAGCTTAGCATTTGTTTACAGGTTTATTCTAAGTTCAGGACAGGCACGTGAAGTGATAAACAGAAAATATATCATTCACAAGATAGTTTTGAACGCTGCAAATCTGATTTTTGTTACGCTCCTCGCCTTGACCATTTATAACATAGTTATGTATATACAATGCACCTATAACACTGCTATGTCGCATATATATGTGTTTCTAATGAAGAAATGCATCCGAATTTAGTTTTATTATGCTCGTTGACTATGAAAACCTAGGGATAGACACCAATTTAAACTTTTTTTCTGTAATATTTACTGAAATATATATTATGAGCAAAAATAGGATTTTATGTAATGGCCGCCATAACTCGCTTGCGGAGAAAACTCCTGAGCCCCGAAAACTCTATACTTTTTTTATGTGATGAAGATGAGTTTGTAGAAGACCACCAAAGTAAAATAAATTATGTTGCAATTTTTTTGACCTCAAACTCTAATTTTACTGGGCTAAGACCATGATCTTCAAACCACCATTTTCTTTCACCATGGTCCGCAAAAAATCGCAATGTTCTTTAATTCCCACCATGGTCAGCATTGAAAGACCATGGTGACCATGTTTTACCATGGTGCGATTTTGTCTAGGACATAGTATCAAAAGGGTTGGTTCCCTTGTGCTTAACAACGTCCAATTCAGGCAGCAGGGAACAATTATTTACGAATATTAGGGACACCTGGTGAGTATGTGTATAACACTTCTAACCTCGTTCATCAAAAAAAGGAAATGCGAAACAGGCTTAATTTAAAAGTGTAGACGCCATCTGATACGCTTATCAATTTATGGCTAAATTTTGAAACAAATCACTGATTTATTATTTCTTGAAGTCGATTTTTTGTTTTTGATGGAATCTATACACATCTATGGCATAGTTCAACTGGTTTAAGTCAACATATGTTTATATGCAAATAAGTGTACATTGTAGCTGTAACCTGAAATAAATTAACCCTTTAACCGCCGGTGTCGCATATAGTCGGGTTTTTATTTTTTATTACCACAATAAGTACCATTTTTTAAACATTTTAAAGATAAAATGTGACATCAATCAGCAAGATTTAAAAACAGTTAACCTCCATTTTGTCAAATCTGAATAATTTTCACTCACTTGAAGCTGTGGATCGCGTCAGCGAGACACAACTTCAAGTGGGTGAAAATTCAGATTGATTAATTTGGCGGTTAAAGGGTTAAAAAAAGCAATCGAACACCGCCACACGACAATCGCAACGGAAAGCCATATACAAGACAAATTCCGATTAAATTTGGCTGCTGTCTGATTTGCGTATCAATTTATGATTGACTTTGAAACAACTTAACTGTTTTACCACTTCTTTAAATCGATTTTGTGTTAATGAATGAATCTATGCACATGTATATTATAGTTCAACTGTTTTAGGGTCAATTATCATATTTATACGCAAATAAGTGTAGATTGTAGCTGTAACTTTAAATTAAAATAAAATCCATCGGACACCGCTACACGGCAACTTAAAGCAATAATAATAATAATAACCCCATCCCGTATGTCCCGTATGTAGATATACCAATAAACTCATTTGCATATGTAATTATATGCACATGATTTTTAATTTTATTCGTTTATATTCAAGAAAAATATATTGCACATCCCACAACACCTTATATAATGGCATACTTATGGATCATGAATGTGAACATGTCAACAAAGGTTCTCTTCTTTCTATTATATAATAACACTGGTCACGTGTACATTTAATTTATTTGGGTAAAAATCCGTTCCCATCGCAATTGCTGAGAATGTATATATGTAAGTTATTACAATTTTCATGCTTGTTTTATATTTTGTAAATTATATTCAACATATACGAAATTTGTATTGTTGTATTAATAACTAAGGTCCCGTCAATTTTCATATTGGTTTTCAAAATGCAGACATCATCGAAAACACTCTGTTTTTTACAATAACTCGGAAACTAGACAGCTTAAAAAAATTAATAAAGTGACCTACACAGTAGTTTGTATGGTCACATATTGTGTGATTAATGCTGTGACAAACGCCACACCCACGAACCCGTAGGTAAATCTTATCTGAACTGGCATGACTGACATTGTTGTTATGATCAAGCGCACCCTGTTTTTAATCAATCCGGCTCTGCAACAGGCAATGAGTGAAATATGTGACACTGTCAACAACGACCACATGCTCATTAAGTATAGGATAAAGCCCGAGGAGCTCTACATTCTTAGCTGGGCAAAAGGCCGTGGCAGAAGGCCGAGGCCATTTCCACAGCTAAGAATGTAGAGCTCCAAGGGTTTTTGCTGACTTAAAGGTGTAGTCAACTGTCAAAATTCGCGGGACAAGGGTCCCCCAGAAGGCAATAGTGCCCGTGGGTAGGCCAAGGCCCTATTCCATAATAATACTAAATATGTGTTTCATACCCAAAGCCTCATTAAGAGCAAGTTCTCAAATCACAGCAAGTTCACATATACTTGAGCGACATCTATGAGTAACAATTCCATCGAATCTCAAAGCCCTTTGTCCTAGATCTTAGCTGGGCCTTGCTTTGCAAACAAACTGACTGTATTACTGTGGGTATTTCGACACAGGTTGACCCCATGCGTGTACCGACACCCTGTGAACACAACACATTTGTATGACTTTGTACAATGCTGGACCAACGTCGAAGACGTTGGGCCGACGTTGTATAAATGTTATACAAATGTTTTGTGTTTGCTGGGAAGGAGGACTTTCTCTCAAACATTGTACATTTGTGCAATGCTGGTTCAATGTTAGGCCAGCGTCGCAGACGTTGGCCTAACATTAAAACAACGTTGGGTGAGTGTTCGTTGGAGTAGTATCCAGTCTTATAATCAGGTTACTTCATCAACCACACTGTACTGTATACTGAAGGCTTACACGCATGCGAGTTTAGGACCTGACTCTATCTTTAAAACACGTCCGACCATAATGAGGATCCCTCATAATCAACAGCTCGGCCACACCTGACTGATTATAGCACCATAGGCCTACCATGATAATTCGTCTGTACTTGATCAACAATAACTCTCCATTCTCGGCTTAGATTGTAGTGGTTGGACAAAAAAAATATTGTAGTGGTGTGTTTTAATGGCGCCAAATGCCTAGTGCTTTGTGGCCATGTGCTTTATTCTTTGTGGCTCCTTTGTCATTCTATCTTGCAACATGTAATAACCTTTGTTGGTTAGTACTGGTGCTATATGGCATATGTGTGCTGTGATATGATAATATTATCATTGTGTTCTGCAAGATGGGATCATGCGTCGGAGCTCGTTGTTTTTACTTCGGAAATGGTCCACATTATAATTTGTGATGGTTAACAGTTCCCGGTATTTATTGACACATATCATCACATCTATTTTGAAGAATACAATATTTCGTTATAGTCTCCATATGGAAGACACAATTTTGCGTTTCACCTATCACTTGAAAAATGTGCCATTTGGATTTTGGTACCATGCAGCAATGAAATTCGAAGTGGAGTTTGAAAAAGGCAACATGCCGTGGTGATGAGCCAGCAAGGTACAATACTTTATGGAATAGTTGACATACGCGACATTAGGTCCATAAATCAGGGACATCTGGTGTTTGTTTGTTTGTTTGTTTGTTTGTTTGTTTAGATTAGCTAGCCCGCATGCAGGCTGCCCGGGCCTTTCGATAATTATCACTCAATCCAATCCCGCCTTTAGTTCAGTTGCTTTTTACTCGAAGCTGTATGTATCACTAAGCCGTGGGCCACCTCAAAAACTGTTTCAGTGCTCAAGGACTACCTTTGTACATCCACGGCAGCTGAAGCAACCATAGAACCCAATGGTAATCATGTGCATAGATAACTAAAAAATGTAAGCAGACCAAGACAGCATGTTCATTCCACCCCTTATTTACCGAAGCCCGAATTTAGCTACTTATTACTTAACATTGTTACAAAACAATGGACAAGCTTAGTCAACCTCGCTGCATATCACCCCCAATGACATCGCAAGACTTTAACGCAGTGACCTCTATTTTTTAAATATAATGGTTCTAATATGATCAAAAGTTGACGCCTGTTGAAAATGGCCTAGTTTTCATAGGCACTTGAAATATTCTTCTCAATTTCATGGCATCCGAGTGATTTGGTAGGCAGCGCGAGCGTCGTTTTTACACAGCTGGCTGTGGAAACAAAATGGCCGACAGTGTGACTGGGCCTACGGCGGAGTAAATGAGTTAGGCGGCCCAGTCATACCGGGTAGCTGCATATATCATGAATATAGATTTTAATGAGATTCTAAATATGTATTGGCTGCTGCAATGTTTGGAAAGAACTAACGCTCCCCTGTATTTCTCGTAAATGGGACGGTCATTCCATAAAGCCTATCTACCAGTAGGGGAGAGGGGGGCTAGTTGTCACGGGGACATGTTGTCACAGTGCGCTTTACTCAGGTCTCAATCGAGGAATCCCCTTCCGACGTCATCAGTTGATGAGGTCATATTAATCCCAGATCGAGAAATACCCATTGTTCAACTTCTGGGAAGAAACACCTGTTGCAGACAACAAGTGAGTTTTGCTATTCATTTAAGTCAATTGGACGAGTTAACAAAATTAAACAAATTCCCAAGATATTTGGGATGCTTCTCCATCTCTCATTTTAGGAGATAATGTTTAGAAAATGTTCAACCTCATATTCCCCCCCATCAGACCCATGCTATCTTTAAATCGTATGGAGAAATTTAGGAAACGATTTATTTGTGACAACTAGCACACCTCTCTCCTAATAGGCTACATTTTGCCATCTGAATCACCTTACGTTGATTGTGTTACCAAAAAATTATTATTGCTTATTATTTTATTTGGTCCATACTCACCTCAGCCAAATATTATCACATTATCAATGTAGTGTACCATATCCGCAATAGTTTTCTGTACTCCAAATAGTACGGGAAGTGGTGTGAGGTTTTTTTTGGCAAATCATCATCCAGAAAAATAAGTGTTTCGGTTATTTTGGTGTGAAAAACATATAAATTTTCAGCCACTTGAAGTTGTGTCTCGCTACCGCGACCCACAACTTCAAGTGGCTGAAAATTACCTATGACTTGTACAAAATTTGAGGCCCTCTACGCCAAGATGCAGAGATACATTACTTTTCCCCACACACCGATAAACAACTATCTATCAACCATGGATTTAGTTCAGTCGGTGGGCCTACAAAAAATTGTTTTCCCAGACAATGCAATGACATTTCCGGGAGAGGGGATGGAAAACCCAACCCCCGCGTGGGCTATCATTTGGTCCCCACTTCAATACATAGATAATGGACGTTTGTTACAGTCTGTTACACATGACCTGCTAGGTATATTACAAGTTGATTCCTCTGTGTTGTCACTGTGGCTATCATACGGCAAAGCAAAGACAAACAGGAGTAATTGCCTACTTGTAGAGTAAGAGATTACTGGTGTTAGTCTTAGAAAACGCTTCAGTGCCAATAAGCGCGGAATCACTGTTCTGTGTCAGTTTTTCATGAAATCATCAGGGCATTGCACAGTGACAATGTGATTTCTTACGGCAGGCTAATCCCAGCGAAAACTTCTGTGTCGGCCGTGGATGACCAACAGACAGTTGTGGTAAAGCTATCTACATTCAGTCAATCAATGATTCAGCTGACCACTCGAGAGATCACATCGTCTGAGCCTAGACAATCACAGGTAAGTGGTATGTCTATCCCAACAACCACGAGACGTAGACCTATGTTGTTCTACAGTTTGCCCACCTTGCCAACGCTCTGGTCATATGTGTCTTCTGAAAATTTTGATTTTCTGTGTTTTCACGAATCAACCATCTTTCATACTCCAAGGCTTGGCTTATCGAGTGGTCTGCGAACTCGCGAAGCCTAGCCGTGCCGTAGGGAAGATTGGATCAGCCATAATCTGTTGTATCACCTTACACTGCCGTCGTGATAGCATAATGGACAACATCATAACGGAATAAAAAAGTAGGAGTTATTTGGGCAGGTGTATTTATTGTGCAATGATTGGTAAATGTCCCAAGTGAAGCAAATGTCAAATATATTACCGGTATAAAAAGTAACACGTACGAGACAGGTGTGATGTATTTCAATAGTTATTATGTTTTAGACACGATCTTATCTAGATACATAACATGTTTCCCAATACTCATGTGAAGTCGTATAAAAATGCTTATGTTATTTGGAAAGATTTAAGAAATTTTGTTCTGAACGCTTTGCATATGTCACAAGAAATTTATCAATATCATTAAAACGGGGGGGGGGGGGTTATTACATGTATTAAAAATCAAAATAAATGTCGATTTTACCTAAAAAACTGGAGACCGATTTCGCTACTTAATGCAGTGTATAAATTAGCAGCATCATGTATTGATTATGAGAGAATATTCGTATGGCATATGATGCATTGTTTTACGCAAAAATTTCAACATAAACCTGGATTACTGCTTCTCATCGAGTTTTAAAAGGCTTTTGATTCGATATCTCGGGATAAATGTATGGCAGAAATGAATTTCTTTATTTTATAATGATATCCAATCGTGGGTTTTACAAAATGGTTTTCTATCGTCGTTTTCCTTGAGGATGTAGACAGGGCGATCCACCTTCACCCAGAATCTACTCCTTCATCCCAGTATATACCTCGTTTTCAACAAATTTTTATCTTCGACCCCCCCCCCCCCCCAGAATCTACTTCTCCCTCCCAGAATATACCCCCTTTTTTAATAAATTTATATATGCGACTCTCCCTGAATCCACCCTTCCCTCCCATAATATAACACTTTTCAACAACTGTATGCGACCCTCCCAGAATCTACCCCTCCCTTTCAAGATATACCCCTTTAAACAACTATAATTATGCGACCGTCCCAGAATATACCTCCCTTTTCAAGAAATTTATATGTGCGACCCTTCCAGAATCTATTCTCCCTCTCAGAATATACCACCCTTTTCAACAAATTTATATGTTCGACACTCCAAGAGTTTACCCCGTCATCGCAGAATATACCCCCACCCCCCCCCCCCCCCTCCTTTTCAACAAATTTATATGTGCGAACCTCCCAGAATCTACCCCTCCCTCTCAGAATATACCCCCTTTTTACCAAATTTGTTTGTGCGACCTTCCCAGAATCTACTCTTCCCTCCCAGAATATACCTCCTTTTCAACAAATTTATATGTGCAACCCTCCCAGAATCTACCCCTCCCTCCCAGAATATTACCCTTTTCAACAACTGTATGCGACCCTCCCAGAATCTACCCCTCCCTCCCAGAATATAACCCTTTTCAACAACTGTATGCGACCTTCCCAGAACCTACCCCTCCCTCCCAGGATATAACCCTCTTAAACAACTCTAATTTTGCGACCCTCCCAGAATCCACCCCTCCCTCCCAGAATATATCCCCCCTTTTCAACAACTGTATACGACCCTCCCAGAATCTACCCCTCCCTCCCAGGATATATCCCCCTTTTAAAGAACTATTATTATGTGACCCTCCCAGAATCTACCCTCCCTCTCGGAACACCCCCCCCCCCTTTAAAAAACTACATGCGACACTCCCAGAATCTACCCCTCCCTCCCAGAATCTACCCCACTTTTCAACAAATTTATATGGGCGAGCTACTTGGAATCCACTCCTCTCTCCTAGAATATACCCCCGTTTTTAACAACTATACTATTATGCGAAACTCCCAGAATCTACCCCTTGGAATATCGCATATATTTGTAGAAGGAGGTGTATATTCTGAGAGGGAGGGGTATAATCTGAGAGTGAAGGGTAGTTTCTGGAAGTGTCACATATAGTCGTTAACCTCTTGAGTGCCAGGACTATTGTGCTCCCCTGTGCCACGCCACATAAGGCCAACACAGGAAGTTTTAGGGAAAACAATCTTCCATGTGAATTATCTGAGTCCACATTTAATGGGCCCACACCTAGCTATAATCTGACTTGGGTTGTTGGTTAGACTTTACAGGGGTACTACCCCAAGGTCATGTCAAGGTCATGTCGAGGTCATTTGAAGGTCAAACAAGCTAAAATATTGAATAAAACACCGTTTTTTGTTGCAAAGAAGTTTTCCACAAGACTGCAGCTGACATATTGTGGCTGAGAAGCCTTCCAACACGCATCCTAGGGGGTACAGTGAATATTATGTTGCTCGGAGGGGTAATACCTCACTCTTATATCCCCCATCCCCTCTTATATCACGCCCTCCACCAACACTAAAATCAATGCAAACAATGGTCAATTGTAGTCTTGTGGAACATGGGCTCAAAGTCACAAAGCACCTGAGGAACCCCCACCTGGGTCCTGAAGGTGACATGGGTTGGGGTTGCCTTTGGTGAAGCTCTACTGTAGGGTACTGTACAGTTTCCTTATGTTTTTTGTTGCAAAGGAGTGTTCCACAAGGCTGCAGCTGACATATTGTGGCTGAAAAGCCTTCCAACACGCATACCGGGGGGGGGGGGGGGGGTAGAGTGACTATATGTGGCTTGGAAGGGTAATACCCCACTCTTATATCACCCGTCCCCTCTTATGTCTGTCAGCGCTAACATCAGTGCAAAATGAGGTCAATTGAAGTGTTGTAGAACATGGGCTTCAAGTCACAAAACTCCTGAGGCACCCAAACCTGGGTAATAAGGGTGACATGGTTTGGGGTGGCCCTTTACTGGAGTT
Source organism: Flabesymbios commensalis (assembly GCA_964017125.1). Taxonomy (NCBI): domain Eukaryota; kingdom Metazoa; phylum Annelida; class Polychaeta; order Terebellida; family Flabelligeridae; genus Flabesymbios; species Flabesymbios commensalis. Next base: position 52,516,859 of record OZ024902.1, on the reverse strand, counting down.
CACTCCAGGGTCAGGACAGGTCATATAAAGATCATTTCAAGGGCAAAGCAGATAAATTATTGAATAGAAATACTTTTTACAGTTGCCATGCATTTTCTGGTTATTGGCGGCCATATTGTTTTGGACCTTCAGATCACATTGAAACATAAAAATAACCATTCCACTGAATTCAGTGTATTGAAATTAGTCGAAAATGAGATATTACACAAGATTCTGGGGCTATTCTGTCAAAAGTTAAAAATTCAAGATGTCCGCGATGGCAACCATCTTGGTTTTGACCTCTAGATGACTTTGATCGTAAAAATAACAATGCCAATGTAATCAGTGTACACAAATTAGTCAAAAAGGAGGTATCACATAAGATTCTAGGAATATTCTGTCAAAAGTTAAAAAATCAAGATGGCCGACGGAAGTAATGAATTTATGCAAATAAGCTTATCAAGGAGGGAAAAAGTGTATCACGTGATCGGTGTGTGATCATGTGACCAATGCAGTGATCATGTTACGCTAAACACGGAATCCCCGTGAATTTCCCACCCTCTACTCTGAGGCAGACAAAAATGAATTAGGGGACCTACTCGTGTCAGGAGAGCTATTGGTAAATAGGCCTACTTAACAAATGACGACTTAAGTCGTCATTGCGGTACAGGGGAGCGACAAAAGTATGACGACTTAAGTCGTCATAGTGGCACTCAAGAGGTTATAAGGGGGGTGCATTCTGGGAGGGAGGGGTGGACTTTAGGAGTGTCGCATATAGTTGATGATGAGTGGGGGGGGGGGGGAAGATTCTGGGAGGGAGGGGTAGATTTTTGAAAGAGTCTCATACAGTTGTTGAAAAGGGGAATGTTCTGAGAGGGACGGTTAGAGTCTGGGATGGTCGCACATAGTTGTTGAAAGGGGGGGGGGGTATATTCTGGGAGGGAGGGGTAGATTCTGGGAGGGTCCCACATATAAATTTGTTGAAATAGGGGGTAGATTTTGGGAGGGAGGGGAGATTCCGGGATCCAAAGACACTTTACCAAATCACAAGAAAGAGGGTAGATCCTGGTAGGGAGGGGCAGATTTTGAGAACCTCCATTATCTACCCCAGGGCATAATCTAGCATCTACCGGAGGGTAGATTCTAAGAGATCCCAGAATCTACCCGGGTATAGTTTCAAGGGGGCTATAAATAGTAACACGCGCGAAGCAGTTGTGTGTGTTTCAACTGTTATCATGTTTTAGACACGATCTTAACTATACATAACATGTTTCCCAGTACTCATGCAAAGTCGTATTATAAATGCTTATGTTATTTATTTAATGCAATTTCGTCCTGATAGAGATTTCAACTTGAATCTACTGCCTGGAATCCTAAGAGAAAATTATTATTTGTGTTAAATCTACAGCCTATTCTATGTAATGAGTACTGACTATCATGTCATAACAAATGATCATACTGATTGAAGCTATAGCTGGAACTAGAACATCAGTGTCCAGTAATTTTTTCAGAAATCATTAGTATGTCGGTGTGTTTATGGCTATTCTTCAGCAAACATCATAACCCGGTAATTCTTAGTATGACCTGTAGCTGATTTATTATCCGACTTTCAGTGTTCCTGATTGCGTTATATTGCAGTACTTTTTAGATCGGTCATTGTCTCGTAAGTGATATAAGACCTTCTATGCAGGTTACTTTCTAATGGTAGATGTAGAATTTTTATTCAATAAAGATATCTCCATTAAGTTACATCCATAAGCATGTGTTTTTCAACAGTGGATGTATTAGCTGCTGCCCAGCAAACACAAAACATTTGTATAACATTTATACAACGACGGCACAACGTCTTCGACGTTGGTCCAACATTGTATACATGTTATACGAATGCTTTGTTTTTGCTGGAAGTCATCTCTTTTTGTAATACTATGATATTTGATCTCACTGGTTTCTCATGGACATGGATCAGCTTAGTCGTGTGAGTATATGATGTCCCTTTTGATGGACACAGTGCTATTGGTGCGAGCATGAACTAGTAGAGTCTTTGCTGATGGCATCTCACCCAGTAAGCACAAAAAAATTGTATAGCATTTGTACAATGTTGGACCAGCGTCGAAGACGTTGGGACGACGTTGTAAAGATGTTCTACAAATGATTTGTGTTTTCTGGGCAGTGATCGATATATCTGCTTCACATGACCAATGTTGTATTGGTGTTGGCCCACCGTCTCAGACGCTGGGCCAGCAATACAGCATTGGGTCCATACAGCATTGGGTCAATGTCTTGTGTCGGCCAGGTATCTACTCTTGAGAGGTGCCCAAAGGAGGACATCGTCATCGATTCCGTCAACAACATCTAGTCTTTATAACATTTCAGACATATATATATGTTCAATATACCTGGGCCGTAAGCTTTGCTATTTATGTTGCGTAACCTGATACAAAATTCAGCAAATTAATTTGCATTTTTCAGAATGGTTTCCTTTAGTTTGTCAAAAGTCTGATGAGTTATTTATGCTCACAACCACATCAGCTTCCAGATTCAGGTTGACATAATGTAATGTAGCTACACAGAGGAGAATGATTTATATACCGGTACTATGAATGCATTTATTACCAAGGCCAAGGATCTAAATATAACATTCTGCGAGTGTTCTATCACCCAATAATAAAAATGTGCGCCATCGTCAATTTGTACTGAATAAGACACTATAATGTCAGCATAATCATTACGATGTCCAGATTTTGCAGAATAACGTGAGTATATGGATTTGTAATGTCATTTGTGTCGTGACATTATAATTAGTCATGATCTGTCATTCCTGTGCCATTTTATCACCCTAAGTTATAATAACAGTGACTTATTATGGACAAAATGTTAAAGTAATCTCACGATAATCCGTTGATATACCAGGATATTGTGGTATTATAATGTGAATGTTTCGCACTAAAATATGACAAAAATTTAATGTTATAAATATATAACTCGAATAGCGAGTGGTTTATTTAATTAGAAAAATATTATCTACAGGTGTTCGCAAACCAATACATGCCGTAATAATTATTATAAGTATTTATACCCAGATAGCTAATTATAAAACAAAAATAAACAATTTGAACAATTTTTTCGTAGTAATATGACATCTTGTACTGGCTCCTATTCAAAGTCTGAATCATCATTAGAATCCTGTATCACATTTGTTGCATCAATTTCTATCGCGTTATCACTTAGAGATTTACATCCAAAGGCACTGGTACACTTCAGGCTATCACGACAGCATGTACATCTTTTATCTTTTCAACTTTTGCACTTACAGATAAGACACCCCAGAACATGTTTAGGGGCAGGTGTGTTATTAATCCAGTCTATAGAAATAATGTTTACTTCCACCCTCCAACCATGTCCATGTCTGGGCAAGTAAACTCCTGCGCCATATTGCAGCTTGATAGTTAGAACGCATAATATGTTTATAAATATGCAGCATCTTGACATCATTGGCCAGACGTGATGGATCTGCTGTGAGCGATCCAAATAGATAATATCTGAATTCGTTGACATCCTGATGTTGTTAATGCCCATATGTTGTACATATAGCTTGCTCTCCTTCTCTTAAAAGTTCGTTGGAAATGTTTATTATTGTGCCAAGCTGCTGCATTGTTTTTCAAAATCAAAAAATATTGTAAGTCAGTTTGCATGCGATATGGTAGTATTACTTATTGAATGTAAAAAGAGCTGCATAAATTGACTTTTTGTTCTCAGAACCATGGATAAACACATTTCAAATGGTTGACCAATTATTTAGCAGATCTTGAACGCTGATCCATCGTTTCCATCGCATCTCTTAGGTTGTGCAATGATATGTAGATATCCACTTGATGTTTATTCTAGTAATATCATCAAGCTGCCGATCAAAGTAAAATTAGCAAATTTACTGAATTTTTCCAGCGATATGTTTAAAACATGTTGTGTCTTTAAGGAACAGGTTTTGATTGACTTGCTAATATTACAAATTCGCCCAACCAACAGGCCTACATTTGTGGGAAATCCCGTATATATATCCGCATTTTTATTTTCGTTGAGAGCTAATACAACTCCGGAAGCTTTTATTTAACTTGATAATATGGTTAACTTGAATAAAATTAAGATGCAGAACAATGACTGCTCGTCGTGTACTTATGGTTCAAATAAAATTGCTGAGAATGTACTGTAGTTCTTCTCATCTCTAAATAAAATTGCTAGAAGCTGGGACGGAAATTCATGCCTCATATGTGAATAATTCATATGATCCAAGGTGAAGAAAAAATTGTACTACCATCATTGATGCTTTACGTAAGACTGTATTTGGGAATACCCAAAATGCTTGTAATCCACTAGTGGCATTGCTTAGTCATTTTGTTGATCTACTTCTCGTCTTCAGTTAAAGGCAAGAACAGTACTGAAAATATCAGTTAAATGTGTTTGGTGACAGCTAAACAATATTTGCCATCCATAGTAAATATACCTAAGACATGCTGATGCTACAATATTATCTTGTTTAAAACGCAATTAAGTGGACCTATAATTAGCCAGAGCCACTTCTACTTCTAGAAGTGTATTAATAAAGCCACGACAATGCCTAAGTCGTGAAATTGTTGACTAAGTTTATTGAACATTCAGTCGTTCATGGGTCAGAGTTGATGACGCTCATGCTGTTTGACTTGTTGCCTTTCCTCAAATGAGTAAATACAGCTCTCTTCCTTTTGTCAAAAATAATCATTAACAGTCCTGCTGTGGTGCAAGCTTGGTGTTGCGTTATACCAGAACATATTTAGAATCATAATCACTAAAATCATGTATTTTAAATAAAATATGATACATACCACCTTAGGGAGTAAATAAAAAAAATACATCCTTGCAAATTTGAATGTAGCTTTTGCTGGTGGAAGTGCATCTTCAGATTTTATTATATCTATCAGGCCTTTCAGACCATGTGCTAACTTTACATTTTGCTGTTTATCTTACCTTTGTGTAGTTAAAAATTTCGGGCTATGTGATAAAGATAGCAGTTTCAAATTTAGATCAAATAAATAGTATTTTTTTAATTATAATATTATGTTTGTATAATAACATATTAAAAAAAAATGGAAAACTGTAATGTCAAATGCACATAACGGTACAAATTCAATTTAATATCGTTTCAATTAAATTACTTATATAGGGTCTCACGCCTCGGAGGTGTGGTAATTCGTATAAGTGTCTGAAGAAGTGTTCATGGCAATGTTTATGGTATTATAGCTAAGAGTCCAATCAAAGGCATCAATCATACTTCAATGTATTTCAAGGTTTTTGATAAAATGTTATTTTATTTTTATATCTAAATTGTAATAACTTTAGTATTTGTTTTTCATTATTATTATGTCCTTCATATTACAAAAAGTAGATTTAAGATGCTCCACTGTTCATGTTATGACTAAAGTAATTGCAATTATTTTGTCAGAAAGTGATAGGATATGCGGACATGAACGACAGCCCATGTTGAGCTCACATTAATCAAATAAACAGTGTTTTTTTACGTTTAATGTGATCTTTTTTTCAAATAACTAACAGCAGTAAATTATATGTCTTAGAAAGGTTTCTTATGTTTATATCAAGGTATATGGAGAAAATAATGTTCATTTACCGGGAAATGCGACGAAAAATGTTTTCATTTTGGCGGCCATTTTAGATTTTGCCACTTGAGAAACTGTGTACAAAAATTTAGTGTTTTCCTCGCCGCCCGGTAAATATAATGCTAAAAAATGACGCCAAGGTACCTGACTAATACATATCCATTCGGGTATGGTCACAAAACACTTAATAAGACACATTTTTTGATTTTTTATTTTGTTTTAATGCTATCAATTTTGCCAAAAAATCATCTATGTTTAATACATACTCGTATAAAACTGTACCTTTAGCGGGGATTCGGTGAAATCAAACTTACGAAAAAAGTAAAATTTAAATTAAAAAAAATGATCAAAATAAAGTTTTTACAGTTTTACAAATGTTTTATTTTATTTATGGTTGCGCATGTATGCATTTGTTTTGCGTATTTTTGCTGAATGCTTAATAAAATAGTAAAATTCACATAAAAAATGAGGACTGAACAATATTATTTTTCGTTTTATAACTTTTCTTAGGGTATCGTGATTACAGTGTCTCGATTCTGGTTTTTGATTAATGTTTCAAATATTAAATTTGATATATTTTCCTACAATAACAAACGAAGGCACTTATGTCCGGGGGGGGGGGGGGTGATGCAAAAACGTATTTTTAGCAGGCTTTTGCAGATCAGCCCTAAGCCTATCTGTAAACTGTACACTTCTACCTTTAAAATCAAGTTAACGGCATTGACGTGATGTGTAAATATCTGTGATGGACACCAACACGATAAACTGACCCAATGATGGTTTACTGCTGGTCCACCGTCTGTGACGTTGCCCAGCATTGAACCAACATGGTTCATTCTCTGTGATGTATAGGCCTATTATTGTAATTAACATGGTGCAATCTCTCTTGTAATTAGTGTGACCTGTGCTGAATAACAAAGAAAGCGAAATGTCATATATATGACAAAGAGCTCTTTGTGAAGAATGAATGAAGCATTCACACCCGAAATAAAATGAAATGAATCGGGCTTTAGGCCACCTTTGTGCACATATAGGCTAAACTGGGCCAGGAGAACCTCCTGAGGATGGTGAGATGATTGAGATGACACTGTCCTCCAGACACAGGATTCGAAATTCGAGCCCTGGCGGTCTGAGGCCGAGCACGCTACCTCTCGGTCACGGAGGCTCCCCACAATACTAACTTTCACACGTGGATGGGGAAGAAACAATTTTGTTTCTTTCAAACCGCCGAGACCGGGAACCGAACCCCGGACTCTGGCGTGAAAGGCAGCGGTGCTAACCACTACCCTAGGGCCCCCGCCCCATTTCACACCCGAAAATTAGGCTTATTAAATAACTGACATCCATGTGATTATTGTTAGTGAAATATTTACCCGTCCAGTGAACAAATTTAAATGCCGCGACCCACAACTTCAAATGTGTGAAAATAATTGTTCCCTTTCTTTAATTTCTGTAGAACCTTTTTGGTGAGACCAGTAGGCCATGGTAGGGTGAATACGGGATAATTTACAGACACAACCCCATAATCTCGCTTTATACAAACAGCGGGGCGTGACAGCTACGTCAGTGATGACGATATTTATCTTCACGACTGCTTATAATAATGTTTGACTCTAAAATAATTATACCTGTCGATGACAGGATTGTCTACCTCTAACTCGAGTGCATTGTTCTTCGAAGATTGTTAGAAACCAGCACGAACCTCATCAATCGCCATATCGCCCTCTACACAGCACAGAAACAGCACTTCTAAGAGTGAGCAATGATATTATGATGGCCTTAGATCCACATAAGGCATAATGCTGGTGTTATTAGACTTATCAGCAGCCTTTGATACGATAGACCATGGCATGCTTCTAAACATACTGTCAGATATTGGGATTCAGGACACTGCTCATGACTGGCTTAGGTCATATTTAAACAACCGTTGTCAGTCCATTAACATTAAAGTAGGTAAGTTTATTCAGCAATAGATTTACAATCTGTGTGCATACATATAAACATATATAAACACGTGCATGTTTGACGCGTAAAATAGTCTGGCGACAGATAAAGCGTGAACAGTGATGCAATAAGGTGATACAATTGTGTGTGTGTGTGTGTGTGTGTATGAGAAAATGGACTCTAATACTAAGAATCACGTAGATATACAAAATTTGCAAGTTTTCTTAACACAGATGGTTCTTCAGAAGATAAGAGAGAGGATAATTTAAACATATTTGGCCTGAAAGTGTAATAGCGGGGTAACACATGTATGATGTGACGTGTGTTCTCACATTCAAACAAACAATGAAATTCATCTCCTAGGACATTACATGTTGGACATAGCCGCTCGTTGTAGGGTCTGCGATTTCTCCCTCTGCCTTGAATTACATTTGGTAGTGAATGATTCTTGGTTCGAAATCTTATAAGAGAAATTCTGTGCTTACAATTTGTTACCATATGGAAATAATTTTGACATCGAAAGTGGTTTGTTATATTCTTGTATATTGAACAGCTCGACCTGGTACTTACTGAAGTAATCCATTGTTGAATGTATTGATCGCGTAATCTCTGTTTAAATAAACTAATAAAATATGTTCTATTTGTAACAACCTGTTGCATCCAGGCATAGCCAAAACCCAAATTAAATAACATGTCTCTTACTAGAGCAGCCCAGTTAACAATTGTATTATCTGCAGTAATAGTGTGCAACATTATCTTATAAATTTGCTGAACCAATGGACTTAATTCTCTGTGTACCATTTTTAGCACTATGCGTACCTTTTTTCTAAAATTAGTGGGCATCTTCCAAGTTCCCCGTATACCATTTTGTTAGTTGTTGATTTAGACACTTTCAAAACCCATTTACAAATTTTCAGATGTACTCTCTCCACCGCCGCAGCAGTGTGGAATCCCCATAATTCACATGAGTAAAGTAATACAGGTAAAACTAGTCTATCGAATAACATACATAATAGTTCTGGTTTGGGGTCGATCAATTCATACGCTATACCCTGAATTGAAATAGTGCTCGCAACTCCCTGTCTGCTAAATCTTGTTGGGTCCCCGAAAATTTCCCTGTACTAGAAAACATAATACCTAAATATGAGAAATGTTCTACTACTTCTAAAATTGAATCACCATAAAACCAAATATCATCTATCGATAACCTCCCACCCTTCCTAAATACAACTATCTTAGTTTTGAGTATATTAACACATCATTTCCACCTTTGACAATAATCATGAACAGAATCTAGACTATTTTGCAAATCCAATCTACTCTCAGCTATTAAGACAGAATCATCGGCATAGACATAGTTTAAGATCGTCAACAGTTATCCCTTCGCTTCCACTTTCATGCAACATTGCTCTCATATCATTAACATACATACTAAATAAAAGGGGTGACAAGCTCTCACCTTGTCGTACTCCCAGAAAACTATTAAATGTATTTGATGTTTCTCCACCATATCGTACCCTGGTCTTGACTTCACAATACATACTTCTTATTACATTTCCTCTCAAACCATAATCAAGTAACTTAAACCAGAGACAATCTCTATTGAAGTAGTCGAAAGCTTTACGAAAATCGAGAAATGCACAGAATAATTTCTTTCCATTCTGTAATGCAGAGTTAATAATACAATGTAACACAAAAAGATTATCCACAGTTGAGCGGTTGCTTCTTCTTCTTTAACGGCTGTAAGTCACAGAGTATACTCTTGATATATGAAGTCCCACAAGGCTCGGCCCTTGGCCCATTCCTCTTCACGCAGTACACTGTGCCGATAGGTGCCATATGTAGGAAGCACTATCAGCTATACGCCGACGACACCCATATCTACATCACGTTTCACATTAGTAATGATGCAGATAGAAAAGCCGCACTTGCCAAAATTGAAGCTTGTGTAGCGGAAATTCGTGCATGGATGGTAATGCACAGACCAAAACTCAATGATGATAAGACCGAGTTAGTCTATCTGGTGTCATTGAACAATACCAAATCTATCAGCATTGAGCCCATAACAATTGGGGACATCAGCATTCCACCAACTTCTTCCGCACGGAATATTGGTGTAATCTTCGATAGCACGTTTCAAATGGATGCGCAAGTTGGTAAAGTGTGTCAAGCTTGCTATTTTTGGCTAAGAAACATTCGTCGCGTAGGGTCGCACCTAACACTGACGGCAACCCGCCAGATCGTCCAGTCCCTGGTTATCTCAAGGCTAGACTACTGCAACACACTTTTACAAGGTCTGCCAAAGTATCAGCTCGCAAGGCTACAGCGCGTTCAAAATGCGGCCGCAAGAGTAATTGCATGCATCCTACGTCATGAACACATCTCTGAAATACGGATGCAGCTTCACTGGCTACCGATACAGCAGAGAATTACATATAAGATATTGCTGCTGACATTCCTTGTTGTACACGGAAAGGCTCCTGAATATTTACCTGAGCTACTGGTGCTGCATAAGCCAAACCGAGCGCTGCGATCAGCTAATCAGCCTATTTTCAAACAACCGCATTCATTCACCAAGACATTTGGTAATCGAGCTTTTGCCATCGCTGCTCCAAAGCTGTGAACTCTCTCCCCACATTACTGAGGGATATTCACGACCTCAACATATTCGAGCGGTCCCTGAAGACATATTTGTTTGAAGAGGCATATCAGAGACTAAGGGTGTAAAGCATAGGCTATCAGTGACACATTTGTTTACCTCGGCGCCCATGAATCACATGATATATGTGGCGCGTTATAAATGCTTTAATACTTTAATACTTTAATGTACACTAACTTTTTGAGCTCTCAGATCTATTTCACAGGATAAAAGATAAAAGGTATTATAAAAGGTAAGATTATTATGTTCGTATTTTCTAAAATACACATCGAGCATTATATATAAATATACATGCCACCAGATAATTAGAATACACAGACGAGATGGCTGCGAGAAGAACGCAATTTATCGGTTATTAGTATTTTGAAAAGTAATATTCTAAAATTTTAGTTGTATAACCACCATATAGTGCTTGCATATTTTTGTGATTTATATTTTCATGACTCAGTAATCACTAATGTGAGGCTATAAATAATCATGTTATTATGCTGATAGCCAGATCTCACAGGGACAATCCCAGCTGCTCTTAGTCATAATATAGTTGTCAAAAAGTCTAAATTCGCCTGTTGCATTCGTAGCGGGTTAATTAGGACCGGCCGGCGGCCGGTATCGAGCCAAATTTAATGATCAGCTAAATCTAATGACACCAATATGGCGGCGGGGTGGGGGCAGGCAGGGGGTGTACTCTTATGCTTATAGCTCAAACAGTAGGCCTATACTATGTATTATGTAAAATGTTTTAAATTCATGATTATTATTATTATTTGTATGGAAATGTAGAATTTGGGTCTTTGGACACCGTAGTATATGACTAGTCGATACGAAGGATTCAACACTATTTATCTTACAAGAAGATGTTATGTGAAACGAGAATACATTTTTATTTAAATACGAGGCTCATTATTATATGTAATAACCCAAGTTGTACATCTTGCATCATGATTGTGATATGTTACGCATATTATTATTGCTTAAGATTAAATGTATATTTATATAATTAATTGAACTACGGGAATTGTATGCATTGCAACATAGGCTAATTCCAAAGAACGACAAACAACTATATTTTATAATTCGTCAAATTTTGCCAAGCAGGTAGCTATGTATAGCACTGGGCAGTGTTCATCTAATTTCGGCAGTCAGTTAACTATATGCATGGTGCTGGTCAGTGATCATCTAATTTTGCCAGTCAGTTACATATGTATAGCGCTGGCCAGTGGTCATCTAATTTCGCCAGTCAGCTAACCATATGCATGGCGCTGGCCAGTGGTCATCTAATTTCGCCAGTCAGCTGACCATATCCATGACGCTGGTCAGTGGACATCTAATTTCGCCAGCCAGGTAACTATATACATAGCGCTGGTCAGTGGTCATCTAATTTTGCCAGTCAGCTAGCTGTGCATAGCGCTGGCCAGTGGTCATCTAATTTCGCCAGTCAGCTAACTATATGCATAGCGCTGGCCAGTGGTCATATAATTTTGCCAGTCAGCTAACTATGTGTATAACGCTGGTCATTGGTCATCTAATTTCGTCAGTCAACCAACCATATGTACAGCGCTGATCAGTGGTCATCTAATTTTGCCAGTCAGCTAACTATATGCATAGTGCTGGTCATTGGTCATCAAATTTCGCCAGTCAGCTAACTATGTATAGCGCTGGTCAGTGTTCATCTAATTTCGCCAAAATACATGTATAGTTAGCTGGCTGTCTCCATTCATTAAATGAATATTATTTAAAGCTTATGCATTCTATATGTGACACAGTACTTATAACCTCTGACGAAATCCCGCGAGATCTGCTCCGAGACCGGAAGATCTTTAGATTTCGCGTGATCATTAGATTTGGCTTGACACCGGTATCCTATTAAGTTTACTTTGTCTGAGTTTGTGTCCTGTTTAGGCGTGTTTGCGCAAAGTATACAACAGAACTGGTCATATATTAGTGTTGGGCCAGCGTCGTAGAAGATTGACCGGCATTGAACGGCAATGGGCTGCAATGCGCTGGCCCAACATTGAACCGGAATTTGGTGGGTAGGCTTACATCCTCTTTACCAGGTACATCGTAGGGAATTATTGAACATGTTGAATGAATGTTGGCCAGCACCGGCGATGGTGGTGGAAGAAATCAAGGCGAAGATATATTTGAAATTGTCTCTTTGTTTTTTCCCTTAATTTTATCCTGGACATTTGGGATTCAAGCCCATGAGGAAGACCAATGCACTGATGTTTTGTCTATAGCACTTAAACAGATTGAAGTCGGGCCTCGGAGTTCGGGAACTTTTTTCTGGTTTTATTTCTAAAAAAAAATTGTTTAAATATTATTAGTGTTTTAACAATAAAAGTCCACATCCTAGGTACGTTGATGGAACGGAATTAACAGTGTTTGAATCTTAAATAATCATCACTAAATTAGGTTGTGGGCTTGTCCATGTTGTTTCCTTGCTTTATTTTTACCTTTTGATTAGATGCTTCTGTCACGGGATCAGGGCCGGTATTCTCGTACAAGTTACGATATATCGTAGGCTTCTGAGATGGCCATCTCGACCAATCAGAAGCCTCCGATATATCGTAACTTGTACGAAAATACGGGCCCAGAGTTCCTTCCCCACTGCCATTACACAGATTTCGAGAAGCAACGTGCCTCCGTGTCAACAAATTCACCATCGTTGAGAACCCCTGTGTATCACCGAGAAGTAGTGCAATGATAAATAAATTAACTTGTAAAGTGGTGATTTTTATCGGTCGGATATAATGTTGACCCTTGAAAAAGTTTCAAATAAATAGTATGATGAATAACCTTTCAAGCCCCCATGATGCATCAAAGCATCATGTTACATCCCCAAAACAATGATGTCCTGAAACTAGGGGCTTTAGAACCAGAATTTTCATGGCACTGATTCAATAATAACGATTTTGTTTCGGTCATTTGCACCCACTTTAAATTCGTCTTCACCCACTATAAGTCGGCTTGTAGTGGTGAGGATAATTAATTAATTTTTAGCAATACAACTTAATCAGTCAGACAAACACGACGCACAGCCAACGTCTCGAGTGAAAAAAATAGCGCATACAGTGCGTCGTTGTGCGTCCATGAATTTTGTCAGGATATGAGAAGAGCCAGCGAATTTAAGACGAATGTACAGCGTGTCATAAATAAATCAGGTGTATAAATCAGCGAATACACAGCGTTTTGCCTCCGCGTTGGGCGTTATAGCGGGGCGAAAAAGTCAACGAATACACAGCGCATCGCCAGCGCGCGGCACGAATATACGACGGCTTAATTACGTTATTATGTTCACTGGACATGCGCTAGGAACTCTGCGTTAGGAACACGTTAGATGGTCGCTAGATGCGCGCTCAGTTTTGAGGTATTTTCTACCCAAAAAGGCTCAGTCATACATAGTCGACGCTCGACCCACGCACTGAAAATCGATCATTTTTTTTTCCTTACAATAATATCATTCATTGTAGTTGCAGCCTCTCGCGATCATGGATTGATGATCGCGAAAGGGCTGCTACTACAATGAATGCTATTACTGTAAAGTAAATACAATATTATGTTGCGATTTAGCGACAACAACCGAAGAAAAATATTCGTGATCTGTTAAAAAATACTGTTCCCTACACTCGCATCATTGGTTCAGGGTCTGAATAAAAATTATTGAATAGAATTCACTAAAGGCGTACACAGTTGCAAAGTAATATATACAAATAATATAACATAAGTAGGCCTATAATCATGTTCATTTATTATCATGATAGAATAAAACATACTAGATGGTATGCTGCTAACACAACATGAAATGCGAACCTGACTTTGTGATAATAGGATATTTTATCTGATTTTACTGTTTTATTTCAAGCTTCATTTTTGACCTATCGGTCATTTTCCTTTTTTGGCGGCATTTTTTTATTCTGTTTGGATATTGGCCTATACATAGCAATGTAACCCTTTGGGCCCAAATTTTACTCATTTTCTGCCTCAGACGCACAGTTTCGAATGTATAATGTAATGATACATGGCCCTTTAGTCCAAGAGCTAAGTGGTGTTTGTGTAAAAAAATGGCTCCGACATCACCCACCTGTTTGTGATAGTAGACCACCTAGGACACATTTTTAACGAGGGTGGACAATTTGAAACCCGACAGTAAATGAATTATTCACGAGCTTGTATAAAATATAAAAACAGAAAACACCACCATTCAAAATGGCATGTCATCACCAAAAATACACCTGTAGCAACATTTAAATGGCGAGTGTAGACCCTATGACCAGATGAGAATATGATTGGTTCCCAGTTCAAGGTCCCCGGTGGTCAAGATGTGGAATAATATGACCCATGCCCAAAATTAAGCGCCCCCTAAGAACTAAAACGTCCCCAATTTTTAAAGGAATAAAAAAGTTACCTCATTTATTGTTTTTTTTCTGGTTAAATATATCATATATTTAGAGGTGATAAAATATTTTCTTGCTACCATCAGAGCCACATTCAATATTAGTAATATTAGTAAACAAGATTTTCCTTTTCCCCGGATTTTTGTAATATTTCACATTAATTTTAATGATGACCAACATCACGACTTAAAACCCCAAAATGACAAGTGTAGACCCTGTCATAAGGTGGAAACAATAAATTAGATCGGATACAGTTGAAAGTCGCAAGAGGCCAAGATGTGGCATAACATGATCCCTGATCAAATTTCAGCACCCCTTTAAAAAAGTCTGCAATTTTCAGTGAAATAACAATATACTAATAAAGTGCTCCATTCTATTAAAGTATGTCGTGTAAAAGTTTTTTTAGAAACAATAGGGATGATCATATATCACTCTATTCAATATTAGTAATATTAGTAAACTCGGCATAATTTATAGAAAACCGTCATAACTTAACATTTTTAGATGATTTGAAGTATATGATAATTACAGATAATGTTATATACCACTATTAACAAAAACGTGGTAATATTTTTTTTCTGTTTTCAAATAACACAAGTCAACAACATTGAAGGCCTGTTCTGAAACCCCCCTCCCAATACACAGGCTGCAGCATCTGAGCCAAAATGCATGACTGGGGATTTTTTTTAACTTTTCAGTTTCTGGTGTCCTGTTACTCATGTACATGTGGTTTGTCATCCCGAGAGCACCTATTAGCCTCCCAGCGAACACCTGATGTTTGTCCGCCATCCACAACTCTGTCCCAACATCAAAACAATTGCGGGTCAACATATATAACGATTCGCGTTTGCTACCCGTTGGCTGGATTGACGTTCAGCTCAATGGTGTCCTTGCTGCCTGCTCAGGTAAAGTTTGATTTGGAGGCGATTGAATAAGTTATGCTTCTGCTAAAATTACTGGGGAGTAACAATGATTATCACACAAATACATACGCAGTAAGCATGGTAAGTCCGCTACCGGACATTAGAAGTACAAAAAATCCCCAAAAATATCCCCAAATTATCTGCCATTGAAAGCAGTGACTACACCATCTCTATTCCAATGCTGGACAATTGATCTGAGATATCAGGGAATAGTAAACCAAATAAATCGAAGAGCCACGTTAGTCACAGAGAAAGGTAATTAAACCAGAGTGTCAATGACACAGAAGCTCATCCTTAATTAGGGCAAGTTGATTACGGATTACATGTCTGAAATCCGTGAGGCAGTTCTATGCACAGGCACGAGCTCTTTCAAACAAACCAAACAGAATTAAAATCGGATAAGAATTAAGGGAGGAGAAGCACTTCTTGTGAATGGTGGACAGAAAGCCCTAATTGTGTCTTAATTAAGTCATAAGTTAATTAATAAATAAAATATGTAAATTCAGGTAATCTAATGCACAGGCACAAGCTCTTTCAAACAAACCAAAATCGGATAAGAATTAGGGAGTAGAAGCATTTCTTGTGAATTGTGGACAGAGTGTCCTAATTAGGTTTTAAATAGGTCATGAGCTAATGAATAATTACATTTTTTGAAATCCGAGAGGTTATTGAATGCACAGGCCCAAGGTCTTTCAAACAAACCAAACAGAATTGAAATCGGATAAGAATTGAGGGAGGAGAAACATTTCTTGTTAATTGTGGACAGACGACAGACAACAGTCGTAACACGATGGAAGAAGCGTATCTAGTCCTAATAAAGGCCGGATGAGCTGAACAAATTTATGACAAGATATTTTTGGGCAGGGGTTATATCATTTCACACCTGATTTATATTTTGTGATGATATGCCAATTTGAAGGCATGAGATCGTTATCTTGGCAGGGTTTTCAGGTTTTATTTTTTGATACAAAATCTCACTTAGGCCTACTGCCCGGTTTCAGAATGTCCACACTAGTTAAAAATGCTACCCCAGGTGGTCTATTATCAATAACAGATGGGTGATTTCGGTGCCATTTTGGACGCAAACAGCCCTTTTAGCTCCAGGACTATCGGTGCTCTCCACTCTTAGCCGTGAGAACTCCTCAGATTTCATCCTATACGTAGTGAGTAATTTTATCATTTAATTCAAACCTCGAATATGTGTCTAATATCATGTGTGACGCTATGCAACACAAACAGACTATGTACAGCAAACACCAGGCCTTAAACCAATAGCGGTTCACCGCTGGTCCCCCGTCATTGACGCTAGCCGAATATTAAATCAGCATTGGTTCAACGTTCCCTGGGTATAGAGGCCGCTTACTGCCGTATAAAATCATAGGGGATCATACAAGAGTCATATAAAACCAGACACCCAGTCAATGAAATTGATAATGCAGGCGGCTGAAAATAAATGTTATGCATATCAGACCACCAAATACACAAAGGGATATATGACAAATTGATGGTTTATATAAAAAAGCAATATGTTAACAAATGTCGTTCATGGGAAGGATATTATATTGGCCGACTTCATGAAAACGCATACATAACAGAGAGAGGTGTGTTAAAACAACAAAGTTGATAAATAACAGCAGAGATCATGTACGTAAATGTATTTTATTTTACAGAGTGTATATCTTTAAAATTGATCAGAAGGAAACATGACCCTGTGAAATTATTCACATAAGATATATTAACCTGTTTACAGAAGGCAAGTTGCATTTTTCCTGTAGTCCTATATCAAATATATTTCACATCCACACAATTCGGCTGAATACAACATAATGTGATTTACTATTTTCGCTTTCAGCTGTACGTTTTTTTGCCACTGTTATATTGTATACTAAATTTATATTAGAGGTATATTATATACTAAATTTATATTAGAGTTTCCTCGTCAAAGTGGTAGATGTGCTCCATACCCAGTGAACACAAAACATTTGTATGAAATTTATACAATGATGAACCAACGTCGAAGACGTTGGGCCGACGTTGTATAAATGTTATACAAATGTCTTGTGTTTTTGTGAGAAAATCAGAACGCTAGACCTACTGATCTTGTGTTTTACATAATGAAGCACAATGCCCTTCCGACGTTTGAAGATTATGTTGCTATTACAAAGTAAGCATACGAGCCAGTATATCGTCCCCTTTGGTGTTAGAAGGTGCTAAACTGCACCTTTACAAAGTGGCAGTTTAGCACCTTCTAAATCCAAGGGGACGATATGTATTTTTACGTTTTCACCCTTAAAGCGCTACATTATGAAATTTATCTTTTTACCCAGTTGAAGTTGTGTGTCGCTACCACAACTTCAGGTGGGTGAAAATTACTATATATTTTTACTGTTTGATTAAAAATATATGCCAATTTGTTTAAGCTACATTTACGGAGATTAGTGTTGTATAAGTTGTTCACATGTGAAACAATACGAGCCACATTAATATCAGCAAACAGACTGATACAGCTTAATTTGCTTTTAAATGCATTTTGAAATAACTTTATTTGCTGTGACACGAGTAGGGAGTATTATAGGTTGGGGACACGGATAATGGTTGTATAATGGTTGTCAATGCCGGCATGGTTGTCTGAACGCTATCAATGATGGCCAACGTCCCCAATGCTGGCCTAACGTTGGTACAACATTGTTTTTTAACCATACATTACCCCAACCCCCTCCCCAGGGTAGCATCCCATAGACTGGGTACTACAACTCTGATACAACTCTGGTACAACGTTGGCACGACCATTCCTGATGTGGAGACTCGAAATTTCAAGACAAAGAAATTTTTTGGAGACACAAAAATTTTAGAGACACGGAATTTTTAATGTTGTGGTTCATGGTTGTTTTAACATTTGCACAACCATTCCAGATTTGGGTACCACCCACCCCCTCCCGTGGTTAGGATGGAGACACTAGAATTGGATGTTTTTAATACTGTTTTACAGGGTACATATTAAAAACCGTACACAAACACCAATCCACCAACAACATTTGCAAGTTATTTTAACATTTGCACAAAATATTTTGTAAAAACTTTGTAAAAAATATCCTTTTAGGACTTTTATGTGGATTTTTACAAGCTTAATATTTTTTTTACACCAATTTTTTTACTGGTGTGTTTTTTTTACTCAAATATTATTTTAAAATTAGATTTCGGTTATAATATTTTTGTTTTTGAAGTTATAATGTTCTTATTTTCTAATTTTTTTCGTTACGGGTCTGATGTTTTTTTACACCAAATAATATCTTAAAAACAGCTTTTTTTGTTATAATCTTTTTGGTAACATTTGTCATTTTTACACCAATTTTTTTACTGGTGTGTTTTTTTTACTCAAATATTATCTTAAAAAAGATTTTGTGAAATGCAGTAAGTTAATACATGCAGGGTGTTGTATATGCACATGTTAAATGTAGTTATAAAACACATATAGTGGTCTTTTAGATGTATGTATTGTTCCATACATCTAAAAGACACGTACCCTGTTCATAATATCCGTACCTACACCCTGACATGCGTATATGGTATGTTGGAAGGCATGGACGGATCCAGAGGGTTTACCATGCTTTGCTTGAAGGCAGGGACGGATCCAGTGGGTTTACCATGGTATGCTGGAAGGCAGGGGCGGGTCCAGAGGGTTTACCATATTCATGCTATTCATAACATGCATATAAAAAACTATTTGTTTCTCTGTTATAAAATACTGCAGTATAAGTTAGTGGTCTTTCCATGGATCTAAAAACATGATCGAAACGTATATATATGAGCCTAGCGAGACAAGGGTTAAGTGGAACCATCTATGATGTACGAAATCTAATTTTAAAATAATATTTGAGTAAAAAAAACACATCAGTAAAAAATTGGTGTAAGAAAAATATTAGGCTTATAAAAATCCATATAACAATCCTAAAAGTATATTTTTTATAAAGTTTTTTACAAAATATTTTGTGCAAATGTTAAAATAACTTGCAAATTTTGTTGGTGGGTTGGTGTTTGTGTACGGTTTTTAATATGTACCCTGTAAAACAGCATTAAAAACAACCAATTCTAGTGTCTCCATCCTAACCAGGGGAGGGGGTGGGTGGTACCCAAATCTGGAATGGTTGTGCAAATGTTAAAACAACCATAAACCAATGTTGCATTTTACAACATTAAAACATTCCGTGTCTTTGAAATTTCTTTGTCCCCAAATCTGGAATGGTTTCGCAAATGTTAAAACAAACATAAACCAATGTTGCTTTTACAACATTAAAACATTCCGTGTTACTAAAATTTCCGTGTCTCCAGAAAATCTCTTTGTCTTGAAATTTCCGTGTCTCCAAATCTGGAATGGTTGTGCAAATGTTAAAACAACCATAAACCAATGTTGCGTTTTTACAACATTAAAAATTCCGTATCTCTAAAATTTCCGTGTCTTCAAAAAAAAATTTTGTCTTGAAATTTTGTGTCTCCACATCTGGAATGGTCGTGCCAACGTTGTATCAGAGTTGTATCAGAGTTGTAGTACCCAGTCTATGGGATGCTACCCTGGGGAGGAGGTAGGGGTAATGTATGGTTGAAAAACAATGTTGTACCAACGTTAGGCCAGCATTGGGGACTTTGGCCATCATTGATAGCGTTCAGACAATCATGCCGGCATTGACAACTATTATACAACTATTATCCGTGTCCCCAACCTATAATACTCCCTACTCACGCCCATTAACAGATTAGGAATGACCTTGAATTACATTGAATCACATAGATCTGTTAAAATTATTGGAATCTCTATCATCAACATAACACCACCAAACATTACATTCCTTCTTATAATTTACACTCCTGTCAGTTTACAGAAGACAAAAGTAGAAAAAAATGTTTCAGGGTAAGCTAGTTCATATCCACTAACCCTCTTCACTCACTGCCCGCCTGCATAGAGTGGATTATAACTTAGGGTGTATTATGATGATCTAGTGTTGCCCTACTTAATTCTCATGACAAGCGTCATAGACGGTGGGCCAATATTAAACCAACATTGATTCAACGTGTTGTGCCTGCTGGGTATGCTCTCTTCAACCAAATGAATAACGCCTAATGCGGAATTCGAATTGAATGACACTTGTTTCACTCTCGTCTAGATATAATTATATACCATACATTAGATAAGCGCTGTGGAGAATATAAAAAAAACATTTATAACATTTCAAATGTACGCATAACCAATTTAAAGCAGTGAATGCAATTATGATATTTTTTAATATGGATTGAATTGACTATTACAACAGCCGGTTATGCAAAAATCAGATAATGTGACTATACTAAGATTTTTCTGTGACCTATCTAAAAATTATGCTCAAGTTTTCTCTGTAACATTTCAATGCATATTGAGACATTCAGAGAGAACAGCTTCTAAATGGTCACTAATAATACGTTACATAGTTTTCATTGCACGAAATGTCAGTTGTAATATTGATGTATACAGCTTCAACCGACGGTGATTATTACGTCGGGTCAAGTGTCCATAGACGAGATTTGTTGCCTTATTTTATTATTTTAATTGTTTTTTTTTACTCTTACAAACAATTCTTTTTTCTTGTGTGTTCACTGTTTACATGAAAATCTGGCTATAAGTGTATCCAATTTTTTTTAAAAAAAATTCTACCCGTTCTGCACTGTGACGGTCTCAACAACAAGAACTGTGCGGCCGTGACGAGATAATCGTACATGGCAATGGTAATACTGACCATGGTGGTAACGACTCGGCTGCTTATCAACTAACTGTGTAAGTCATTTATGTGTTTATATTTGTAAAGGATATGACTAAACACAAACCGTCGTGACACACATGCGTCATGACTGGTTTGACTGTCAGTTAATGTTATAGGCCTAATAGCTTTGAACATCACTTTAGCGTGTCTCATTGACTCACACATGTACGCAAACGTAGCAAACGAAAACGTACACCGCACGTAAATATAATGGCCAATCGTGGGAGATACTTCACATACGTCTTAACATTATAAAACTGCTTGCACTGTTGTTTCACCATGTTTAGTCAGCCGCCTACACCTTGCAGGAGAAAATCTGAGATACTGACTTTTATCGTTTCAGTCAGTCGCTTAGAGATGACTGACTTTGGTCTGGTTACATGGTTCAACAAACCATTTCACACTCAGGTATAATATCAAGTAACATTCTAGGTAACATTCTTGAAAGAGCAACCACATCATTACAACATATGTTTATAATTTCAATTTTGTGTGTTGTGTTGTTCCCCAGAAAATCCTGATCAACCATGAATTTGAATTTGTTTGTGACAATCATGCTACTCTTCGTTGGAGAAGTCGCTGGCTTTTTCAGTAAGTGGCTTAAATCTATAAATCAATTTCGTTGGGCTTAGTGAAACTTTCGTGTTTTTTATTCGGGTCTATTTGTCTCCTTTTCTACTAAACATAGATTAGACTATTCTCATCAACTATGATTGTGTAGTATTACCCTGGAAAATTTTATTATTTCAATATAAAAAATGTGCGGAGACTGCTCAACTACTTGCAGTCGTAGCTCGTTCAAACGGGATATATCTTCAAGTTGGTCACCAGTTTCCCTCTTGCGATCAATTTGAATCTTGATGATATTCATTGATCTTGATACAACATATGTTTTATTTTTATGGTGTAAGCATATCTTAACCCTTACAGCGCGGGGATCGACTTTAGTCGTCAGAATTTGACGTCTGTAGACGTCAGATTCTGCCGACTAAAGTCGATCCCCGCGCTGTAAGAGTAAACATATTTCTAATGTTCGTAGACCCATAACATAGGTATTCAAATGAATCAGAAAGAGCTGACTGAGACGTCTATGACGATTTAAAGTTGAAAAAACCCTTTGGTATCTATGGTTTCATAAAAATAAATCACTACAGCGGGATTAACCCTAAAGCGCTAAATTAAATTTAAATAAAAAAGCGGCTATATTCGCGCTTAGTGGTGTAAGGGTTATTTTGATGACTTGGTCATGCTGATGTTATCTGTGTTATATTTTTATCAGTGGGAGACATAGTGCTACCTATCATGACAACACATACGGATCATTTAGACCAATCAGTGGTAGCACTGCTGGAAGGTGATACCTTAGAGATCAACTGTTCTGTCAGTGACACCTCAGTACATAACGTGTCACACTTGGTGTTCATCGTGTCAGCTCTGAATGGAGACAGTCAGTCCCTGTACCAGTCCAGAGCTAATCTGTCCATCTATATCACTGAGGTATCCAGCTATACCAAGATGCTACGTATCCACAACGTCACACTCGGCGATACTGCAAAGTACATGTGTAGAAACCAGAAGACACGTCTAGCTGCTTCCAAAAGCGTCAGAGTGGCACGTGAGTATATGCCACCATGAGCTATACGAAAATCCCTAAATATCAAATATTCAATTTCCAAATGAGAAAAATGCATAAGAGAGAAACACAATATGATTTGTAATATTTGTGAATGATTAAAATGGATATCAAAATGTTTGTTAATTTTAACCCTTCTAAAAGGTAAGTTGAAAACTTCAACCTTGTAAGCACAAGGCTGGAGCAAACATCCACATTAATTGAACGCAACATAGCTTGTCCGAAAATCTCGCTGCATGCATGGCATTGCCAAATACCAATTGCTTTTGTTTCTTGCAAAATTTAGTTCAAACTCTCGATTTTTATACCCACACATCTATACTTTGAATCTATTTTTTGGCGTAAATGAAACATTAAATAATGTAGGAATTAACCCTTCTTTCATTTGAAGGTCATTTTGTTCTGCTTTCCTTCGAATCAAATGTGTATATAGACGGTATAGACGGGTAGATATATGTAAATAACCACTCGACCCCCAAACAAATTATAACATAAGGTTTCTCAACGGTTTTCTATCCTATAGTGAATGAGCAAAAAAAGTCTATCAAAATCTGACTCATAAAAGTCCGAGAATCCAAGATGGCCGCCATTGGCCATGAAAAGCGGTAAAACCATCCTAATTTGCCTAAACTTTTAGAATTAAACCATGATTCTTGTTAATAATCCATGTTTTTAAGAGTTGGGGAACTGATTAGTTACAGTAACATTCTGGCAGTGCTAAAAATCTAAGATGGCGGTGGGGCTATGGGGCAGAATTCAAGGTCAAAGGTCAATTTAAAGATAAAATAGGATTTTTCAACAAAAAAAAAGTAGGAACAAGTGTAATACTTTTTTTCGTGTAATTTTGACTGGAAAATCCATTCTTTATATTATTTTCATGATTTAAGGTCATCTTCAATGTTAAAAGGTCAACTTCAAGGTCAAGTAATCGAAAATATGATTTTTACCAGATAAAGCTAAGAGCATGTGATTTTGACTGGTAAGTCATTTTATGGTATTATGTTTGTGATCCAAGGGGGCTTACAAAGTCAATTTTAAGGTCAAATTAAGGTAAATTCCTGACAGTATTACTTATAATAAATGCAAATATATTTTTTTAACTCAATAAAGTCTTCTTCAACGCCTTCCTATTGTCCTTCAACGCTTTACCGTCGCTCTTGAACGTCCCCAGATTCTCTCTAACGTCTCCCAACCGCCCTTCCACACCTTCCCATCGCCATTTAGCGCCTCTTCATCATCCTTTAACACTTACTCATTGCATTTCTACGCCTCACCATCGCATTTTAGGGCATACCATTTAACACCTTTCCGTTGCCTTTTAACGCCTTGTTGTCGCGCTTTAGCACCACTTTGTCGTTCTTTAAGCCTCCCCGTTGCATTTTAACGCCTCTCTGTTGCTCTCAAATGCCTCTTGGTCGCCCTTTAATGCCTCTGTGATGCCCTTAGACGCTTCCTAGTCGCCCTTTAACACCTCTACATCGCGCCATATTACCTATCTGTCACCTTTTAACGCAAACACAGCTCACTTTAACATCGTTTCGTCGCCCTTTATGCATCATGCGTCGACCTCTGACACCTCTTCGTTGCAATTGAAGGCCTTCTCGTCGCACTTTAGCGCCTACTCGTTACCATTTAACGCCTCTTCATCACCCTCTAACGTCACCCCAATGCCTTTTAATGTTTTCCATCGTCATTCAACGCTTTCTCGTTGACCTTTAATACCTTGCTGCCACCAGTAATGCACCCTGGCATACTTAAACGAATCTTAGTCGCTCTTCTACGCTTCCCCATCACCATTTATCGCATCTGCATCACCCCTTAACTCATAGCAGTCTGGCCGTTTTGACATTGGACGTTTGTGTGGTCTGGCCATTTTTGTGATTTTGAGAAATATTCTGATACTTCCAGTGGAAATTTAGAATGATGGCATATGTATTTCCCATACACCACAGGAACAGACATACAATATATAAACATAATACACTTCATTTAATTCGGCAATGTGATGTTGCCATTGTAACCGACAGCCATTTTGAATGTGCTAATTAGGTAGTCATATTTTCGGTAATTTTGTTTAAAAATTGTATTTTTGAGATCCACGGTTATTCAGGAGTACAACATTATATCAATTCTTATAAAAAATCTTAAAATACATCACATACGGTTCGAAGAAGCATTTAATAGGTCTATACACACAAATGAATAGGGTAATTAAGTTATTGTCATGGGTTATAGTAATATTTCTAAATTCACTGAGGGACATACCAGATTTCGTATTTTGAGATGACATTCCCACCTCATCTGGGAAATACCGAAAGCCTCGTATACATCTGAGCCTGGATTTTTATTTTTAGTTCAGAAACGGTTGTGACGCAGACAAATCAACTCTTTATGTTCTAGGTTCCCCATGGTGTGTTCATAGTTGCACAAGTGATGTAATTTCGTCAATTGTTAAGCATTATGGTACGGACTTAGACTGCAGTTAAATTGATTTTTTCATCTTGAGCATACTTAATCATCAACGACCTACCAGAATTAGATTATCCAGTCAAAATTACACCTGAACGAGATACTATGCGTTGTCTAATTTGTGACATATATGTTTTTTACCTCCCCTGTAATTTAGAGGGGTGGGGTGGTAGACGAAGAGCTTAGCATTTAAGGTTACTTTTTATGTCCAGAGTGGGGTGGTAGAAAAGTGTAAACACATGTTTTTTAGCTTGATAAAAGAACTAAAGTAAAATAAATTATGTAACCTCAATGTAAATGTATTCCTTGAATTTCACTGTTTTTTCATGGTATAAATCCCAGTCAATGGATATTCAACCTTGTTCCCATAACAACTGTGGCATGTACATGTACAGGGGTATGGTCTAATATATATATATTTGAGAAAGGCAAACATATTGCGTTTAGAAAAATACCATCAAGTTAATATCCACAATATGGACCAATACTGCTGTTTTTTGTGATCTGTCACAAATATTCGAGCAAATTACGTTAAAAAAGGAATAACTGCTGTAGGCCTATATCCAAGAACTTTGTACAAGTTATACCTACATCACTATACAAAACATGCAGCTTGTTGTATGGTTATAGGCCCTAATTTGGATATCAGGACATTGTGCCAGTGAATATTAAGACACGTGATACTTAGAGTAGACATAAAACAGCAGTTATACACTACATCATTCATAGAAATTTCCTTCTTCTAGACATTGGCTGCCATTTACCACCTTTCCGGTAGTCAGATTTTGATCGCCTTTTTTCCTGCTATTTTTAAGTACATCCCATATGTGGCAAAGCCACTGGAAAACATTTTGTTATTATGTTTTGGGGGTTCTAGTGGATGTTTGCATAAATCGACCCGCCAGAAATGAAATGTTCCAGTAGGCTGGCTAGGTCGGTTACACTAGGTCTTTATACACGAAAAATAGGTATTACACTTGTTATTACTTATTAAAAATCATATTTGGTCACCTGACCTTAACATTGACGTTTTGCCATTGAAATGCTACTTATTTTTTTACAGTTTGACCTTGGAATTTCCTTTTTATCTTGAACATGTTGAAGATGTCATTGAATCACTAAAATAATACCATGAATGGATTTTCCAGTCAAAATCAGATTAAAAAAAGAGGTATTACACATGATGTTTGTTGACATTTGTACAAATATATATTTAGGCATTTGAATTTTAAATTGACCTTTTGATCTCTAAGGTCATCTCGAATCACAAACATAATACTATAAAATGATCTACTAGTCAAAATCCCATGAAAATGAGGTATTACACATGTTCTTAGCTTAATTTGGTGAAAATCAACTTTTCGATTACTTGACCTTGAGGTTGACCTTTTGACACTGAAGATGACCTTGAATCATGAAAATAATATAAGGAATGTATTTTGTAGTTAAAATTACACAAACAAAAGTATTACACTTCTTCCTACCTTTATTTGTCGATAAATCCTAGTTTACCTTTAACTTGACCTTTGACCCCTATAGTCCCATCGCAATCTTAAATTTTTGACAATGCCAGAATGTTATTGTAAATAATGAGTTTCCCAACTCTTTAAAACATGTATTATAAACAAGAATCATGGTTTAATTGTAAAAGTTCAGGCAACTTAGGATGATTTTCCCGATTTTTACGGCCAATGGCGGCCATCTTGGATTCTCGGATTTTTATGGGTCAGATTTTGATAGATTTTTTTGGTCATTCACTATATCTAGTAGGATAGAAAACCGTTGAGAAACCTTTTGTAATAATTTTTTTGGGGGTCAGGTGGTATATCGACCCGTCTAATATACGTTTAACCCTTTAACCGCCGGTGCCGCATATATTCGGGCTTTCATTTTTCATTAGCACATCAAGTACCACCTTTTAAACATGTTAAAGATAAAATGTGACATCAATAAGCAATATTTGAAAACAGTTGACTTCCATTTTGCCAAATCTGCATAATTTTCACTCACTTGAAGTTGTGGATCGCGTCAGCGAGACACAAGTTCAAGTGGGTGAAAATTGTAATTGAATAATTTGGCGGTTAAAGGGTTAACATGTTAATTGTTGTAGCCACTGCGCCGTCCAGCATCAATGACTTGATATGTGTGACCAGGTTGTCTTCGCATGACCAGAGTGCCACCATGACCTGCGATTGGAAATGTCAGAGCACATACGCAAGCTATCTCTTTCACTTCAAATACAGGTATGTGTTCTTGTAGAATTGACCCAAAACTAAAGTTTGCGTTATAATTGTTATGGAAGAGGGTAAACAGCGGCAAGCCGCTGTACTGTGCCGAAAATGCGCTTATTCAGTGGCCGAAATCTATACTTGTTAGGTCTACATTAATTATCTGGCTGCTGGATTGCGACAAATATCTCCTGCATCAATTTTTCTGAAAGGTTTGAAAAATATCCGAGTCATGGCGGCCATCTTTTTTTCGTTAAATTAGTGACATTTTCACCATGTTCACCCTGATAACTTCAAAGCAGCTATACCGATTTACTCAATATTCAACATACTACATAGTAGTAGTATTTTCTAGACCGCCCGCAGCAATTTTTTAGAAAGTTCTGAAAAATATCCGGGTCGTGGCGGCCATCTTTAACCTTTTTTCATCAATTTAGGACTTTGTCACCCTGATAACTTAAAAACCGCTCACCCGATATACCCCATATCATACCGTAGTAGTATTAATGCCTAGACCACAACAATTTTTCGGAAAGTTTGGAAAAGTATCCGAATCATGGTGTCTATAATTTTTAATCTTTTTTCATGAAATCAGGATGTTAATTTGATGAAAAAAGATTAAACAAAAAAACCCTGATAACTTAAAATCCGCTTATCCGATATAATCAGTATTCAATATACTGCATAATTCTAATTCCTAGACTGCATCATTATTGCAGAAAGTTCGGAAAAATATCCGGGTCATGGGGGCTATCTTCAATTCAATGGACTGCATCAATTTTTTAGAAAGCTAAGAAACATACCGGTTTTTGGCGGCCATCTTTAATAATTTTAGATCAAAATAGCTCCTTGGCACCCTAAAGCTGCTAGCCTCTGCCTTTTACTATTACTTGATAATTACATGTACAAATTGATTATCTGGTGAAATTATAATTAATTTATAACTTTTAGTTGAAAAGTGCGAGGGGAGCCATCTTGAGTTTTTACGTGGTAAGCACTTACTTCTAGTTTTTCAGGTAAGGGTTTACTAATATGAAAAAATATTGGTGCCAATTTTGCAATACGTCTTTTGGTGTGTCTTATGTGAATTCCAAAATGACCACAAAGGAGTGAAAAGAACAAATTTTAATTTTAAAAGTGTTCATCACGAAGTTTTGTGCAAATAGTATAAAGTAATCAAACCTTGGAGCCTTACATACTAACATTTTTATATTAGTCTACTGACGCGTGACATGCTAGTCACTGTCATTTCAGTTACATAGATAACAACGATTATCAAGTTGGACATTAAGTTCAACAGTTTCTTTGCAGTCCACCATGGTCGGTATGACTATTGGCTTGTCATGTTCCTCTCACAGGAACCATCAGTAATAATAATAACAAACTTTCTGTTAACATTGTATAATTATAAGTGAACGCAGCACAAATACCACAATAACTCTGTAATAATTATTTTGCATTTAATAATAAAATGCCTCAGCTTGTTAAAAAAAGTTTTTGTGGACTCCTTATTCTAAAGAAGTGATCGTATTCTTCATTTCACGATGTTACACGAGCCTTTACCGAATCTGAAACAAATAAGAAGTGGGCCCTATGAGGCGCGAACAAAAAATGTGAAAATTCAGGATGGTTTCTACCAAAGTCTAAATATCTACAAAGCTTGAAATGTGTTTCCGCATGAAAGCATCCCCTTCGGCATCAGCTTCAAAAGTGGAATATTCGCACGTGATAATGGTAAAATACGATAAGCTATAATTCAATACAATTTCTTGCATGGTTAACCATTTTTATTGTTCACAATAAAACATAAGCGTAAAAGCTTTAGAAAAACGTAACCCGGGACAGTTTTAAGAAGTGTGAGAGGGCTATACCCTGCTTCAGTTCAAAATGAAATAAAGCCGTCATTCGGTTTTGACCGTATCGAAGCACAACTGATTATATTTTTAAATTTTAAAATATCGAACACTGAACAAATCTGTAAATCGGCTCGGACGGCATTGTTGGACAACTGAATTTAGCAACCATTTTCTAAAAAAGCCGCCAGGCGCCAGATGAAATCATTTTTTTCAGCAAAATAATTTCCCAGGCCTATTTTAGCAGAATGGGATATTTTTAAAATTTGGGCAGCGCTTCACGCAGGAAATCAGATTTTTTATCATACTCATATCTGAGACCAGCTTAAAAAATGTATCACTAGAAAAAACCCCACATTTTTAATGATCAGGAAATGGTTACTAGAAGCGATACTATAAGACAAATCTAGCCTTAAATTTTCAGCATGACGTTAGTGTGAAATATGAAAGAAATATTCAATAGGTTTCAGATATATGCCCGGAAATGGTACTGTTACTCGGATAATCTAAAAAAAAACTTTTTTCAAAGACGTAGTTACAAAAAATAGTTTATAACACCAAAAAGTACATGCTACATTTGTATGTGTAATATGAAATAAATCTCCTCTTAAAGGGGTTTCAAAGATTTGCTATGGAAAAGAGATTGTTAGTGATATTTTGGCTGAGATAATTAGAAAAATAATTAGAATAGTAATTATATAAGCTGAGATATGTAAGCCTAAATAAAAAAACTAAGTCTAGAGAAGGGTCATGTTCCCAAAAGACATATCAATCTTCAGATCGATATGTGTGTTCAGTATGAAGTTAATCCTCGAAGGGGTTTCAGAGATTTGATCATCCGAAACTAGGTGGCTATGGTGTCTAGACTAGAAGCGACGGGGGTTGTTTAAAATTTACAAGGCTACCCACCACCTACCTTGAAAATAAACTTTCAGTTTGAATTCTAGAAGTAGCCTTTTGTGGGCGATTCGGCCTCATAAAAATTTACAAAGAAAAATTTATTAAAATATAATTAAATTTAAAAATTACATATGCACTATATTCACCATGTATATTAGAATAATAAATACCTTCCTCTCATGATTTTCTCAAATATTTCTTGAGATTATGGATATATTTTGTGAGTATGCAGCGCGTGCTGGCACTGCTGAAACATGCCTTAATCTTTGATGATGGTATATGCATTTGTAGCATGTCTACAGCCCTAGACTTTTCAGCATTATTCATCCTTCGATTCTGATAAATAACGAGTATATATCAGTGTTTTTGGCATAAGATATAGAAAAAAAATCGAACACTTGAGTTTTCGCTATGAACAGCAAAATTTTACAAATTAAACACATACATCAACATATATGACTGGTATAAAGAGGTTTTTAACATGTTAAGCCAAGTAGTTCTCACTAAAGATTACAGTGCCCTCGCTTCCATTTTATCAGTAACATGCAATGGAAAAGTAGTAGATTACACACCATCAATGATTATGGTAGGCTACAACCTTAGCTATCACACAAGATACAAACGTTCAGCACAGACCACCCACATAGAACATAAATTTAAATTTTACATAAAAAAACTCCATATAGAAAATGACCTGTTATTAAATACAAGTGAATGAAAACAGAAAAAAACACCCACTTCTAGATATTGTTTGTACAAATAATTTGACACCTCGTGATTATGGTCAAGACATATACTTTCCTGTGTACACAGGCCAGAATTCAAACGGAACAACCAATCTTCCATGATCTGTAAATAGAAAAACTCGTTATTAATCTATTTGTTAAATACTTACATAATACAGTAGTCAGTAATTAACTATTATTGATAACCACGTAGTAAAATTGATAATGTTAAATATATCATTCTATTGGTCTTTAAATATCTTTCTTCTGAATACATTGGCCGCATAAGCCATCATGCAGTCTTATATAGCAGCCGATTGTTTCCATGCCGCAACATAAGTATATGCCTATTTGCTCTTATAGCAGCCTAAGTAGAAAGGTACAAAGGTAAGGTACATCTGGCTTCTGAATACCTTGGCCGCTGTATAGCGCATTCTATGGCCTTATGTGGCATTTAGTAGCCTTATATAGCAGCCCATTATTTCCTGGCCGCTTGATAAGTGCCTATGTGGTGTTATACAGCAGCCCACTATTCTAGAAGTAGCGCTGACCGGCCATACGGCGCTGAATTGTGTACAGCTGCTGTCCTGCCACGGACTTAAACGGTGCCCAGTTCGATGTTAAATCGCAATTCGCCGACTTACCTACAAATGTATACGTCTTCACTACCATATTGGCCTCATATCTCTGTGAGGATTTTTGATTGTTAAAAAAGAAAAGTATGTTTATATTCCAGTTATTTATCCGAAACTGCACTTAGAGGCTCCACGTGTTCTCGTGCATTCGCGGGCTGGCGCACGTGTTTTTGTGTTTCTATTTACTTCAAGCGGTTTGAAGCATGCGCATTTGGGGGACGAATTCTCCTCACGTAGATGTCGCTTATGTCGCACACGCCAAGATTGATGCAAAATATATCGCCATTGTTTCCTGGCCGCTTGATGATTGTCTTTATAGCAGCCCATTGTTTCCTGGTCGCTGCATAAGTGCATATGTGCTGTTATTCACTAACCGACTATTCTGTGAAACTCAATGACCTCGACCTCCTTTGTTTACACTGAGCTGGCTAATACAATGAAGTATGGGGGAGGGTTCTTATATAATCTTGTTTTCACAGAGTGACGTCACTGCGCTTCACAGAATGAAGTATGGCGGAAGGGGTGTTATATAACCTTGTTTTCACCGAGTGACGTCACTGCGTTTCACAGAATTCTAGAAGGTGCATCTGGCTTCTGAATACTTAAGCCGATGTATAAGGCACTATATAGCTTTATATAGCAGCCCATTCTTCCATGGCCGCTGCTGAACCCTTTAAGCGCCGGTGCCGCATATATTCGGGTTTTTATTTTTTATTAGCACATTAAGTACCACCCTTTAAACATGTTAAAGATAAAATGTGACATAAATCAGCAATGAAAATAGTTGACCTCCATATTGTCAAATCTGAATAATTTTCACTCACTTGAAGTTGTGGATCGCGTCAGCGAGATGCAACTTCAAGTGAGTGAAAATTCAGATTGAATAATTTGGCGGTTAAAGGGTTAAGTGCTTAAATGCTGTTATGCAACAGCCCAGTACTCTAGAGAACGCATCTGGCTTCTAAATATTTGGCAGTTGTATAAGGCATTATGTATTCTTATATAGCAGCCAATTCTTCCCTGGCCGCTGTATAAACGACTACATGTTGTTATACAGCAGCCCAGTATTCTAGAAGTTGCGTCAGGCTTCTGAATACTTTGGCCGCTGTGTCAAGCATTATATAGTCTTATATAGCAGCCCATTGTTTCCTGGCCTGCATAAGTGCCTATATGTTGTTATGCAGCAGCCCAGTATTCTAGAAGACGCATTTAGTTTCTGAGTACTTTGGCCGATGTATAAGGCATTGCATAGCCTTATATAGCAGCCCATTCTTTCCTGGCCGCTGCATACGTGCCGATATGCTGTCATGCAGCAGCCCAGTATTCTAGTGTTAATGTAGATATAGCCCAGTTTATATTATGATGTAGTCTATATATAGACTAAACAATATTACTCACTGCTGATTGGGGCGGTGTCTTATTCGGGTGACCTGCGTGTTTGCAGTTGAGTCGGATACTTGAGTAGACAATTTTTTCTAAATATTTAGCCATTTCTTGCCCGAGCTATTTATTTTTAGCTGCCACAATCTTGGCCACACGCTTTATAACAAACTTTGTACGTGTCTTTTCTTCGTACAATTCCACTTCTTTAATGGAATCGGCCGTACCCTATTACTAATAAAGTGATTTATCTTGAATTGCTATGATGGTCACATAAAAATTATGG
This sequence comes from Flabesymbios commensalis, assembly GCA_964017125.1. Taxonomy (NCBI): domain Eukaryota; kingdom Metazoa; phylum Annelida; class Polychaeta; order Terebellida; family Flabelligeridae; genus Flabesymbios; species Flabesymbios commensalis. Next base: position 52,483,417 of record OZ024902.1, on the reverse strand, counting down.
TCTCCGAAAATAGTATCTACTTGTAATGTTTCCTCCTTTTCACTGAACCTTGCCTTGTGTCTCATTTGTCATGTGTGTTCAGTCTGAAATACAAGTGTTATTTCCCTGTTGCTGGCCAATAATGGGACTTTCAGATAATTGTTCATCGAAGTGCAACATGTCTTCTAAAGTATCACGAGCTCTATTCACATAGCGCATATTATATAGGGATTTTGGTGTGGGCATATTACCTGATTACACAGCTACATGGCAGAGAGCAATGGGTCAGAATCACTGCACTCCCGAATAGCCTAAGTATGCTGGGCTTCTGCGTGGAACACTCTCTCTCAGACTGTCGCAAGTACATGTAGTTTGAGGCAGCTTTTTGTGAAACGGTTTTTTGGATTTACTGCTTTCGTGACGGTCTGGTACAAAATTGACACGACTTACATTTTTGGTAAGGTATACTGTATAAATGCCACATTTTCAACTACAATATAGGAAGTATTCTTCTTCAAATAACATTGATTAACTTACAGTATATTAACGTGTATTCTTTTTGTAAGTCCATGCTTAAGTGATACAACATATCTATGGTGACGTAGTTCTTTTTTATAAGTACCATTGCCATCTGCTCTCAGATCTGTCTATGTTGTTGAGGTCGCAGAATAATATGGCATCTCGCCTCACAAACAGAGGTCTCTTCGTACATACTTTATGATAATTTTTGTGCGTGCATTCATTAATGTATCGAATAGTGTCTTTGTAGAATTGGGGATTTTGTAGAGCATTCATACACAGGTGTTTCTGTTTGCCCACGCCATAGATTGTGACTGCCCTGTGCAGCTATTTCCTCCATTTTCATTTCTTCCACACTTTCCACACCTTCTCCGTATTCGATTGATACACACTGCCTTGTATCACCACGTCTATGTCTATAACACCTGCGTCTCCTGTACAAACGTTTGACTGGATATGCTATGTACCAGTAAAATAAAGATCTTCACTATCACTATCACTGTGCATCTTGGTTGGTGGCGAGTCTTTGGAATGACATAATACCAAGTCAATAAATGAATTAAATCAACAATTAATGGCTTAGTGGAAAATCGTGTCTAAGTCAACAGTAGACTTAGCCCTCTTTCTCCTCTGACAAGATAGAATATTGATTTATTATTATACAAGCATGTATATTGTATATCGAGATATAGCATATCTGTATATTAGTCAGGTCGCCGAGATTGGAACCTTGCATATGTTGAAAATGGGCATATTGTAAACGTTTTTACTGATTATGATATGTCTCGATCGATATGAGCAAGCAGGATATTTGAAAATATCGATGTTTACCTAATAATCTGATAATCAAGCTATATATGCCATTTCAGACTAATTTTGGGACGTGGAGCACATTCCTGGACCTCAAATTACAATTATAAGCTTCTGTGACTTTCAAGCAACACATGAAGGTCAAAAGAGAAATCCAAAAGAAAAAATACCTACATGTGGTATGTCGCTTCTGACTATGCAATTTTGTAGCGTTGAAACAATTTCTGGTATAAATAATGTCATTCTAGGCATCCGTTATCCGATAAACATTAGCTGTAATTTATCATTTTATATTATTCTGGTGACTGTGAACCTATTTGAGGAATACAACTAGGCATACTGGTTACAATGGGAGTCCTCCAAAATGGATCTGGATCTAGAAAGTCAAACATGGCGAGGGGATAGAATGAGAATATGTATACAATTGTTTTTTGTAGTTTCTTTTTTTCGGAATGCGATACCGATAGTATTTTGTTGATTAAAACTTGTTAATCTATCGCTAACAATATGTTCGCTCCTTTGAACATGTTAGAGGCACATATCCTACGTACCATCATCACATTTTTCCGTGTAAAAAAATGCCTAGTCCACATAGGCTCACGTTGGCCTTAGTTTTAACTTAGCCTTAACGTGCGTGTAACGTGTAGGAACGTGTTCAAACATATGACTTTATATGTTCCAAAATATGACTTTGTTCAAGCACAACAATAAATGGTATCTCAGGTGACTTTTTGAAGAGCCAAGCAGCCTAACCCACCCCCCCCCCCCCCTCCTAATAGGCGGATAGAAAATACATTTTAACACTTAGATGGTTGTCCAGTAAAAGTGTCAGGAATTGTTTCATTTGCAAATATAATATTTTTATTTTGGGTGCTCTTCCATTTGACCTTGAGTTTTAGCTTGAAATAACTATGAAAAACCTGAATCATGAAGCACATTTTAAGACTCCGTATTATAGTCCTCCATAATTTGTGCATACGGATGACATGATAAACAATTGACTAGATTACTATACATTTTGGCTTCTGGGGGTGTTTTTTTTAACATGTTTAAGGGTGGGGATAGGTTATATGCTTGTCAATTGTCTACGGAAGTCAGTCCAACATCAACGCAACGTTGGTTCAACGTCTCGACGTTGCTAGCGCGAGGGCCCTGGTGCAGTGGTAAAAGCTGCCTGCTTGGAAAGTCGGAGATCGTGGGTTCGAAACCCACTCTGGCCTTCAAGTTTCAAAGAAACAAAATCTTTCTTCCTCGCTCACTCCAGTGTAGGCTCATATGTCACATATAACACTTTCGTGCATTTTGTCTGTTAAAATTGATTTTCAATTGATTCTCACTCAAAATATAATTTTTTCTATGTCGAGAAAATGTTAAGAATTGCTAAATCCAAGATGGCCACAAGCGTACATATTTTGTAATCAATAATTTTAGTGTAAATACACCGTGTAATTTGTAAATGCCACGATAGAGACCCTTACAACACTGAAATATTTTTGTATAAACCATGGAGATCAATGTTTTTTTTCCAATTTGAAATTATCATAACTGTATTATTTAGCTGTGTCTGCTTCATTTAGATACCTGTGTTATGGGTCTACGGCCATTATACATAATAACTTTCTTTGTGCGGGATCATTTAGACGTCAGATTCTGATGTCTAAAATCTATCCCCGCACTTAAATGGTTGAAAGGGTCAAGTTTCCTTAAAACATGTTTGTCGACACTCTTCACAGCAGACATGATATATTGACCGTTGCTGGGTTAATGTTGGGCCAGCGGCGCAGACATTGGGCCAACATTAAACAAACATCGGCTGTGAATGAGAAAAGTTTGATACACCGCCTAAGAGCCAGAGCTAATAGCAACTATAACGGATACAAATGGTTCAAGTGAAAAAAATACATCTTGATATGATCACCTGGGATGCGGTCAGAAAAATGAGCAGGTATATAGTGATTAATTATTATTATTAATAATATTGATCGTCTGTCAATCATCGTAGTAACATAACATCGTAGTAACATAACATTTTTCAGATATATAGTATGACAGATTGTCTTTGCTTTTTGAAACTCACAAAGTATATTATATGAGCATTAGAAATTATGTAAAAAAATAGCATAGTGTGATAATAAAGGGATAAAAGTATATGCAAGGTAACATCAAGATATATTATAAAAATGTTAAGCCGCTTGCCCGATTTACTCGATATTCAAAATACTGCATAGTAGTATTAATTCCTAGACCACAGCAAAAATCCGGGTCATGGCGGTTATCTTTAACCTTTTTTCAATCAAATCAGGACCTTGTCACCCTGAAAACTTCAATACCGCTTATCCAATATACTCTGTATTCAACATACTATACTGCATAGTAGTATTAATTAACATTGGGCTATGCCCAAATATATTGAGTTTGTTTTGGTTTTGCTTTGGTTCTTCCTCGTTTTTATTTTTCTATGTTAGACTGCTATTTCTCCCTGGGTTTTCATACAGTCAACTTGCAGTTTTAACACAATTGTTTTCAGATAGTCAGGATGTATGCTATAGCCGTAGCCAATTGTTATTGCTATAATCTTTAAGGTACATTTTTGAAAGTGAGGGTTTAGTAAACAAATAGTTTAGTGCAATTTATTGAAAACATGTAAATATGAATTAAGATTAAGTGGAGAATGCGAACAAGCAAGCAAGCAGGCAAACAAGCAAAAAATGCCATGAATTGGCAAGATACCTCAGCCGACTAGGCTCTGTCCATCAACATCAAGAATTATAAATGTATTCATATGTGGCCCTAATTAAAAGCGTTATGAAATCACCGCGCTTACAAGCCATTTTGGTTTCCATGACCTGGTGACCACGAAATTAGATCAAGGTCACTGAATGTCGAAATTGACCTTCAGATTAAGGTCATGTACGTGAGGTATACAAAATAAGGCTAAATCTAGGCGTTATGAAGTTATCACATTTACAAGCTGTTTTGGTTTCCTCGACCTAGTGACCTTGAAGTTAGGACAATGTCACTGAATGTCGAACATGACCTTCAGATTAGTGTCATGCACATGAGGTAAAAAATAAAAGCTCCAAGTCAAGGTGTTATGAAGTCATCGCGCTTAAAAGTATCTGCACCGCACACCCGTCCGCCAGCGATCGCCCGAAGCTATGGATCACTACAACCCACATCCTTATGGACTGGAGGTTAAAACGAAAAAAAATCAGACACTAATCAAGATAACTAATCCAGGAGCGTAATGCTGGACGTTTTAAACACACGTGGAGTCGTGACGGCAGGATACAGATCAGGCTGATGAACAATACTGTACATACTGTGGTCTGTCATACAGACCTTGAACAGCTGATCAAGTCGACACCTCTGACTGAGAAAACTCCAGAACCTGATCACTGAAAGAGGTAATCACCAGTTTGATATAGACATTGTTAAGGCCGCGTTGGCCCTCACATCACACCTCCTTGTTTATATTATACCCAATCATCATAAACATTCAAATGTCCTCATCAGGTCATGTCTAAAGCCAAGCTGTCAACCAAACCCTCACCGGCGGCTCATGAATATAGTCTGTTCTTTCTCTCCGAGTCTTAATTAGATCCATTATTTCAGCATTATATATGTATAGGTGTGTGTGTTTGTGTCACATGCATGTATGTAATAAATGTAGGTTTATGCACATGTTTAGTAGGCCTAGTAATATTTATATTCAAATGTTTGTTTCATAACTTTTTGTCACATGCATGTGTATGATACATATACGTCGCTTTATGTAGGCTACATTGTCTAGTTGTAATATGTATCTTCATGCTTCTGTTTTAGTAGTGCTCCTATGTCAATATCACCTCCATTATGGCGATACCAGTAGATAATCCATTTGTAGGCTTAATCTGATGTCCCCATCAGGTCACGTCAAACGCTCAGCTGTCAACCTAGCCCTCGTCAGCTCACGATTCGTAGTTTGATTGTTTCCTGTGTCGTAATGGAATACCAACTTCAATATTATATATGTATGTATGTACGTGTTTTATGACACATGCTCGTATATAATAAATATTTTCACGTGCATGTCCATCCATTATCCTTGTATTCATTCTTCTTTCTTGTAGTGCTATTATGTACATATCACCTTTATTATTGTGATGACGCAAAGGTGTACATCTTCTGTCTGAAGTCGACTAATATGTCACGTCCACCTTTCTATATGATCACTTCACCATATTAGATTCACACATCGATAAGTCAATATTTTTTCTGATATATCTCGCAATTTTACTTTTTTTTCCATATCACAGAGTTGTATTTTCTTTTTTCTCATATGTTTACATATTCCATGTTTGAACAATGTTCAAACATCCCATCCATACCATCTTCATCCCATTTTGCTACTACAATGTTGTCGTTGATGTTGAAATGTATTTATAATGCCATAATGATTTCTGGTTCGGTGGTCTTCTATGGGTCAATGTTATTATGGGTGAGGTTATATAACCCACCATGATTGGTATTCAACAATGGAGGGCAGTCATAGGCTGTTGGTACAACCACACTCAGTGTAGTGATATGTCTCTAAATCCACATAAAATGTGGGGTACTAATACAGGTGACTTACTGTATATACTTATTATGACTATAATGTTGATCTTTATGTTAATGTTTTTGGCTGGAGATATCCATCCTCACCCAGGTCCTGTCAGTTTTAACAATATATCTATGTGTCATATAAATGCGCGAAGTTTAACTAAGGAAGGTCGTATTGACGACATGTATCTCGAATTATGTAATATTCATGAATTTGACGTAATTGGTGTCAGTGAAACTCACCTTGATCAAAATGTAGTAGACAACGATGTAAAACTGTGCAACTATACTATACTTAGAAATGACAGAAATAGAAGAGGTGGGGGCGTAGCCTTATATGTTCACAACAGTATTACTGTATTGAGAAGAGCTGACTTAGAACAATCAAATATTGAAATGTTGTGGGCAGGAATTATGTTCAAAAATCATAAAATTATCATCTGTGTGTGTTACAGACAACCAAACCAATCAATAGCCGAAATAGATACTTTTTTAAATGCGTTAGATAATTCTCTTAGTCAAGCTGCGGGTGTGTCTCACAATAAAAATGTAGTTACTGTGCTGTTGGGCGACTTTAATGATCGATGTACTAATTGGACATCCGATCATAGAGACAGCGAGCTCGGATTAAAACTAGTCAATCTGTTTGAAAGTTACAGCCTATCTCAACTAATTAACGCACCAACTCGCGGTGATAATCTACTCGATTTGTTAGCTACAGATGCACCGGCTTATTTTACTAATGTCGATATTTTAGATGAAATTGGTCTTGATCACAAAATCATACACGGCAGTATGTCTATCGTAAGGCCTCAGCATAAACAGATGTCCAGAAGGATTTGGCGTTATGATAGAGGAAACTATGACTTTTTTAATGATATCCTCCTGGCCATGAATTGGGACGATTTTTTTTCCTCGACTAATGATATTAACCTAATTGTTCAAAATATGACTAAACTTTTAAACATCATAGCTGACGACTGTATCCCACATAATGACATCCATGTGAGAGCCCGTGACAAGCCAGGCATGACTGTGGCGATCAGGGGATTATTTAGGCAGTGTAAACGATTACACAAGAAATGGAAACGGACAGGCGATGCTGTTCACCATGAGCAGTTTCGTAACAAAAGGAGAGAGGCTAAATCAGCCTTCAGAGCAAGCCGAGACAAATTCTATAATAACACGGCTAGTAAATTAACTGATCCTAACACCTCAGCAAAAACGTTTTGGAAAATCACTAAATTGGTTTATGGCACTAAACGTGTTCAATCAATACCCCACTTAATTGTAGGCGACCGTCTCATTACTGAGACCGCTGAAAAAGCTGAAGTTTTTAATCAATATTTTACCGAACAATGTAAACTAGACCCTACACAAAACGACCCATTACCAGATTTTACTCTTTTGACAGATAACAAAATTGAAACAATAATTCTGACATCGGTTGAGATTTTCAACATCCTGAAACATTTAAATGTATCCAAAGCCGTCGGCCCAGATAAAATTAGCAATCGGATATTAAAGGAATGTGCAATCTCCCTGAGTGAACCGCTCGCCCGTCTGTTTAACTTGTCACTCGCTCAAGGTGTATTCCCTTCATGTTGGAAAATAGCAAACGTTATCCCCATTTTTAAAAAAGAAAGTAAAAATAACGCGTCCAACTATAGGCCAATATCGCTACTGTCGTCCCTATCAAAGGTTTTGGAGAAGGCGGTCCATTATCATTTATATACATACCTCAACGATCATAGTTTGTTAACAGTGAAAAATTCAGGGTTTAAACAGAAAGATTCTACTGTAAATCAGCTTTTGTCCATAGTACACAAACTATATTCTGGTTTGGATAACAAAGAAAACGCATGTCTAGTGTTCCTGGACATCTCCAAAGCCTTTGATAGGGTGTGGCACGAAGGCCTTCTATTTAAATTAAAACAGTTAGGCATTTCTGGTACTTTATTAAAATGGCTGGAAAGCTATCTGGCCCTCAGAAAACAAAGGGTTATATTGGACGGTTGCTGTTCCGACGGCAGTTATGTCGAAGCGGGCGTGCCACAGGGCTCTATATTGGGCCCATTGTTATTCCTGGTTTACGTTAACGACCTTGTTACCGAACTGGAATGCGACCCACACCTCTTTGCGGACGACACCTCCCTTCTGGACATTTTTACCAACCCCTTAACCTCCTCCCTCAAAATAAATAGAGACCTTGAAAGGATATATAAATGGGGACGCCTAAGAAGGGTAAAATTTAACCCAATTAAAACAATATTCCAAATCATTTCAAATCGAAAAAATGTAATCTATCCTAATCTTATATTTGATGGTGTTGTTATTAAACGCAGCACCGAACATGTACATTTAGGCCTCACCATCACGAGCAACCTCAGCTGGCAAAGACATGTCGATAAAGCCATATTGAAAGCTATTAAACTCCTTTATGTGATGAATAATATTAAAACGAAATTACCACGAAACGCGCTATGCGCCTTGTATAAATCCATGTTGCTGCCTGTCATTGAATATTGTGATGTTATTTTTGACAATTGTACAATCAGAGCAGCCCTAGCTCTCGAAAATGTTCAGCGGCGGGCCGCATTGGCTTGTACAGGTGCATATAAGCACACTAGCAATGATTGCTTATTACTAGAACTTAACTGGATACCACTACGCCAAAGGCGTACTAACCACAAACTTGTTATACTATATAAGATTATTCACGGGTTAGCTCCATCGTACCTGACAGCAATCTTGCCAAGACCCAGAGATGCAGGTTATCGCTTGCGCAGTTTTAATAACACGTCACTCCCTACACCCTCTGCACGTCTCAGCTGTGTCAGAAATTCTTTTTTGAACTCGTCAATTAAATCTTGGAATTCTTTAGACAAAATTATACGTTCATCCCCGTCTTATTTTTCTTTTAAATCTAAACTCCTCAAACGTAGTAAGAGCAACTCGCATTTCAACCCAAAATTATATTCACGTTTTCTTGGCAAGGCTGCTGTTAATCACACCCGAATGCGATTGGGACTAAGTGCACTGAACAGCCAGCGCTACAAGTACAATATGGTCCCATCGCCTTCCTGTGAAAGGTGCGGAGCACCTCAAGAAGATCCATATCACATATTTTTCGTGTGTCCAGCCTATGCTGTCCCTCGACAAACATTGGCCCAAGATCTGAACCGTATACTTTCTGTCGACATAGTTCAAAATAAAAAACAAGTTGAAATTATTTTATTGTACGGTTCAGAAATCTTAGACCACCATACCAACCTCATACTATTTACAACATTGCACGATTTTATATATTCCTGTGGCAGATTTTCATAATCATCTTTAATATTCTATCATCATCACAACTCTTTCATAGTAGCAGCTCATTTATTTTATCATCTTATTGTATCATCTTTTTCATGTATATTTTTTCCATGTCTGTTTTTTTTCATTTTTTGTGTCTCTTGCTATGTCAAGGAGAGCAACTTGTGGCAATTGCTGTTTGTAATCCTTATGTGAAATAAATCATGTTTAAAAAAAAAAAAAAACTAACTGATATTGAAATTGTGTACTAATATGGAGTAAGTTAGTTAGTTAGTTAGTTAGTTAGTTAGTTAGTTAGTTAGCTAGTTAGTTAGTTAGTTAGTTAGTTAGTTAGTTAGTTAGTTAGTTAGTTAGTTAGTTAGTTAGTTAGTTAGTTAGTTAGTTAGTTAGTTAGCTAGCTAGTTAGTTAGTTAGTTAGTTAGTTAGTTAGTTAGTTAGTTAGTTAGTTAGTTAGTTAGTCAGTCAGTCAGTCAGTCAGTCAGTCAGTCAGTCAGTTAGCTAGCTAGTTAGTTAGTTAGTTAGTTAGTTAGTTAGTTAGTTAGTTAGTTAGTTAGTTAGTTAGTTAGTTAGTTAGTTAGTTAGTTAGTTAGTTAGTTAGTTAGTTAGTTAGTTAGTTAGTTAGTTAGTTAGTTAGTTAGTTAGTTAGTTAGTTAGTTAGTTAGTTAGTTAGTTAGTTAGTTAGTTAGTTAGTAGTTAGTTAGTTAGTTAGTTAGTTAGTTAGTTAGTTAGTTAGTTAGTTAGTTAGTTAGTTAGTTAGTTAGTCAGTTAGTCAGTTAGTCAGTTAGTTAGCTAGTTAGCTAGTTAGCTAGTTAGCTAGTTAGTTAGTTAGTTAGTTAGTTAGTTAGTTAGTTAGTTAGTTAGTTAGTTAGTTAGTTAGTTAGTTAGTTAGTTAGTTAGTTAGTTAGTTAGTTAGTTAGTTAGTTAGTTAGTTAGTTAGTTAGTTAGTTAGTTAGTTAGTTAGTTAGTTAGTTAGTTAGTTAGTTAGTTAGTTAGTTAGTTAGTTAGTTAGTTAGTTAGTTAGTTAGTTAGTTAGTTAGTTAGTTAGTTAGTTAGTTAGTTAGTTAGTTAGTTAGTTAGTTAGTTAGTTGGTTGTATTGGTGGTCAAAATGAGAGTAAAGGTTCAACGTTAGGGTCGGGTAAGGGTTCCAGTATCTGGTTCCCCCAAAAACCCGGTATCGATGTGTCAACACTACTCTCATCATAACCTAAAAGGTCTGACTTTAGTCACCACTTCAAGGGCATGCCTTTCCATGTTTCCAACCTATTGCACTGACCGAGGAGAAGTATAGCCTGATTTCTAAAAAGGAAAACAATCATGCAGTTGCAGAGTGGGTAATAACAAAGGGGGTGATGCCGCGTTACTTAGTTAGTTAGCTAGTTAGTTAGTTAGGTATTAGGCAGGTATTGAGGCAGGCAGGCAGGAAGGCAGTGAAGGGAAGCCGTACCTTGTGTCAGCAGTCTTAGCTGCAAATAAACGAGTAAATAGAATAACATATCAGCAGTTAAATGTTTACTCAAGATTATTTGTCGTCTCCTTATTTACCACAGTACTCGGTGGCATAACTGTTCGTCTCTGGCTGGTGGGAGATGCCTAACTTGTCCAGCGAATCCACTGCTGATGGAGGGCAGATCATGCAGCTGTCAGCTTACTAAGGTTATGATGGGACTTAATTACTACATCAAGGTTATGACAACCAGCATTTGGACGCTTGGACAACGCCAACCGGAACAAATCTTTGAAATCAAACCTGCAGAAATGTGTAATGTATCATTAAATATCACCTTTATTACTTGGATTCAGCCATGTTTATTTGAATCAATATTACAAAGCTATCATGATTGTGAATGCTTGTTGTTTGCATGACAACCACTATAAATTCGATTTACTGTAAAAAATTACTTGAGTAATGTTACAGTGTCAGATGCCAGCAGCATGTTGGTTGCGGTTACATCACCAGATTACGTACAACGTTTGATTGTGAGAAAGTAGATAGGGCTTGTTACAACGTGTATAAACAAACTTTTGAATTGTAATTGAAACCCACTTCAAGTTACAATAGCAATTTTATCGATTTTACAAGAAATGACGATTTTATATGATAAGTCGATCATCATTTTAAATCCCAGTAGCTAATCATACATGGTTTGGCTAATATATAGAGCTGATAATATATGTGACGTCAATTAGTTCAAGTTTCATTGTCCGAATTGCTGTGATATGTTTTAACATGAATTCCGCCGATATGTTGTAACATTTCTAAATTGTTTCTGCCAATCACATTAAACGTTGTGTACACTATCCACTTGGGTTGTAGAATGCAAAAAAAAATATATTAACCCTTTAAGCCCTTACGATGCATTAAAGCATCATTTCACATCTCTGAAAACATACTTAATTTTCCTACAACTAGGGGTTTTACAACGAAAATTCTCATGAAACTGGTTTACCAATTCGTAGTAATTTTTTTCAATTTTTAAATCACATGAAGTCATTTTCATCCACTACAAGTCGAGAATTGCGGCAGCAATTCGCGGCTTGTAGTGGATGAAAATGACTATGGTAAATTCAGGATTGAAAGGGTTAATTACATCAATTAAGCTGTGTACATTATCCACGTGGGTTGTAAAATGTTTTTGGTATCTAATAATTTATTATTTTCGGTGAGTATATTATTTAACCTGTGTAATTTATATCAACGTGGATTGTAAAATATCAAAACATATTTGTGAAATTAAATTAGTTAATCTCTGTGCATTATCAATAATATTGTTTTTATCACAGTGAAACCGGATCCTGTAGCGATCAGTGTCACTGACGTGACCAAGGATTCGTTGGAACTGTCATGGACGCCACCTGTTGGTATTGTAGACTATGGGGTATTGGAGTACATACTAACTTACAGTGACGTAAGTTACTGAGATAAATGTACACAGTGTAACCTTTAAAAAAGTCACAACTTCGGCACAGCATTTATCAGTAAATAAGGATTGATATATCAGTAGGAATAATGCTAAATAGCGAAACTAAATACATTTTTACGTTTTTAGAATAATGGCTCTGAGCATGATGAAGTATTGACGACCACACACTACAAGGTGATTAACCTGAAGCCGTGGAGTACTTATACATTCAGTGTGAAGACTCGTCTGTCAGGATACAAGAGGTATTGGAGTGATCCCAAGTACATTACAATCAGCACACTCCAAGGAAGTGAGTACATGTACGAAATAACACTTCTATCCCTCAGGTCGCATAATGATGTAGGCACTGAACAGCAAATTATGTTATCAGGTCTATATACCAGAAATAAATTTTAATTATTTAAACATTGATTTACATTTCACCGGGAAATGTGTGTATTTTAAGAGTCAACCTATACTTTGCATGTCATAGTCGTATATACTATATATTTAGTAGGTGCAAATAACAATATTGAACCCACAGCCCCGCAGACTGTCGTGTGCGGCGCCAGGCAATGTCGTTTGAATCTGGATTACGAAATATCACCTGTGAATAAATAAAGGATGCAAAGCACACTTTGCAAAAAAAGTTTTTTTTATAATCTATTCTCAAAAAAATCTTTAAGAAAATGCATGACGCTAAAGGCTTTGAGATAGTTCATTGTTTTTTGCAGAGCCTGCTAGTGGACCAATCATCGTGGCCGGCTCATTCAGGGTGACTTCGAGTTGCAGAAAGAGCAATGCAAGAAAATGTCGCACTGTTCACATTTTCTGGACGGTATGTTTTTTCAGTAGGCCTACTAAGACCTATTATTTGCTCCACAATATGGAATAGTCCAAACTAGAAGGCACTACACCTTGTTCTGAGACAAGTTGAAAGTTGTTTTTTTATATAATTTTATCAAGGCGATGAGAGCCACAAAGTAAACATTGAGCATGTCTGTAAAAAACGCAAAATTCTAAACCGTCACCCAATATTAACAAATTAAGCATGTATGGCCATATTGTTTTGCACTGGACAAGTTGGCATATTTAATGAGCAATAATTATTATTATACAAATAAGCTTGGCTATAGGCTATGAATAATAATAATAAACTTGTTTATAACAATTAAGATCAAAATTGGCACATTATTTATTATATTAACCCTTTCACTACAAGTATGAAAACCCTTACTACAGTACGTAAACCGGCGCCGCGCCGGTATATCTGTTTGTTCCGTTTGTGGTATGGTGTGGCGTCTGTAAAATACCAACAAGCACGAGCCTCCTCAATGTCAGGTTGATAGTGGGCCAGCGTCGCAGGGGCATAATTTTTGTAACTGAAGGGGTCGACGTAGGGGGGGATCTGTTTTGCAATGACGAATGACAGGAAAAAAGACACATGTAGGTGTAAATGTAATTTCTAGCGTCAAAGTTCAGACGAGAATTTGCTTTGTCTTCAAAATTCTACTGGGGAAAGGGGGAGCCGGGTCGAGCCGCCTTTTGAATCTGTCTCCTGAAATGTAAAGTTCGGCTCATTTGACCTAAAATGGCCTTGAAATGACCTGGACATGAACCCGAAATTGTAACCCAAGAAAGGGAAACGTCAACCCATGTCAAACCTCGAATACTAGTGTAAGGCTTTATGTTTCGAATTTCCTCAATTTCCCAGTTTTGCGTTCAAATAGGACTGCATTCGCTTGGACGTCATAATATTATATAACTAGTTTACCGCGAAGTTATTATCTCCTACCCCTTTTTATTACCCTGTTTTCACTCTGAATGTGTTCTGAAGTGACCATTTTAGTGTTAAAAAGCAGCTTCCACTAGTCCTGTCTGTAACTCTTGCGTCACTGGGATCAATCTAAATCTGAAACAAACTGCGAAAAAATTGATTTTCGATTGATTTGATTTCGAAATGATCTTGACATGACCTCACGATTGTACCACAAGAAAGGGAAACCCTAATCCATGTCAACTAGCATCGGTGTTAAATGGAATGCCAGGATTAGCAAGCCTATGAAAAACCGCTATGATGTGAAGGCCGTGTCTTAAGCCCCAAACGTTTTAATGAATTCCTCCAAGATCTCGGAAAATATTTAAATTCTAAATATGGACTTAACATAGGAGACATATACCTTGCTCATCACCTATATGCCGAAGACATAATCTTATTTTCAAATAATGCGGGTAACCTACAGGCACAAATTGAAATACTGTGAAATATGGAATCTGATAATAAGCATTGCTAAAACAACCAAATATATGCTCAACATTCATTTTCTTTCACACCGGACACAAATACACTAGAGACAGTGGACAAATATAAATATTTAGTAATAACAAAAACGTATTTAAAAAAAACACTTACATCTGGCTGAACAATATTATAGTCCTTATAGTCACAACTAAAGACACCAACATCTCGTCTCAGCTGAGGTGGGCTGCATCTGCCGCACATACGTTCCTTTCCCAGTGGGTTATTACCATAGAGAAAACTGTTTTAGACGTACTATGTTATAATATGGATTAAACAGGCTGTGCCAGACGGTGAGCTGAATGGTGAGCTAAGACTTTACAATGTGAGCCAACTACCAGAAGGCAGCAGAACCCAGCAGCATGTAATCAAAGTGTTACCAGAGGATTTCACCAGTTACCAGATAGAAGCAGCAGATGCTGATATACCAGTAACATACAGCATATCAGCCAGAAACTATGCTGAAAATCCTGTCGACTCTTACTCCCCAGTAACCAATATATATGTGCCGGCTACACAGCAATGTAAGTATGACACAATAGTTTGTGATAGTAGGACATAATTGTCCGGCTACACAGCAATGAAAGCCTGAGAGAATTCAGTAAAATATGCCGGCTGCACAGCAATGTAAGCCTGGGTGATTAGTTTCTGATATATAATTATGTGCTTTGATTATTTGCAATTCACTTTTTGTAAATCAGTATTGCATTATTCTTTCATTTGAATTTCGAGATGCAGACGCAATAGCAGGCTTCAAATGATCAAAATACAATTTTATTGATTAATAATGGACTTCTCTCAAATTATATTTGAACTAGACAGCCTGTCAAAAACTGCAAACCGCCGCAGAAATTAAAGATCGTGATCCGGAACCGCATTGTGATTTAGATCATGCATGTAATCCAGATCATGCATGTAATCCAGATCATGCATGTAATCCAGATAATAATGTAATCCAGATCATGTAGAAATCTACCTGAGAAATAATAATTTTACCTGTTGCAGTGCTCGAATCACCATCTGTGGTGGCAGAACAGACTCCTGTGAATCGACAAGCAGAACACATAGATGGAGATGAATTAAAGCAGGGAGTATCAAAATACAGGAGCATAGTGATTTATATCACTCCACCTGTCCTGACCCCGGATAACTACAGTTTACTGTCATGTCCTGGTAGATCTGACAACCCATTATGTGAGGTAAACCAAAGTGCTTTGTTCAACCAAGTATGTGATGCATAAGAAAAGTGTTATATTTAATTTATTATGTGTGGTGGACCAAAGTGGTATGTTCAACCCATTATGTGATATAACATAATATCACAATAACATGATTTTTGAGGCGGATGTGCAAATCGCCCGAGCATATCGGCCCGACGCAGATGCCAGCAGCCTAAGACGGGGTCGCGAGCTGCTGGCATCCTTGGAGGGCCAATAAAAAGCCAATCACACAAAAAAAAAATCATGTTATTACTATAATTATCACTTATCCACCGAATCTTGAAAACATGACTTTCAATTATTTGTCTATTTATATGTACACACACAAAGTCTTTCAGCCCTAGCGTAGGGCTAATAGCCAAATTTTATAGTCCGCATAATGTAGCAATATTCTACTAGTATCACCCTCTTAAGTGATGATATTATATTTTAATGTGTCGTATATATACGTCACATTAAATTATAATATTATCACTTGAGAGGGTGCTACTAGTACATTATATATAATTTTAGCACTTAATGGCTAGAAGCGAAGTAATGATGTGCTATATAAGTAAACTTTAACAATGAATAACCTGTGAGAAAAGTACCATAAACGGTTTTCTTAAACTCTCTCTAACCTAGCCCAGGGCATACAATCCTTGTTTTCATGCTACGTCTAGGTTTATAACTACATAATATATAATTACATATTTATTCAGGGTCCTCTACAATTTCAAATTCTACCCAGCGATGTAACAACACATATTATAGATCGTAGTACAATTGGCACAGTTTATGCTTTGGCTGCAAATCTTGGTGATCAAACCAGTGGGATGACCAGTTGGCTGTGCATGTACGACACTACGGCACGTAAGTACGGAGGATAATTACATAACATAAAATTATAGCTAGATGCAATTTAATTGTTTTTACATGTCTATGATAGCTCCCAAGCACGAAACAGTTGTTTTTACCCCTCTTACTGAAACGTTAACTGATGAATTTTGTTTATTTTTTACAGACATGACCTATGTGCCTGGGCAATTCATCCCATATATTTTTTTTCAAGATGGCCGCCTAAAAAGCTTGTGGGCACGATAACTTATGAACCGTTGCTTGGATTAAATTCAAATTTGGTATGGTCGTTCTCTAGGTATTTCTGATGATCTGGTTAACTTCTGGAATGAATTCATGGAAACAAAATGGCTACCGTAGCGATTAAAAAATGACATGGTGGTAGTGGGGGTCATTTTTTTCTCATTATTTCTTGATATGAGCCTGGGGTCCTGTCATCAATTTATGGCTATTTTTTAGTCTGATTATGTGTGTGAAAAATAGTCTTGCAAAAGATTCAGTATAAAATCATACACCGCAAAGTCCAGAGTTTTGATAATTTCATTATATTATTATAGGATTTATGATATTAGAAAATAAATTTCACTTAGGTTTTCCATAGTACTGACGAGTAGCCAACACTCCATTCATTGTTGCCTACATCACGCTTCACACCATTGTGAACTTGCGCTCGCTGATTTACCATGGGTTTTATCTTGACTGATTTATTCATTATATATGCCCATTTCAAAGATAAACATATCTTGTAAGATTGTTTGCAAATTATATTAATCAATACCCATCTCACAATATTTATATGAAGTGAATCTAGGGGAAACATAGTGAATCACTACCTGAATAGCTTTTAAACAAATCAAAACCCATCAGATATTATTACCATATTTTGATTAGTTGTTTTAGCAGATCTGTATAATGCTCGGGACATATATTTTATGACAGTTTTTTTCCCATTTTTTCTCTATACTGGCAGCTTGTATTTAGACCAGGAATGTCCTTTGACTGATAATTAATTATTGTCTGTTGCTAGGACCCGGTGCTCCTGTGCTGCTCGAGATGACTCAGACGGAAGAGAGAACTTTATATATCCAATGGAATCATCCAGCCTGTTCTGCAAGTAATGGACGCCATGCAACGTATATAATATACATCACAGAACAAGAGGGTAAGCTAGAATCAACTATTGGTGACAGCTACTAGGTCTACTGCCGTGTGCCGGTATTCCCAGTAGCTTTACCTAGATATGAGAAGTTGAGATTGGATGATTAAGATGTCAATTAGATGTGGAGATTGAAGTTAAACTAGTTGAGTATACCAACTCCGCTACGTTATGGGCAGTATGGTGACTCTCTCTATGACAGCTCTCAGTCTTCGCAGTGGCATAATGGCAACACTACTATTTTTTGGCAGACCATATCCGGAACCTGACTCTACCCGGCAATGAAACGACAATGAAGTTCACCTCTCTGAAACCATTTACAACGTACAAGGTGTATTTGCAGGCCATTGATGCACAGGGACGATTTGCAATGTCAGCAGGACAATTCACGACTCTGGAATCAGGTATGTTAAACGACAGCCATCATAAGTGTCTTCTTCTGTCGTCTCTAACATCAGCAGTGTCACCCATCCCAGTCTGAGCATTATTCACCTCGAGCCTTCGCTTGGATAATTGGAGACGGGCCAACATTAGGTCAGTGAGTAATCCTCTACTACCAAAATCTATATTTTTCAGTTGCAGCAAAAGTTAAGTGGCCCACGTTACCACGTGACACCTGAGATTGAATTGCGTCTCTATATCTCGCTTGACTGGTAAATGCGAAGCACAAAAATACACCCTTCTCAATAACAACACGCCACACAGTGAGCAACTCTGAACTGTTTAAATCAGACAACTGTTCATGTGCAAACTCGTGCAAGCAATCTATCACTTTGGCAGTTCTAGTCTATGGACATGTTCACATCATATGGTCATATTAAAAAGCCAAAATAAAATTACAGATTTTTTTATGATTTTAGCCTGATTGTTTCGCTTTAAACCAATGTTACTCGCCAGTATTATATCGTCCTCATAAGCGTTACGCTTTGTTTAAATAACGTAGCTGCTCTATTTTAGTTCCAGACGCTCCCCCTGAAAATGTGACGGTAGACTCAGTGACAGCAGTGAGCGCCAATGTGGAATGGACTAAATGTGACGATAAAAATGGCATCATCACCACCTATACCGTCTATGTGAGATATTCTATTCTATCCTGAATTGACTGCACATGTAGTGATACCCCGTGGGTATCGAATAAATGTTAGAAATTATAGTAAATTGTGTCTATTCCCTATAAATTAATCGATAGAAGCACCCCCTTCCCCCCTCATATGCTTAACAACAATGAATATTTGGTCACATTCAAATTGTATATATTACATGATAAATTATACTCTCTAGGCCTCGTAACGATACTAGTGATCACATTGAATGTTCATTTACAGCTTGAACATTATAAACAAGGAGAGGAAATATTTGAGACAGACAACTTAATGAAAAGTGTACACTTTCTATCTCCCTACACCAATTATACCATATGGGTGACCTGCTTGAACTCGGCCGGTGAATCTGGACGTTCTGAGAAAATTCACATCACAACACAGATGAAGGGTAATAATAACATAGCTAATGTCTTAACCCTTAGCACACTGATGTCGACTAGAGTTGACTATAGTATTGTTTTCTCATGTTTTAATTGTCTTGCATAACCGGGTTTAAAAAATTAAATATGTCTTAAATCTGTGATAATCATATACATTTCAACCTAGATTTTGCAAATTTAACTAATTTTTAGTCTCTTGAAGTTGTGGATCGCGGTAGCGAGACACAACTTCAAGTGACTGAAAATTTAAATTGAATAAGTCAGTGTTTTAAGGGTTGATTATTTCGAGGTGGAAATTTCAACCGGGACACCGGGATTTCTGATGGATAAATTATTTACAGTATATGATATTCTTTATAATTTGAATTGTTTAAAATGAATAGAACATTAATATAGACGTTATAATATCTCACAGTATATGTAAATATAGGCAATGACCTGCGCCCGCCATAAGAGACGCTTCTGCGCGGGCAGAGGATGAGATGACACTTTATCTGTTGTAGCTCCCAGCAAGGTCAGAGATATGAAGATCACGATCTACAATGACACGACAGCAACCATAACCTGGGGAGAGCCGAAATATGCAAATGGACGACTTGGACATTACTTAGTGGATGTGCGTAGCATAGCATATACCTGTTAATTGGCTGTCTAATCAGTGCAAAAGAGTGTATACGTAGATCGTTGTTGGGTTTCAGTAAATCGTCTCGTTTCTTGGCTTATGCAGTATATCGATGCAGCTGAATCGTGATTTTTTTATCATTGTAGTTGTTAGTGGGGATCATAGCATATGTACAAAGTGACAATATCAATGTCATTAACCCTTTCACCGCCAAATTATTTAATATGAATTTTCACCCACTTGAAGTTGTGTCTCGTGGCGCGATCCACAACTTCAAGTGAGTGAAAATTATTCAGATTTGACAAAAATGGAGGTCAACTCTTTTCAAATCTTGCTGGTTGATGTCCCATTTTATCTTTAACATATTTAAAATGTGGTACTTAATGTGCTAATGAAAAATGAAAACCCGAATAAATGCGGCACCACCGGTTAAAGGGTTAAACATGTTAAATGTCGTTTTTAACAGATAACAGGAAGTAACCGGACAGTCTCTCACATGGTGGCGCCAGATGGCAGAGAGTTACACTATCCCATGGACTGTGAGGACCAGAGGGAAATCACTGTGAGTGTAACTGCCACCACTGTCAATGGTACCGTCATCCACCATGGTCAGCCAACTGTGAACACACACCAGAAGCACTGCGGTAGACCCAGTATGTACACCAGCTCATGAGAGGAACACCAACAGTAGACTATGTGGATACAACGGTGGCTCGTGGGTACCACTAGCTTAGGGGGTCTTGTCAAGTTAAAAATATCCAAAAATCTGAGAAAAACTCGGATTTGCCAGACACGACATTCATTCCCCTATGCATTTTTTTAAACATGTACCACAATATTAACAACAACACACAACAACAACAAAAAAGTTGGGGCTTGACCCACCTACCCACTTCCGAGTTTTTCTCCGATTTTTTAAATTTTTGTTCAACTTGACGGAACCCCTTAAAGAAGGACCAGCATTGTATCTGCCTACTGCTTTGGTGAATCAATAGATTTTAGATTTTAAACATTAAAACCATACACTACGTTCATCGCAATATTATTTCTATGTTTTTTTTACAAATGAATTGATCATTTTTCCAACGTTTCTGTTTTTTTTAATCGGTTATCATTGTTCATGGCTGCTCATAGTTTCCTTTTATTTATCTCTGGGTGTATAGTTTGGTTGTTCTTTAATGACAAGGCTTCAGTGCAACTTGAGTTAAATCTATCTGTCTCTGTCTGTCTGTATCTGTTTGTCTAAGGATGTATATGCCTGTTTGTCTGTCTGTCTGTCTGTCTGTCTGTCTGTCTGTCTGTCTGTCTGTCTGTCTGTCTGTCTGTCTCGGTTTGTCTATTTATCCCTCTGTTTGTATATCTCTTACATTTTCTGTTTTTTTCTTAGTTGTGACCAGAATATTGACATGGTCTACTGTGGGAATCACTTTATTACTTGTATCAGTGACGGCGTGAGTAAATGTGTTTTACAATAATATTGATACTTTTCCTGAAGCAGGCTCGTAACCCGTCAATCTGATTTGTCTAAATAAAAAGTAAAGTATAATCAGATTGAATACAACAACAAATTTCACAATAGATTGAATGATATTTCCATTTAGCTCAGCAATGCTGCTTTGTAATTCAAGTATTCCTTTGCTCCTGGGAATTGCTCATAAAAAAATCGTTTGCACAGGTATAGATAACTAGGTTGAAAGTCGGGGGCGGGATACATTACTTGTCATGTAAGTGTAAGTGGCATATTTATCAGCGTATTTATACTTGATGTAAAGATTACCGGTAAATAACCTCTGTGAATTTCTTTGGTGCCATCTGGGTCATCATATAAGCAATAATTTATTGCCAAGTCGGCTAGCGACTAAACATTTACTTTTTGATAAATTTTCATGCATAAAATAAAGTTTTACTTTGTTGGATAGGCCTGCAATGTCAATCAATCGATTATTTAACTAATTAAGTGATAATTGTATAGTGCAAATGTTACAGGTGAAAATTCAGGTTAAGATGATTGGCAGTACAAAATATACATTTTAAAGATTTAACTCTCCCTTTTCCAATTTCGCATTTATACGAAAACTACTTTTCTTTATTAAATTCGCATTAATGCGAAATCCACTTGTGTAAATGTATTAATTGCAATGGAGATATTTCAGGAAATGCGAGGTTGAAAATCGCCAACCAGAATAGTCAGCGACATGGACGCAATGCTCTCTTGTATTTTTATTCGTGCGATGTGTGCATGCGCATAGCTATTACGTGTATTATGCCCAGGGGCTACCTCATGGGTTCTTAAAAAAAAGTCGGTTTCTGGGGATAGTTTTATCAGGGGGAAGTCGCTAAAGGAAGAGTCAAAGTCAGTAAGTGGTCCGTGTAGGCCTACACTACGAAATGATGCATGTGATGATGAAAATTAAGTATGTGATCATTACGCATTAGAAATGGTGTAGGTAATGTTTCTAGGATGTTTAATCCCGTTGTAATACACTTGTTTTTGTGACGATGTGTCATTTTATTTAATGGTAATTATTTTTACAGCGCCATTGGTTGTGGAGTGTGGTGGACTAGAAGACAAGTAAGACGTAAACTACTTATAACTACTCCTGCAAAAATGGATTCGACTGTAAGTTATTTTTTCCAGATCAAATAATATAGATGGTGGTAATTTGGTAATTGCTGCATTAGTGCAATGATTCTATTTGATGTTTACTGCCATTGGAGATCACAGACTCGGGTTAGAACTGGTGTAAATATATAAAGTATCAGTACCTCAGATACATGTACAGTTATTAACTGAACCTAGGTATAGGATAAAGCCCGAGGAGCTGTACATTCTTAGCTGTGCAAAAGGCCCAGGCCGAAGGCCGAGGCCTTTTCCACAGCTAAGGATGCAAAGCTCCGAGGGTTTTAACTGATTTATAACACATCCGACCATAATGAGGATCCTTCATAATCAACAGCTCGGTCACACCTGACTGATTATAGCACCATAGGCCTACCATGATAATTGGTCTGTACTTGATCAACAATTACTCTCCATTCCCGGCTTAGAATGCCATGGTCGGACAAAGAAAATAATGTAGTGGTGTGATGTAAAATAGAGAGAATGGAGACCTGACTAATATAATATTTGTAAAGGAATTAAGTATGTGTCTTAACTTTCCTCGTTAAAGTAGGAGTTTTATATCCGATTATTATCAATCATATTTTACTTAGAGAAGCTCCATAAGCGTTTTCTTATATATGTGTGTTTGCATCTCAGGTGTTCGGAAACTACACGGGCTTTGCAACGTCGAACGTAAGTTGAATTATCAGAAAAATATAGCAATGCATCCAACTGCCACCTGGAAATTGAGATTATTTAAGTATGATCATAAGTAAACTAAAAGGCTTCGTTTTAAGGATTTAAAAATAATGAAATTGAACTATGTACTTCTGTACCAATATTCATCACATAACATAATATGCAAAATTTACTCAAACAGTATAAGCTGTCTTTGCGGCTTGTATGCCAGTAATGAGAACATATATAGGTATTCCGCTCTGCTATATGACATTGACTGTCTTGTCTGTTCAATTTGCACTTTACATCGAACTTGGAACTTTGATGATTATCCACGTGCCTTTAATGTGGACAAATGTACTTTATTGTGAACATAATCGCATTGAGTTATCTATCCTTTTGCATACAAACAATGCGAGTTTTAGCAGCAAATTGGTTGGGTCAAGCGCATTGCACACAGATACAATGAGTAGTAGACTGTAGTATTATTCACTGCTGATAAATTATGTCACTGTTTATTGACCATGTTGACTACCAATCAAGTGGACACGCGTCCGTGCACCTGTGGAGGCCTGGTGTTGGGACGTCGGCGGAGACGGTGGTCGGCCTTGAATCATCATAGAGAGAGTGTGTTTCGTGCTTATTAGGTATACATTGTGACGTTGGCCTAATGGTGGTCCAGCACTGACCATCGTCTACCGCGCTGTCCCTATACGGCGCTGTCCGTCTATGGCGCTGTCCCTATACGGCGCTGTCCGTCTACGGCGCTGTCCCTATTATACGGCGCTAACCGTCTACTAAGCGCTGTCCCTATACAGCACTGTCCCTATATGGCGCTGTCCCTATACGTCGCTGTCTACGGTGCTGTCCCTATACGGCGCTGTCCCTATACGGCGCTGTCCGTCTACGGCGCTGTCCCTATACGGCGCTGTCTGTCTACGGCGCTGTCCCTATTATACGGCGCTGTCCGTCTACTAAGCACTGTCCCTACACATCACTGTCCCTATACGGCGCTGTCCCTATACGGCGCTGTCCCTATACGGCGCTGTCCCTATACGGCGCTGTCCCTTTACGGCGCTGTCTACGGCGCTGTCCCTATACGGCGCTGTCCCTATAGCACTGTCCCTATATGACGCGCTGTCCCTATATGGTGCTATCACAATACAGTGTTGTTGCTATATGCCGCTGTCCAACTACGGCGCTGTCCCTATACGGCGCTATGCCTATTGGTGATTGCAATTTCACATTAATTTATGTTTATTTATGCTCAAATGTATATTTTACATCAATGATATAGTGCTATCAATATTAGATGCACTAATAATAAAAATCGATGATGAATACTGATCATCCTAAACCTATAGCCAACTTTTGGTTACAATTTTAAAGACTTTGTTACTATGCTCGTGTAGTTTTCAAATCATGTTATTGGGAGTGGATGCAAGTTGACCAAGTATTCTACATGATTTATATTAATCGCAACTATTAATCACATTTTTGTTTTCTCTCTTTTAGATGACAGATAATATTGAAATTAAAAAGAACTTACTACCAATTGTTTCAAAAAAGGCAAGTTTTAAGACCAACGATTCTCTCTCCAGCAATGAAACCATAGTCACTGATGACCTTATTTCGCAATTATCAAGTCAACATTCAGAATCGAATTCTGGAAGTGGCGACCCCACAAAAAGCTACACAAAAGCTACGGAAACTTTTGGTGATCCAAACGAGCCTCAACATTATTATTATCCTTGTAAGATCAAGGACAGACAACTACCAAAGATTGAATTCCACTCAGATGTAACTGTATTTGAAGAACCTGCTCCCTCTTCTCACATATGTACTGAAGATGACCATGTATCACACAAAAGCTGTGATTCTTATAGCTTTGATGCATATCAAAAAGGAGTTGAGACCGAAGATGGTGATTGGATTGATTTTGGAGCAGTTGGAGATGTGATAGATGATAAAGACACATATAACTATGATGTAAATCCAAACAATGCTAACAGTGGGGATGCATGCACTTATGGAAGTCAGAAAACTGGGCACAGCTCGACTGAACCGTCTGAACAAAAATGTAGCCAATTGACTAACCTCACACAAGGCGATGTAATTCCTAGGGTTGTTGATACCATTGCAGGAGATGACCGTCCATGGGATGAAAAATCCCCTGCAATGCTGAATTTAGGGTTTCTGACAGGCATAACAAGAGATGATACAGTTAATCATGACTTAACTCCTGGTAATTCTGGCAATGCTACGGAATTGCCACGTGATGAAGATCAGCAATTACACCATAATGCCTCTAAACAAGAAGAGGGATATACTACTACTACTGAATCAGAATATCAAAATAAACAATTGAATGGAGAATATGATCCATATCGAAAGGACCTTGACATTCTTGGATCTATTGGTGATAGTATGCATGATGACGATGATCCTTATTGTAAAGGCGTTGAAGCCGATGATAGTTGGGGTAATTTCGGATCGGTCGGTGACAAAATAAAAGATGAAAAAGAGCCATACCGAAAAGACACTGAGGGGGAAACACAGTTGGATTGTGCAACATCTTATGGTGATGGTATATATGATAACAGCAATCCTTATTGTGCAGGTGTTGAAGCTGACGAAGGTTGGTGTTATTTCGGATCGGTTGGTGACAAAATCGATGATGAAGATGAACCGTACCAAAAGGACACTGAAGTGGATACACAGTTGGATTATTCGACATCATATGGTCATAGTATATATGATGACGATGATCCTTATTGTACAGGTGTTGAAGCTGACGATGGTTGGGGTAATTTCGGATCAGTTGGTGACAAAATAGATGATGAAGATCAAAAGAACATTGAAGAGGAAGCAAACCCGGTTGATGTGAAATGCATTGGCCACAGCATAGATGCTGATTAGGGTCGGTTTTTTAAGTGTTAAAGATAAATAAGGTTTAATAATGTTAGATCAGTCAATTATAATATACAAACGACAAAGGGACTTTGAAACAGATAGACGATAAGTCATTTTGATCCAGTGGTTTTCGACGAGCTACATGGTAAAATTTTTATTTTTATTTTTTGAAGCTATAATTATTAATTTCCCTTAAATTATAACATTTAAAACACAATGACAGGGCTATTCGGATTTATTATACTTTTAAATTGAAATATAAGACTGAAAAAATACTGTACATTATTAGGCCCTATTGACCTTTAAAAGTATAAAAAATAGAATAAATAAAACTGATCTTTTCAGATATATGCGTGAAACGCCAAATATCATAATGTTACTTGTATCTTGTTGTAATAGTCTAACTGACTATAGATGAACTGTCGGCGGGGGGGGGGGTGGTTTCAGTGAGTATTTATGCAAATAACACTCCAACTGTCAGCATTTTATTATGCTAATAACTGCTACCAAAGAAATGTATAGCGTTTAAATATTGCCATCGATTATCCTAAACGGCGGACATTCTGAGAAAAAGATTAAGCGAGGCCATATAATATTCATATATGATTCTTTAAATACACAATCAATATATGCTGGACTGCTTTATTAGCTTATCACACTCGACTGGGTCCGAATTTATCACAAAACGTACACCACAATAATATCGCTACTGCTATTACACATGCCGTTCAACATGTTCAAGGGATAATGGTGTCCCTCTCATTATTTTGTATGGATCTCCGGACCAAGTGTTGTACTCGCCACAAATACTAATAAACGCTTGTTGATTGGCTCTATAACGCCAAGAGACCTCACAGTAAACACATAACATTTGTATGACATTTATACCATGTTGGCTCATCGTCGACGATGCTGGGCCGACGTTGTAGAAATGTTATACAAATGTTTTGTGTTTACTGGTCTGTTAGTAGGAGCTCTTTACTGAACAGCAGCGATTGTCAGCGAACAGCAAAGGGCACATTAAAGCTAATAATGTCAAGTATTTTCGCGTCTATGCCAATATATATTTTTATTTTTGATATTACACGTATTTTTCTATCGTGCTGTACTTGTGTTGTTCTTTGCTATACTTGTATCCACAGTCCATACGGAGTGGAGACTGGTTATATATATAACGATCTAATATTGCATGTCATACTGGAAAACATTCAATACTTATTCGGTTTAATAAGATGCCTCAATGAATATAGCTAATAAATATAGCTATAAGTAGTACTCTGATGGCATTGTAGCGACAATTCACTTGGCCTAGATGGAATAAATTATTGAACGCGCAAAAAAGTCCAAACCAACTTCTTAGTTTCTTGAATCATTTATTTCTTGGCTTGACCTCATCATAATGCGGTTTACTGCAACGACATTATATTAGGGCACTAATAAGTATTACTACATTTACAATACTGAGTACATTTACTGGGGCACTTAAACAGTATAGGTCGATAATACAGGTACTTAAGGCTAATAAAATTATTATAAACAGTAACATAAACATTAAACAACATAATGAGCCTATATAAACTTACATAAAATTTATGGACCGGATCTGAACAATCATCATCAATTTGAATCTAAAAATAGTAATCAGTTCTTTCTTCCATAATTTGCTTGTGTAAAAAGCTAAGCTGACACTTTTCTATCTTTTAATGTGCGCTGTGGCATCCAAGATGGTACAGGCATCGTAGAATCGTTCACCACCATATTTAAAACGTATCAGTTCTGATAGTCTCACAATATGTGACTTGTCATCTTATTTATGTATTTATTTATAATCATCAATATCCTAGACGGCAACGTGGCCGAGTAACCAGAAGTAGATCCAGCAGACACAAGACGTTGTATCAAAGTTGTTTTAATGTTGGTCAACCCCTACGGCGATGGACCAACGTTAAACCAACATTGATTCAACGTCTTGTGTCAGTTGTCCATCGAGCAGAATCCGCTCTGTATGAGACGGGTATCACGATCATCAATGTAGCCTACTACATGCACGTACAGTGAACATGATACTTTGAGCCAATGATGTTTTAATGTTGGACCTCCTTCTCCGGTGCTGGTCAAGCGTTAAATGTTCATTTGCTAAACGTATCCTTTTTGTTGGACATAGGTTCAAACCAGAAATCCCAAGTTTTAACTTGAACTTCACGATCGATAAAATGAATTCATACCAAGGAGGGCCATGCCCAGGAAACACGAGACATTGAACCAATGCTGGGTCAATGTTGGGCCGACGTCGTAGACGGCGGGCAAACATTGACCCAGCAGTGATTCAATGTCTCTACACCATTGCAGGACTCGGGAAATGCCATACTGTTGTTTTGCATAGGCCTTTCGTTGTTTCGTATTTTATTTTTTTTGCGAGCGTTCGCTGTCCCGTGGCTAAGTGATAATTTGTTATCTTCCACATAATAAATTGGTCACTCACAAATGAGTTGTAAGAGGCATACACACATAAGATACATATCATAGTGCCATATAAATATAGATACATACAGTATAAGCATGATAAAAGGACAGTATGAAAATAATTATTGTCATACAAACAGTATCACCTAAAAAATGAGTGAATAAGTTCATGAATGAATGAATGAATGAATGAATGAATGAATGAATGAATGAATGAATGAATGAATGAATGAATGAATGAATGAATGAACGACGACTGAATGAATGAATGCACGAATGACTGAATGAATAAATGAATGATAATTAATAACTAGTTATAAAATTAACTACTTGATCAATCAAGTGACTTAATAAGACAGGCTTCGCTCATTACCAGATTACTAATTAACGGCTTACCCGTTAACTAGTGATGAACGATCATATGAATGTAATTATATAATTAAATATAAAGATATATAAATGAACTATTTAAATAGGCCTGTAACCTGCACAGAGTGACCTGTAGTTAGGCCACGACGGCACAGACAGATCGATAGACTACATTATCTATAGACTAAAGAGAGACTAGCAGGCTCAACAACACATACATGCAAGGATTTAGCTTCATTTGAAACGTCGTTTACGGTACTTAAGACCGAATCTGCCTTCAAAATGTGTTCTTAAGCCATGACGCCGTCACAACAAACAAGGTAAAATAAACCGCGAGTCAATCCTTTTAGTGATCGCGAAATTATAGCATAAATAAGTGATCGCGAAATTATAGCATCAATCAACTCTGAGGTGGAGGATTCACTGTGCTATGTATTTTTTGTAAGCTTAGGTCTAGCCGTGTATTATTTATTAATAATACATGGTCACGTGACTAAACCAAGGCCTAGCCATGTATTATTTAATAATAATACACGGTCACGTGATTAAACCAATAATTGCACGACGATAAGCTTGATAACACTTGGGCTACGTTCATATTAAGGGATATTTGCACGACTGGTAACAACACATATGCCTAACCCTTTATTCGCCAAATTATTCAATCTGAATTTTCACCCATTGTGTCCCGCTGACGCGATCTACAACTTCAAGTGAGTGAAAATTATTCAGATTTGACAAAATGGAGGTCAACTGCTTTCAAATATTGTTAATTGATGTCATATTTTATCTTTAACCTGTTTAAAAGGCGGTACTTAATGTGCTAATAAAAAATGAAAATCTGAATATATGGCTGTTAATAAAGGGTTAATAAAACTTATTATTGGCCGAACAAACGTATCAAACATTTGAGTAAAACATGTATAATGTACGCCACCATTCATGTTGTGTTTCAGACTTGTTCTGGCCACTACTCTCTCCACCTCCCTTTTTTCTGCCTCGCTACTTTGAAAGAAATGTACGGGAAACACCGGCTGTATGAAATAGTGAACGTTTCACGTACGACACCGAGTATGGATTGACAAATTTCAAAACGATCTCCAGAGGGAATAATAAAACACATGAGGAGCCTCATGGCAATTAGCATGATTAGTTACATGTTTATTGAAAGACATAACAATTATTTACACAAGATTTGGCTTAACCCATTAACCGCCGGTGCCGCATATATTCGGGTTTTCATTTTTTATTAGCACTTTAAGTACCACCTTTTAAACGTGTTAAAGATAAAATGTGACATTAATCAGCAATATTTGAAAACAGTTGACCTCCATTTTGTCAAATCTGAATAATTTTCATTCACTTGAAGTTGTGGATCGCGTCAGCGAGACACAACTTCAAGTGGGTGAAAATTCAGATTGAATAATTTGGCGGTTAAAGGGTTAAACGAGGGTACTTGGAACCCTGGCCCACCCCTACATATCTATGGCGGGATGTGTCTTATCCCGGCACGAGGCAGGCAGGATATAACCACATCCCGGCACGACTGATATACGAGGGTACGACTTGGGGGATCAAGAAGTAATTGATATCCAAGCATCCCAAGGACTTAAATTAGGTGTTAGTGTTAGTATAGTGGATGGAAGACGGGAGGAGGTGGGTAAAGTCCGAGCGTGGCGCTGGCGAAGCTAAGACTGAAGAGTACACGTTCTCCTGGACCCTGATCTGATTGGTTAGTATTGTACCGAGTCATTGGGTCTCGCGTAACAACCCAGAATGCACAGCGCACCAGAATCCTGAGCTACCCCCCTCCCTGCGCTATACCTGGTGATCCAGATACTAGTATTATATACATAATAAGTGGAACCAATAATAATAATAATAATAATAATAATAATAATAATAATAAAATATATTTATTCAGGGTAAAATTATTAGCGAAAACACTATTTTACATAACTGCCCTGACTAGGCATCTGTGCACCATGGAAAACAGTGCATACTTGTAAAAGTAAAATTATAATATTGCAAACAGTATGATGAAAACAATAATCTTTTAAATAATTATTGCTGACTAGGCCTCTATGTAACATACAAAGCAGTGTATAATTGTAAAAGGGATGTTCATCAGATTAAAGGGACATGCCTTGCCTGGCGAGCCCGGACAATTTCATTTATGGCAGGGTCGAGGCCAAGATTCTGAGTCACGTGACTTTCATGCCTGTGCTATTGAGGCTGGTGAATAATTTTCTGGGTCAAGTCATAGGAAATGCGTCAGAGGGGAAATACAATACTGTGAACAACTCTTCTTCCGGGGAAGTGACCTTTCAAAAATGCCTGAATTCGGGGATTACCCTATGTTCATCTAAATATAGCAACTAGTCACAAACATTCGCCACCGGGGCATACCAGAGGCTACATGAAGCTCGGCCACGCCGCGTAATGTGGGTCTGGGAGCCAGAGTAGGACATGCCCAGGCTAAAAATCATCAATAAATCAAAATTTTATTTCAGTTTCTTATGACCATATGATGTAAACATGTCCATAGACTAGAACTGCAAAAAAATTAAAATGTTTGTGCTGCGCACTTACCAGTTAGGCTAGATATAGAGACGAAATTCCCGTATTTCTTATTTTTTACATGGTTGTCAATAATTAGAAATCAGGAATTTTGTCTCTATATCTAGCCTAACTAAACACAAAATACGTTACATTTTGTAACGTATTTTGATAAAGTATTTTGGTAACGTATTTTGCTTTTCACTAAACAATGTTGTAATAGTGCATTCTGTCACAGAGCACAATCGTCATCGTATTTTTAAGACGGAATTTAAATTCGAAAAATATCTTTGTTTTTTACCATTGTACGAAAGAAAAACGTTTTGTAAATTTAGAACCTGTAACCACAAGCTACCTATTGAAGTCGGACGTTATACAAACACACCAAGAATTAATAGCATATGTATTTTTTGTAACAACAACACACTATGTGATGTATTTCATTTTGTTTTCGAATGTTCAATGTTGTCCGAAGAAACCAATTTCTACCCAAATATTGTCAACAACGACCAAATGTTTTAAAGTTTAAAAACATTATGTCAAGTCAAAATCCAAATGTGATTAAAAAAGTAGTTCAATGTTTAAAAGAATCTTTCAATATTTTTTCACTTTACATTTGATTATTGCTTACATTGTATTTTTTCTGTTATTGTTTATAATCTTTATAATTGTGTGTATAAAAAATGTATTGTTTCATTTTATATATATTACGCTCCATATGCCACCCCGGCCAGAGTTTGAATAAACTATCGTCTATTGTCTATTGAATATGGGAATTTATTGATATTAATCGGTCAGGAGCTATGTGCATAGCTTAGACAGGTATACCTAACTAGTGGATTCAGTGGGTTTAGTTGGTGGAGCCTCTGCGGAGGCCAGAGGTTTGGTTCGAGCGGAAACCCTGATAATAATCAGTCAATATCTAGAGCTATGCATGTAGCTTAGACAGGTAGGCCTAATCTAATTAGTGGGTTTAGCATGATTAGCTGGTAGAGCCATGGCATGCGGCCAGACCGACCAGAGAAGAGTGAGCGTGGTTTGTTTAGAGCGGAAACCCTGATAATAATCAGTCAACAGGTCAAGAGCTGTATGCATAGCTTAAACCGACTTAGCGTGTTAGGCATGATTAGCTGGTGGAGCCTCTACGAAGGCGACCGACCAGAGAAGAGAGCATGGTCTGGTTAGAGTGGCAACCTTGATAATAATCGGTCAATAGTTATGTGCACAGCTTACAGGTAACCTAATTAATAGGTTAATTTGTTAAATAGATGTTGGTTAGTATAAGGCGGAGCCTCTGCGGAGCTCCGGTAGATTAGTCTTCGTGGCAGGGCTGATTTGGTTAGAGTGTAAACCTTGCATAAAGCTTCGACAGGTAAACTATTAGCATGTCGATACGAAGAGTCCACACCAAGGAGGGACATGTCTGCACCATTGTTTGCTTTTCTATATGTATGAATATCTTATCTACTAATCTGCAGAGCTAATTACCAAAGGGCAACAGCTGCGGCGATCCCTGTGGGTGCACGGCAGTTGTTGTCTCTCTGGAAGCTAGCTCTGTTCTGAGGCCTCAAAGATGGCGCCGTCACCCGCTGGAAGTGACGACTAAGCACTTCCGGCTTACATTGCAGAAACTACGATGGCTCGTTGCGGTGACCTGAAAATCCCTACATTCAACCCCATCTTATTTAGGAGGTAATTCACATCTGGTGTGAGGGGTCTTGTCAAATTAGAAAAAAAATGCAAAAATCCGCGAAAAACTCGGATTGGCCAGACGCCACCCACCCACCCCCGAATCCATTTTTTTTAGGAAACATGAAACAACACACCCACTTCCGAGTTTTTCTCGGATTTTTTGAATTTTTTCAACTTGACAAAACCCCTAACCGGAAAACACAGATGTGTTATTGGATTGATACATTTTTAAGGTGAACAGGGCTTAAACGCTAAATAACCATGTCACCTGTTAGTCGGACAGAGCTTTGACACATTATGTACATCAACTCTTAGCACACTGATGTCGACTAAAGTTGACTATAGTATTGTTTTCACTTCTTTCAATTGTGTTGTATAACCAGGTTTTAAGAAACAAATATGTCGCAAATCTGTGATAATCATATACATTTCAACCTGGATTTTCCAAATTAAACTAATTTTTAGTCACTTGAAGTTGTGGATCGCGTTAGCGAGACACAACTTCAAGTGACTAAAAATTTAATTTTCTTGGCTCAATGCTCCAAGAGTTAAGTACATGTTCAAATTATGAACATGTGGAGAGCTGCAAAACTCAAACACAAAACATGCATGCGCCCGTACGAGAGTCGCAGTGAGTGACTGAAACTCTTGAGATATCTTAAAATACATTACAGAATACGATCAGAAACATACTGTACAAATAAATCCCATTCAAATACAACAGAGAATTCGTGGAACATAATCTTGAATCAAACTGTGATTCTGTGTAGGTACAAGGATGATGAATAAATAACATAAAATACTAAGACACAACATAACATCGCAATCTTCACATGAAACTGTGACAACAATCATCAGGTGTTAAAGCCTACGTGTGTCAATGTACCATAAATAGTTCGCCTTGCGTGAGTGTGTATGCAACTAGTTGGATGTACATCCTGAATAGAACCACTGTAATCCAGAAAAAAAAATAGAAAACATCCTGTTTATTTAAAACAGAGGGAGAACTCACATCATGTTATTTCTGGCGTGAAGAAAACACAAACAATCAGAATAATATTCTCAGACACCAAATAACACAAAATAAACACAAAATATTAACACCCAGAAATACCGGTTTTTGCATCCACTAGATCTGTCATCAGCACAAATAATCTAATTACCATGCACATATACTGCACACTGCCTGGATATTGTAAATTTTGAAAAGTGATAATGCTGAGCTGCGATGTGATAAACATAATTGGGACATCACCTGGTGACTATAATTTAACTAGACAGTCATATTGGTGAACACTTCATTTAAAACTGCTAATATACTTTCAAAAATATATGAAAAAATATAATTCGGAACAGCGGATTGTATTTCATTGGGAAACACGTAGTATATACCAAAATATGGAATTTCAATAATCAAGATACCAACAGATAATGAAATACACTGTGAAATTATTCATTAAATTATCCATTAAAAAAACCAAATGGTAGGCCCTATGTAATTGGCATATCGGCCATGGAAAAAATGAGCATAAAGTAAAACATTAGGCCAAATTTGTAGTTAAAACCACACACAACTCTATGGAAAAAAAAAAATATGGAACAATTATTCTAGTACAAAATAGCACAGTGATTAGCGAAACTAGTACAAAAAAGCACAATGATTGGCGAAACTGCGACAAACGCAATTGCGAAAAACTTTTGTAAACAACAAAAAGAACAGGAAAATTCCTTCCCCACGCCCGGTTCAGGCTTCCTCCTTACTCTCTTTGATGTTGTAGATATTCTTATCAACATGCCTATCAAAAAATAATAATTTGCTATTATCTTTCTGAAAGGTAAACAATTACAGTTTACTGGTTACATTTTTACTGATTACACATTGTCGCAGCACGTTTTTACTCTTTATTTAGTTTGTATTTCAATTACATTAATTAAAACAATTGCTTAATCATGTATGTGACATGCTGGGGATATTTTATTGTGAATAGTTGTGAATAATAACAGAATAATAGCAAGTGAAAAAATCGTCACCTGAGAACCATAAGCTGCTCAATTACACATTTGGCATGTGCCACCATAACTTCGTGCCATAAGGAGTTATTTTAGTTAAGTCTCTTAATAAATTACTTAACTTCTCGTGTGGCGAGAGCCATAAGCATCTCAACTAATGTAATCCCTCTATTATGATAATGCAACGGGAGCCATAACCAGCTCAATTGATTTTATCCCTCCCTCATGCTAACTCCACGTCTGATAGAACGGGAGCCATAACCTGCTCAATTGATTATCCTAGAGGGAAAAAATCAATTGAGCAGGTTATGGCTCCGAGAACCAGAACCTACTCAATTGATTATCATAGAGGGATTAAATCAATTGAACAGGTTATGGCTCCGTTGAATTAGACGTATAAAATCAATTGAGCAGGTTATGAAGTAAGCATAAGGGATCCCTTCATTTTTAATACCATGGGAGCCATAACCGGCTCAATTGATTTATCCATCCCTTTTAAACTGCTTACTTTACTTCTAATACAAAAGGATCCATAACCGGCTCAATTGATTTATCCCTCCCTTGTTATCACTACTTACTTGCCTGTATCTATGCCATTTTAACTGCAACATCAACAACCATAAGGAGATCAATCAATTTGATACCACATGTTATTATTTGTCTTAAAAATCCTAAAAACTGCTCAAATGATTGATATCTATTTGATTGGAGATTTTAATAAAATTACCTAATTTTCTGTGGAACTATAACAAGATCAAGCAACAAAGACTGTTATGGCACAAACCTTGTGTTTTGGTGTCTTTAGCAGCTTATGGTTCTAAGGTGACGAAATGTAGATATATCCTCGCTGCCTCTATCCTGGTGTTTGTGTCAGAGAAGATTTTAAACACCCCAGTATTTACACGTGTTCATTTCATTGTCGTTTTTGCATGAAGAACCTTTGCAAGTCATAATTATCTCTTTACACGAAGGTACAATATACTCTAAAATAAATATACATGTCATTGCTGCTGCTTTAAAGAGAACATCATTAAAGAATGTGATGTAAACCATGTAGTTATGTAATTCATAAAATAAAATGACACCACCGTAGATTGACTATTTACCACGGGTGGATACATAATTATCATTCTCATTCTCATAATTATCATTCTCTAAATGTCCAGTACAGCGCATGAACTGACTTGTCTTCCATATAAAAAGCTGGGATGACTTATTCCAATTAAGTCCATCCTCCGTAATATGTCATCCACGACTTCTTTGTTTTCATTGGGAAAATCCAAATCCAAATGCACTTTGCCATTGTAGGTCAGACCAAGGAAGTATTGTATCGCCTTTAGTAAGTGCTGTACAACAAAATAATCATCAAACATACCACCTGTGTAGATGCACACTGTCATATTACGTTGATTCTCAGTATCACTATGTGCCAGCAGACTGACTGTGTGACACCTGGTGAATTCTCTGGAATCATTTGTCACATGCACTCTGTACCCATTTAGCACCTCTTGGACATTGTTTCTGTTCAGGAGATAATGATGATCCTGCACACGGAGCTTGTTGCCGAAAAACAGACGATTGTTTTCTCTGTGGAGAATAGCATTGACAGCCTCGCGTCTACCCAGCCTTACCACACTATGTAGAGGATAATCTGCCACTGAGAGAAAAGCAGCCAAACGACCAGTGGATGTCCAATAACTGTAACTGTCCTTAAGCAAAAAACACATAATATCATTCAGTGGTGTACCATATTAAAATCAGCAAAACGATCAGTGCATGTCAGATAACAAATAACACAATGTTTGTTCAAATTAGTTATATCATGAGTCAAAAATCTGCTTATTTCAAACATTATAACTCATTGTTTAGGTGCGTATCTTTAATTTTTAAATATTGACTTCGCAGTCCTTCTCAGTGGAGTATCAGGCGAAGGGATGGTGCTGGGCCGCCGGCCAGGCTAATCGCTCATTTGGCTCTTGAAAGCTGCTATTGATCTGGATTCAATAGCAGCTGGTAGAAGATGATTCCAATCAGGTATAGTTTTGTACAAAAAGGATTTATTGTCCCAGCGTGGTGTTAGCTCTAATGTGTTTAAATGATTATTTATGTCCACCACGAGTTCTTTTGTCTGCTGGGGTTAAGAGGTCACTCACAGGTACAGCGATTAATCCAATCAAAATTTTGCACAGGCTTGTCAGCCTGAAGTTCTTTCTTCTTGTTTGTAAGTCAGTCCAGCCTAGATCTTGGATAAGAGCTGTTACACTTGATTTACGCTGTAGTTGTTTGTTACGAAACGTGTAGCAGCTCTTTGAATTTTGTTTAATTTATCGACGTCACATTGCATGTAAGGATCCCATACAGGACAACAGTATTCCGAAAGTGACCGAACCAATGAAAAATATGCAATCTCTCTTAATTTTGAAGGACATCCCTTTAAATTTCTCCTTAAGAAACCCAGTGTGGAATTCGCCTTACTCGCAATTTTGGATATGTTCGATGTTTTCACTGATGCTGACTCCTAATTAAGGTGTACTTGATACTTTCCCAAGTGTGACCCCCTTGAGCTGATAGTCTGAAGCTATCTCTTTAGCCCGGGGTCTTTTCACTCGGAGGACAGAACACTGGGATGGGTTTAATTTCATTCCCCCAAGTGTCTGCCCAGCGCTCCAACTTAGTTAGGTCCTCCTGTAGTTTTTTTTTCGATCAGCCTTAGTTCTAATGGGCCGGTAAAGGAGGCAGTCGTCAGCAAA
Source organism: Flabesymbios commensalis (assembly GCA_964017125.1). Lineage (NCBI taxonomy): Eukaryota > Metazoa > Annelida > Polychaeta > Terebellida > Flabelligeridae > Flabesymbios > Flabesymbios commensalis. The sequence goes on along the minus strand of OZ024902.1, from coordinate 52,445,653 downwards.
GAGTCGAACATCAGATGAGACCGAGGACGGGAGGTCATTAATAAGATCGGACCCAGTACTGTACCCTATGGCACACCAAATCCTACATGAGCAGTGTCCGAAAAGCTAACATCTACTACTACTTTTTGCGATCGAGTGGTGAGAAAATTTAGAATCCAAAGTAATGTAGATCCCCTAATTCCGTAGTGATCATGTTTGTAGAGTACACGTTGGTGGGGAACTACAACGAAAGCCTTACTAAAGGATTATACAATTAAATCTGTCTGAATTTTATCATCATAATTTTGAACCAGGTCTTCAGTGGTCAATAGTAATTAACTTTCGCATTCATCGGACAATTTCCTGGTCTGAATAGAGTGCTCAAAAATATCTTTCAAAAAAGGAGATATCTCCTTGGCAGCATTTTTGAGGAGTGAATTTGGAGGCTCATCAGGTCCTGTACACTCCGTAGCAGTGTGTGTGCCTACACACTGCTACGCCGTGTGCTGATTCATGCCGACTGCAGGTGGCCTTCCCCGACCCCTTCCACCACCCTCCCCCTGTATGAAATGATTACTTGTTTCATTCAAACGAAACTTCAGCTCGGGCATGATTTTCAGCGTAACGCGACAGTGTTTAAATGGGGACAGTGTACAGGTCCTGGTGATTTATCAGCGATGAATTCACTCAATAATTTAGTTATGCCAGATTCAGTAATTTTACATTTTATCCATGTCAGTTGTTGGTGGTCCTTCTAATTTAGGCATATCAGTGTTGTCCACATCAGTAAATACTGAGCAAAACTGCTGGTTGAGGATTTCGGCCTTGCGTCTGCTGTCTGAATGCAGCTGGCCAACATGCAATAAAGGAGAGACACCACACCTATCCTGGCGCTGTGATTTGATATAGCGCCAGAAGGGCTTTGAATTTCCAGAGCGTTTCCAGAGATGTTAGATGTTTGTCGTTAATAAAGGACCAACGGGTACGTCTAAGATTGCGCTGCGTGTCCCGTTTCTGTAATTTGTATTTTGCCCAAAGGTCGTTTTGAAGTTTCGCTCTGTTATAAAGTCTTGCCTTTTTCCGAATAGCCTTGCGGAGCGATTTATCAAGCCAGGGCACGTTCTGGCGTTTAGATGTTAATTTTGTTGAAATAAATGTATTTAGGCAGTCTATCAAGATAGATTTTAACCTCAATCATTTTTCATTTACCAAATTATTGGGGCTGTCTGTCTTTTGAAAAGGAGGCCCAAATGTTTCCCAATTTCTTTCCTGACGTTTTCCCAACTTGCTTTTTTAAAGTGACGCACTGGGCGAGCGGTTGAACGTTCATATGGGGGATAGATGTCGGCTTCGGTCAGCATTGCACAATGGTCCGAAATTCCGGGTACACTGCGAGATGATTTAATTAAGCCTGGTTTATTTGTTATGCAAAGGTGGTCTAAAATATTTTTTATCTCTGGTGGGTTATTTTTGTACTTGGGACAAGGCATGATCATCCAGGCAAGACAGAAGATGTTCGTACTGCCCCTTGTTGGTAGCTGAGGGCAGAACTAGACTATTTTCCCAGTCTATGTCCAGAAGGTTAAAGTCTCCACCAAGGATGATGGTTTTAATTTTTTTAATTTTAGAGCCAGGAGGTCGATAAAGGGATCCGAGAATTTTGATTTGTCAAAGTGGACTTTCGCGCATAAATGTTCCGCATCGGTTACTGTATCGGGGAGGAGAGATACGATACGATTTGACAGCGATAAACACTCTTCCTCCCTGGGTTGATGTAATTCTGTCCCTCCGGAAGATCTTATAACCAGGAGGGGAAAACTCGTTTGTGGAAACACATTTGTCAAGCCAGGATTCCGTGCCAAGAATACAATCGGTTTGGAAATAGTCGACAGATGATTGGAAAGCTTCGACTTTGCCCCGTAAACTTTGACAATTTAGAATAAGGGTTCTCCAATTTTTAATTTTCTCAGAATGTCTGGGCTACTGTGCAGCACTGGTTCGAAGTCGGAAATTGGCGATTTAATTTCTATGCTTTCAAAAAAAAAAAAGCTTTTTGAACATTTATATTTGAAAACTATGGAAGAGATTTCGTTCATAATTTGGGTTGTCACAATTACAGCAAATCCAGGATACGTTAGCGGTCAAGAAGGCTCTAAAGGTTTGCGAACCCATGTCCACACAATTTTTGTGGAACCACAGGTCACAGGTGTCACAGCAAATTCCACATTGGTCCCATATGACAGGTAGGTCGCATTTGCCACGGGGGGAAATAGATTAATTTTGATTTCCAGGACTTAAAGGATCTGTATTTAATTTTACTTGGCCGGATAGTAAAAAGAGGACAAAACAAACATCGAAATCTAATTTAGGGAGGCTAGAATGACGATTGCCAAACGTGAGGGTTGATTTCTTACCCAGGCAGTTCCTTGTGTTTAGAAGGAGGTGAGCATGAGTGGCCGGTTTATCAAAAATAATTCCCGGTGTCATCAAAATGTCATGTTCACCACAGTTAAAGATAATTTTGTGGAAGCCGTTTTCCCTCCCTTCTGCCTCTATTCCAATTCGGGAGAGGAATAAACTGGTCAAGATAGCGACCAAGAAACATTTGAAAATGGCAAAATATAACGCATGATCAAGCGTGAAAGGCTGGGAGCCCATGCCAGAGCCGCAGTGTTTGTTTTTTGTGAAGGCCTTGTTTATTTCGTGCCTTGTTTATTTCGTGGGCGCGGCCATTTTGGCCGAAAGCTCTGGTCACGTGATCTTTCGTGATCTCGACGGTGCCATTTTCGATTTCAAAATTTGTTTTGATTATCGCTCACTGTCAGTGTTGTGAATGTAAATTTAAATCTAATACGATTTTTTATTGTCCGCTTAGGTGTTACTTATCTGATGGTATTATTGCGGAATGTCGGTTTATCAATTTACCGGCTTAATTTAGAATTTTGTTGAGCCAATTTCGCAGCGTCCAGTCGGTTTCGCTCATGCGGACTCCACTAGATAGTAAATATATCACTTGTAAATAGTTACCCTTGCTCGCGTTTGTTGCGTTTTCTTGTTCAGGTAGCGATTGTGTTGTGTGAATAAGGCTAGCCTTGATGTACGTCTGGAGGCCAGTACAATAAGCCTGTGTGCATGCTTTAGCACACTCACCGCCATGATCTATCCTTGTCTGCGAGATCAAAATTAGAAAAAGAAGCCTAAGTAATACAACCATATAAATTAATGCCATGCAGGTAATTAAAAATGTCAGCAGGTACATCTAGTTGAACATTAAATTGACAAATTAACTGTTGCATTTTAACCCACTTTAATTTGTGTCCCGCTATCGAGCCGCTAATGGGTAAACTTTAATCATATTTATCAAATTTGATAACACTTTTTTATGCTTTCTCATTTGGCACATGCTTACCCCCAACTACCACCATTTCCAGAGCTGACAAAAAACGTATTAAAGACGATTATGTATGTTATGATGGTGATTAGCAGCAAATGTTTGAAATGTATAGTAGTTCTCAGAGATATTTGTTCTCCTACTTGATCTTCCATTTATAAGAATTTGACAAAAAATGAAGATTATGAAAAGCCTTGAACATACAAATTTCAGCCTTTCTTAAGATAGATGTTAACATATTCATGTATTGTTTATATTTACTTTCTGCCTTGTCTGTTTTTTTATAAAATATAAAGATATATAAATACATTTTTCTTCCAAGCAGTAATAAGGGATTTGCTAAGCCATGGCTTATTGTTTTTTTTTATCAGTATCCGCTTGGATTCATATGGACACTGTTTGGCTAATGAAATGAGAATAAAATCAATAAATTTATTATAAGTACCATTAACACCAGCAGTATTTGTTATAAAATCCCCAATATGTATTATTTAGCTCCTCTATAAATTTATACTTATGTAGCATGTTGTGCTTTTTATTTTGTAAATTATTGATAGATATACCGATGGTGATTATTAGATAGGTCACTGTCATGATGGCACATTACATGTGGGTGGATGCCACCGTCAATTTTGATTTTGAAGGTCAATTTTGACATGTTTGACATTATTAAATATAATTATTTATCACTATGATTAATTACATTAATGATTTATTTTATTGCTTTAGCCTTGTATTATTTCAAAATACATTTTAAATGAATTGAATAATAATTTCTTATTTTAATTATTATTTTTACAAATATTCTCGTAATAATTATTTACAATAAAATGACCACTTTTTATTATACATCATTATTATTCACTATTTTTAATTATATTATTTACATATTTCATTGATTACTGCTTGTTTTATTTCATCATAAATTAATAATCAATTTTATTAAGAAAATATTATTTGTATTATTATTTAAAAAAAATATTGTAATGATTTATATTTACGAAGTGCAGAACTGCCATACGCAATTGCTCTTATGACAAATATGATTATTGATCAGACAGACAGACAGACAGATATTTTATTGACAGAAAGAAAGTCAATCCAGACTTATTTGTCATAGAAATAAGAGAGAGATATGTACATGTATATACAACATTGTTAATTGGTTAAAAACATATGACATTATACATAGTATGACATACATAACTAAAATCATGCTAACTGGCATTGCCATAAAAAACACTGGGTATATACTTAAAATAAAATTGAAAGGCATTGCCAGGGTAACATAGGGTCTATTATTTTGTTTCCCGCCCCAAAACCAGAGATAAAATAGCTACTATGTATGACATGCTAATTATATATATGGTCGATTCCCACGAAAGTGATGCATATCGGCAAAAAAACGTTTATATCGCAGATATATGGAACTTTCACAAAAAATATATGCGAGCTCTTAATATATGATAGTTGCAACATGAATGGAGTTCATGCTCATTATTGAACACCAGAGTAGCCCTACGAATGCATATTATGTAATATGTAAATGTCATAATGTAACTAAAAATTTGGTGGCAAAGAGTACAGCAGTACTGCCTTGTCTGTTTTTTTTATAAAATATAAAGATATATAAATATATTTTTCTTCCAAGCAGTAATAAGGGATTTGCTAAGCCATGGTTTATTGTTTTTTTATCAGTATCCGCTTGGATTCATATGGACACTGTTTGGCTAATGAAATGAGAATAAAATCAATACATGTATTATAAGTACCATTAACACCAGCATAATTTGTTATAAAATCCCAATATGTATTATTTAGCTCCTCTATAAATTTATACTTATGTAGCATGTTGTGCTTGTAATTTTGTAAATTATTGATAGATATACCGATGGTTATTATTAGATAGGTCACTGTCATGATGGCACATTACATGTGGGTGGATGCCACCGTCAATTTTGATTTTGAAGGTCAATTTTGACATGTTTGACATTATTAAAAATAATAATTTATCACTATGATTAATTACATTAATGATTTATTTTATTGCTTTAGCCTTGTATTATTTCAAAATACATTTTAAATGAATTGAATAATAATTTCTTATTTTAATTATTATTTTTACAAATATTCTCGTAATAATTATTTACAATAAAATAGCCTCTTTTTATTATACATCATTATGATTCACTATTTTTAATTATATTATTTACATATTTCATTGATTAGTGCTTGTTTTATTTCATCATAAATTAATAATCAATTTTATTAGGAAAATATTATTTGTATTATTATTTAAAAAATATTGTAATGAATACTATTTACGAAGTGCAGAACTGCCATACGCAATTGCTCTTATGACAAATATGATTATTGATCAGACAGACAGACAGACAGATATTTTATTGACAGAAAGAAAGTCAATCCAGACTTATTTGTCATAGAAATAAGAGAGAGATATGTACATGTATATACAACATTGTTAATTTGGTAAAAACATATGACATTATACATAGTATGACATACATAACTAAAATCATGTTAACTGGCATTGCCATAAGAAACACTGGGTATCTACTTAAAATAAAATTGAAAGGCATTGCCAGGGTAACATAGGGTCTATCATTTTGTTTCCCGCACCAAAACCAGAGATAAAATAGCTACTATGTATGACATGCTAATTATATATATAGTAGCAAAAAAAGACACTCTGGAAAGCGTACAAACCTAAAATATATACAAGTGCATAACTATGCTACAGTAATTGGAGAATGTATTAAGACAATGTTAAAAATTACACGACATTTTTAAAAATCAAATATTATATCATGCAAGTACAATCAATGTGACAATCCGCGACACAGGTAGCTCCGAGCCATGTGACCATGCAAGCACAGTCGCTATGAGCTCGGCGATTCCCTGGTATAGACTAGTGATGCAAATTTAACAACGTAATAACAGTAATACTACCGAAACACAATATATACATACTAATAAAAAATTCACGCAGGACATGGCACTCACACAATAGCAATAAAGTTTGTTTAATTAACTAGTGATTTATTATCTATATGGCCCTCGCACAAAAACATTACAGCTTATTTTAATTCACCATATTGTTTAGTTCATACCATTTCACTCACGACCTAGTTAGTAACACATACATGGAGTTACAATCGAAGAAAAACATTCCCGACCTCATAGAGAAAATCAGTTGGCTTGGCAGCTCTGAAATCCTCCATAAGGCCCCACCTCGTCTGATAACAAAGGCGACGGAAACGTCCCTAACCGGCCCTAAAAAGCCAAATAATAAGATCCGAGAGCAGCAGCCGTCCTGATATGTGGTAATACCCAAGTAAGATCATGAAAGCATGATAATATGGATGATATAGCGACAGGTGACTTGTGATTGTTCTACATCAAAATGTAACGTTGAAGCGATAATAATGACACATACTCATTATCATGATGAAAATAATTAATCATGCTAATATGAATTTACATTTATCATACTCAATATTTTTAACCCTTAATTTGTTTAAAACAACCATAGATAAATTTTGCTAGCGACTTCACCACTGTTATGTCTCCAGATTTCATAATTCGTAGAATAAATATCATTAGTTGGTTGCATATTGATAATTCCGGCTATAGAATTTAGCAAGATTTTGCGTTCATTGTTCATGGCATTACAGTGGAGAAGAAGGTGTATTTCGTCGTCAATTTCGTTTGATTCACACCTTGTGCATATTGGTTTATTGGAGTTATTGGATTATTGTATCGTCCTCTCTCTATTTTTAAATCATGTGAGCTCATTCTATATCTCGCCATTGTTGTTATGAGGTGTTTCCCCTCTATGTTTAAGATACATGGTTCCACACACAACGATTTTTTCACTAGTGAATATGTGCGCAGCTTACTTGAACTCTCGATATCTTGTTTCCACCGCTGTGTAAATATTCTAACAATTGAATCTTTAAAGGAAAGCATGAATTTATTTGTATTGCCAATGTGCTGCGTCTCCTAAGCTTGGTCTAGCCCGGTTAGTTCAAGGACAGACTGAATACGCGAGCACCAGTTTGTGAATCCAGTGCCATCTAGCTCTAGTAGCATATTGTAGGCATTTCTGACAGGGTGGTTCTGAGATAGGTCTAGAATTCTACACCAATATTTTACAGCTTTAATATGTTGACTGATAATCAATGGAAACCGTCCTGTGTCACCATAAATTGCAGGAGTGGGTGTGTGCTTTCTAACACCCAGCGTTGATTGAATAAATTTTAGATGTATTTTTTCCAAATCATTAACACTATCACCGGTATACCATATATCACTTACATACTCTAATATTGGCAGTATATGACAATCAAAAACCTTGAATGCAATAACAGGTGACAATTTACCGACTACGGGACGAGATTGCTTGTGTAGTGAAAAAACTGCTTTACCAGCTTGGGAAGCGGGATGAAGGAACGTTTCTTTCAATACATTCTTAGGATATTTAGTGCTATATACAACCCCAAATTATTTATATTTTTCATTTTTTTCTATTATGTCATCACCATAGTAGAAGCTGTCACATTCTGACGTATGGCGTTTGTTAAATATGAGAATTTTCGTTTTAGGAATACTGACTATTATATGCCACAGAGAAGCATACTTATACAGGGCAGTTAATTGCTTTTGCTGATCTGTCAATATAGTCAAATACTTTTGTAAAATCAACAAAACATGTATACAGGGGCTTTGAAAGACACCTTTGCTTATCTATAATGGCACATAGTATAAATATATTATCAGTCGTCCGGGAGTTACTTTTAAAGCCGGCTTGAAACGGATCATTATCATAGCATACATCATTTTTAAAAGACAGTCTGTTATTAAGTACAGATTCAAATAATTTCCCAATGCAACGCATTACTGTAACTTTCCTGTAGTTATCGGGCACGTGATGGGCAGCTTTTTTGTGAACAGGATGAATTATACCAGTGGCCCAACTTGATGGATATTCTCCATTGGCAATAATGGTATTAAACAGTAAAACTAGTGCTGGTAAGAGTTCATTACTACCATGCTTGTAAAATTCCGCAAGAATACCATCTATGCCTGCCGCTTTTTTGCATTTTAACTTTCTAATTGCTTTTTGAATTTCGTCTATTGTTATGGGGCTGTTTAGGAACTGTAACAAATCGAATTGTCCATTTTCTACCTTCTCATTAATATCATTTGGGGATGATTTAACCAGCTTCATTATATTATTCATGTGATCGTAGTCAAAATAGTCGACATGAGGAGGGTAGACTTGTTCTTCAAAATATTTCACAAATTGTGACAGGGTAGGACCTTTGGTTGAATTTCTAGGTTTTAAAGATTTCCAAAATTTCCAGTAGGAATTTGGATCTTCTGTTCTCATATTTTTAAGCTGACTAAGTTTGAGTTGTTGGTGGTGTCTTTTCTTTTTCTGGATTAATTGTTTATATTGGCGTAACATCACATTATATTCACCTTGACGTGTGTTAAACTTCTTATCTTTAGCAATATTATTTAAAACATGTTTTAGAGATTTATATTCTTTATCATACCAAGGGTTGGAAGGAAAGTTATTTTTCATGTTTTTCTTACAATTTGATTTATGCTGCTTCTTTAGAAATAATGGGGATATTGCATTTTCTAGCATACCATTGAAAATATCACATAGATTATCGCTACTACAACCTTCAGCTGCGGCACACAGCAAACTTCAAACGCAATACATGTCTGTTCATTTCGAAGAGATGCTTGGTACTCTCTTTTTTTATCTTGCCATATATAAACATCGGAACATGGTGATAAGTCATTAACATGTATGTTCTTTTCTGCAGAGCTTAACTCTTTCAATTTTGAATTGAAAATATGGAATTTTATAGGACAATGATCCGATTCTACTAATTTCGATAGAACTTTAAATTTACTGATCATATAATCTTCTCTTAGTATCATATAATCAATAGTACTTGCTCCCATGGGCGAGTAGTATGTATAGCGGACGATACCTTTATCATCAAACATTCGACCATTGGCTATTTTAGGCTCTGTGTTTATACAAAAAATTAGCAGAGATCGTCCCTATGTGTTAATGACTCCGTCCTCATTACAGCGTTCATTTAAAACATTGATATTATTATCGTAATCTAGAGCGCGGCCAGTTCTACTATTAAAGTCACCACATAATATTATATGGTGACTTTCTGCATATCTTGCCACTTCCTCCTCTAACATGGTAAAATAATAATTTCCGGTGGTATATAGGCACAGCCGATTTTAATGTTTTTCTGATAGTATTCTGTAGTTATAGTTAACCATACCAGATGATCATAGGTCGAGTCTATTCTAGTATGTTTTTCAAATTTGTTGGCTACTAGTATTCTAATACCACCAGAAGCTCTTGAAGCATTTTTATGTTTAAATGTTCTACTCACATGATGGAACTGATACCCGGGTAATACCGATGTGTAATCATTACTTTTCATTGTTTCTGTTAAAAATATTATATCGTATTCACGAATAAATGCTAAAAGATCAGGATCTGCCATTTTGTTACCTAAGCCATTTATGTTCCATGACAGAACGCGTATTTCACCGACCTGATCATTTATAACCTCAGTGTTCACGTTTGCTATGTCTTGTTATGATGGTTGGTATATCAAAAGACTGACCGGTTACTGCATGGTTGTTGAAAACTTCAGCCATAGCCGCAGTCAGTTTTTGTTGTCCCTTATCGTATTCCACCACTGCTCAGATGTTGTTTTGTTACGGGTGTGGGCATATATTCAACATTTTTCAATTTTGAGCATATATCTCGTATGTGGCTGTTCACACGGTGATTTAAGGTATTATATTTATTTTGACTTCTGGGGGGAATTTCCGAGAAATAGGAGTGTGTATTGTGTAGAGCAGTCATTTGTTTAGTAAGCTCGTTAATATCCTGCATTGCCTTGTTCGCTTGATCACCAATATCATTTGTCCCGAGATGGATTATTACAGCCTCTGTATCCTCATTTACATATCCTGGTAGTCGGGTAGTTAAGTGTGCTATTTTCATACCCGAAGTTTTGTATACACTATTTTTGATCACTATTAAATCGATTATATTAATTAATTTTATGGCTTTATGTTTGTATTACTTCACATCACATTCACATTTAATCTATTAACAATTTACTATTTTTATTTATAAAAAATATTGTTGTTATTGCTATATTTTTATTATAGTGGCACAAATGATTATTTCTCCTAATGGTATTTTGTATTGATTTTATACATTAATGCTTGTATTATTTCGTCATAAATCGGCAGTTATTATATTAATAATTTATTACTTTTATTACTATTTACTGGATGAGAAAACATCCAGTGCACTTCAAACTGGGAGTTATACCAATGTAACATATTGTGATTATTTACACAGACAAAGACACGATAAATAATTTTGAAAACAATAAGCTAGATGTGTCACCCCTTACTGGGATCACCCAAGAGTCCATCTGATGATATCAGATAATAGTCCAGTGGCAAACAGAGGAGTGAACATAAAATATAGATTTGATCGTGTGCAATAGCTACATATGCAGGCATTTACGAAATTCAAGATGGCTGCCAATATTGTTGATAAATCATGTGTTTAGTTATAATTTGCACCTAGTATGAGATATAGAATCATAGGAATCAATAACAAGGATTTAGGGTTTTGTGACAGGTGGATTTTTGTAGCCATTTTGCTTGCCACACTGTTAACCTTCACAGGCTATATATTATATCCACATACATTACAATTTGATGCCTTGAAGTGAAACATTCAGGATGCGAAATACTATTTGTACATTGCATTTCAATGTAATAATACCCTTACTACTTTGTACTGTGCCAATATCAAGATATTATCAATGAGCACATATAAATTTGTATATGTCATTATAATTATCATGCGTGGTATCATAGCATCACATATTATATTACCTTACTGTTATCATGATAGCAGTGTAAGACAATACACTTTAGAGAAATACATTTAAAATTCCAGGATGGTAAATTTTAATGCCAGGATATTAAGATATGTCTTTTTTTGGCTGGACCTTAAAATGTTGTGGACTTCTGTGACCTTTTGTAGCTCACTGTTCAGATAATGTCGATGATGTGCGTTTGTTGCTTTATATTGTTGTTTATAAAACAATGTTGACTAAATGTAAATGAATACATCTAATTTTTAAACCATTGAGACGCCCAATTTGTTACTTGTTATTAACAAAGGTTTGTTTTGATACACACATGCTTAATCTGATACAATGTATACATGTATTACCGTAAAATATATTTAAAGGCCAATAATCCGTTGGGGAGAATACATGCATATGGGCAGAAATACATAAGACACTTTATTGTGTATTTCTGATATTATGTAAAAAATCAATCTATACAAACGCGTAAATTCATTTTTGTGTTCAGGCATTTTGAGTGAATAACAATTTTTTAAATAACGATATTTGCGCACATTGCGCACATACTGAAGTAAAATAATTGTTAGATGTACCTGAACGTGTAAAAGAAAGAAAACAACTCCCAGGAAATGCTTCCAGGAACTGTGATGTTTCGACAAAAAATATAGCAATATTTTTTGACAGAACAAGCATCATGCTAGATGCGAATTCATCCCTTATAGCCACAGCAATATCGTATACAAAAGATTTTTTTATCTTAGATTACATTTGCGGTTTTATGAAGTGTTTTTTATATTGCAGAAGGTTTACAGCTATAACCATTTATTTCAGATATTAAACATAGATGCGCTCATGTAATGCCTTCTCAAAACACTCACCACTCTTGAAATATGCTAAATATCTAAAACTAAAATATATTTACACGATCGTAGAGACAACTGCGTGTTTAGTAACCAGTTGGCGGCCATCTTGATTTTTTGTAAAAAAACAAATATAGGTAAGTATATCGCGGCATTTTGAACAGGTAAATATATAAAACCCGAAAATATAAATGATTTTTCTAAAAGCCCACAAAGTCCTCCATCTCATCTGTATTATAAATTATTATTATAATTTCAGGATAAAACATTTAAACGTTATGTGTTAATCATTATTGTCTATCTATATAGTCACAATGGGCAACAAAAGCATACACCATCACAGGCAGGATGAAGTGCAATGGAGGGTCGCACAAAAACAAAGCAAAATTAGTACTCCATCACTTTATAAATAATAAATCAAAAAAATATTTATAATAATTTGAAAATAATAATAAATTAATAATAAAATCTACAAATATCGGCGTAACCTAATCATAAATAAAGTTATTCAAAACAATGGAATTTAGTACCAATAATAAATAGTATGTGATGATAAATACCCATTTTATGCTTTGTGACCTTTGAAATGTCCTTCAAAATCAAAAGTGACGGTGGCATCCACCCACACGTTATTCCTTATCTTATTAGTAATCGTTCTATCAAGGGTGCCCTCTATTACCCCTCCATGCCGTAAAAAATATTTTTTTCAGTGTTGGCTGATCTACCATCACACCTACTGAGGCAATGCGAGACTATGGTAATACAAACACTTACTGATATAGTCAACAAGTCCCTCACTAGTCAGCCAGCCAGGGAGGCATAAAAAAACCGACGAATTTGAATGTTTATTGGGAGTGCGGAAGGGAGAATGTCTGTCGCCTTTTTTATTTGCGATGTATTTGAATGACATCGAACATACTGTCAAAACTAACAAATTTGAAGGTATCAATATGGGCCTTACGCGAATGTTAATACTTTTATATGCAGATGATGCAGTAATACTGTCAGACAGTAGAAACAAGCTACAGCAAGGTTTAACCATATTAAATGAATATTGTAAAAAATGGGAAATAACGTTAAATACAGATAAAACAAAAATTGTTGTATTTCAAAAAGGTGGTAAGCTTTCAGTTAAAGATAAATGGTATTATGACGACAAAGAACTAGAAGTCGTGAAACATTGTATATACTTGGGAGCTGTATTTTCCTCTGGCGGGTCTTTCTTGGAAAATCAAAAAACTTTAGCAGGACAAGCGCAATAAGCTGTATTTTCACTGATGTAGTTAATAAACAAATTTGATAATGTAACACATGATATATACTGTGATCTTTTTGATAAGATGATTATGCCAATTTTGTGTTACGGTAGCGAGGTGTGGGATTATCTTAAAAAAGAAGCTATTGAACGCGTTTATTTACAATTTTGTAAGCGATTTTTGCATTTAAAATATAACACTGTAAATAATATTGTATACTATGAACTAGGCAGAACAAATATGCAATGTGTAAGATACGTAAGAATTGTTAAAAACGGGCTGAAGATTATGAAATGTAATGACACTCGATTTACCAAAACTGTATATAGTGTTTTATTATGTGATGCACAAAATGGAAAAGTTAACTTGGTATCCAGGCTAAAAAACTTATTGGAAACGCTTGCGCATGTATGGCTCTATCAAAGTGTTGAAAACGACAATATTTTTTTCTGAATTTTTAATCAGCGTATTCGAGATAATTATGGTCAAAGACTGCATTTAGAACTGCAGAATATGTGAAGGGGAAAATATTTCATTTTATAATTATCATAAACATTTCGTTGCTTCAAAATACCTTTAAATAGTAAAAACAGAGACACACAGAATTGCCCTAGGTAGACTACGCTCAAGTAATCATAGGCTAGCTATTAAAAGTGGTCGATGGCATAAACCACACCCGACTCCTGTTGATGAAAGGAAGTGTATGTTATGTGATGATATTCAATTCAATTCAATTCGGTAACTTCTATAGCGCCTAAATCCTCGGAGATGCGAGCTCAGAGGCGCAGAATCCAAATCGAAACCAGCTCAATGTCGAGAGTCAAAGCGTAAGTCGTCAACTGGGCGCCGAATCTCCGAGGAATTAGGGGGAAAAGCCGAATTGGAAAAAAACGTCTTCAGCATTTTTTTAAATGAGGTGACTGTACTCGCAGTTCTCAAATTAACCGGCAGTGAATTCCAGGTGGAGGGAGCTGCAACTGCAAAAGCCCTTGAGCCCCATTTTGTTCGAAAACGTGGGACAGTTAACATATTTGTGTTGGATGATCTAAGCAGTCTTGAATTTTGTAGTGGTACTAAATAATTAACGAGATATGTAGGTTGGTGAAAAAGAAAGGCTTTAAAAGTGATGGTACAGAGTTTAAAACGTATGCGGTATTTTACTGGTAGCCAATGAAGAAAATTTAAGAGAGGCTTAGATCTGCTAAAACGAGAAGCTTTACATATTGAGGATGAATATCACTTTATTTGTATTTGTCAATTATATAAACAACTGAGAAAGAGGTGCATACCTGAATATTATTTTAAAAGACCAAATATGCATAAATTTATAGAGCTCATGTCGAATGACGATACTGGGTGTGATTTTTCATTCCAGGCATGTCACGAGCTGCTTACTACCACCTTCGTGCCATTGGTCGTATCCGAAAATACCTTGATCGGCACAGCACCAAGCAGCGTGTACATGCACTTGTAATATAGCATCTGGATATTTGCAACAGTCTTCTTTACGTTATGCCGGATACACTACTAGAACAGCTGCAGTGTGTACAGAATGATTGTGCTGAGGATGGTCATGAAGTGCTCCAAACGTGACCATATAACACATCTTCCACCACAAGTTATCTCACCCACGAGCACGCAGTGCGATACCTTGCTTTATCGAGCATAGAGTCTAACTATTTTAAACAGCCAGATACCTTGAATGTCGCGCTTCGCAAGACCGGCCAATCAGAGAGCCCTTGACCAGGCGTTGTCAGCTGGCTGAGAGCATGCTTGCTTGTTTCCGTTGGTATGAAAGATCAGATAGATATAGATAAGCTCGGAATCTCACGCTGATGTCATTGTGTTCCCAGCTCCCCGAATGGCGGCCACTATATGATTACTGGCCGCCATGAAGAAATTCAGTAAACGTCACTGTCCAAATGAGAGATTCCCAACTTGTCTATATAATACATCTAACAACGGAAACATATAACTGTGCATGAGAGATGAACAAGAGGTCAATTCTTCTCGACCTTTTATGACATATTTATAAATATGAAACATCCAATGAGGTTTGAATCTCAGACACACCCTCAAGATGACCACATAGAAAGAATAACTGATTGTAGTACTCGATACGACCAGGCTCCTGCGGTATGCACTCGCGTGAGACTGGCCAAGGGAAGATGATATAACACCACTACTGAAGGAGCTCCACTGGCTGCCTGTACACGCTCGCATTATTAGAGTATTAGATCATCTTTCTCACCTTTAAATGCCTCAACAACTTGGCTCCTGCTTATCTGACCTCCGTTCAGCTGACAAAAGACTGCTTGTGGCACATCCTTCAGGCAAGAGACATTACAAAAACAGGTCGTTTCCTTATGCCGCTCCTCTGCTATGGAACAAGCTTCCAAAACACATGCGACTGATAGACAGCACTGCACAATTTTTCTTCACTAGAGAATTTTAATAACTTTTTAATATTTACATTCTATTAGCTTATTAATATTTACCTGTATAATTGAATTTTACATGACGTCTGTAGCTTTTGCAATTCGATGTCTTTTATATTATTCCTAATTAACAATCAGTATTATAAGTTTTAGCTAAAGCTTTTAAAATGTGAATGTTATTTTACTTAACTTTTACATAGCTTCGTCTACTTCGATTTTGTTTCTGTTTTTAGTATGTACATCGATCCAGCACATTTTTGGGATGGACCGCTTTATAAATTATTTTGTAATGATAATAATAAATAATAATAATAAAAGTATATCACACAACCCTCTAGCATGGTTAGCTCTGAAACTATGATTCCACCAGCTCACATAAATAAGAAGTTTGAAATTGCGTAATTTTGAGAAAATGGTCTTTGAAGTTTAAAAAGGTCATTTTGTACACTTCTTGAAAAGAACATTCAATTGGATTGAAATAGAGAAATAAAATAAAGACTTATTTCGAACCCATTTTTTTAATAATAAACTTACCTCGGTATAGTTCTAACATTTTGAAAGCTATAAAAATATATTAGGCTAGAAAGTTTTGTCACCAAGATTTTTAAACATCAATAAATATATTACAGGCATGTTATTGGGTACATTATTAGACATAAATAGTTGAGCTTGATTGATCCGGAAATTCTTTTTACGCCGACCACCAAAACGCCTGTGTTTGACGACCTCGGCCACAGTTACATAACCCAAGCTTATTATTTATTTGAGGTGCCGATATGGTTTGAATGAGAAAAAAGATCCATTCTCCACGACTTATCAATTCGTACTGTACACAACTATCCACTACTTCCGATATACTTCTTCACATCCGTTGTTTTCAGTGACGTTGAACAGAATAGGGGTACAATAGTTAAGCTTGCCACCTACCAACAAAGTTGCAAATGTTTTAGCAAAATATGGTGTTAAAAAGCGCCTTATTCTACGCATGTCACGCATATAATAGTATGAAGCACGAGATATACCAGATTTTATGACTCTTTAAATCGTCGCCTCGGAGCTAAAGGATCCTATCTGACACTCGTTAGAGTGGCAGATAGGATCCTTTAGCTCCGAGGCGACGAAATGTAAAGCACTGTCAAAGATTATGACAAGATGTCTAGCAGATCTAGCAGATGTGCCAACAATCTTGTTGAAATACAATTCGAAAATTTTGATATCATCCGAAAGGACACATTCTGAAGAAATTTTGCCAGAATTTCCCGAGAAATATCGGGATTTTTTAGCGAAAGAGATACATATCTTTTAGCGAAAGATATATATACATAGTGTAAGGAGTAAGTAACAACGGGCCGAGGACGGATCCTTGGGGAACCCCACAGGCGACTTCGGCTGGACTGGATAAACAGTCCATTAGTTTCAC
Source organism: Flabesymbios commensalis (assembly GCA_964017125.1). Taxonomy (NCBI): domain Eukaryota; kingdom Metazoa; phylum Annelida; class Polychaeta; order Terebellida; family Flabelligeridae; genus Flabesymbios; species Flabesymbios commensalis. Next base: position 52,428,336 of record OZ024902.1, on the reverse strand, counting down.
CTTTTGTTTAGGATCTGACAGGTGAGACACAAACCACTCAAGGGCGATACCATCGATACCATACGAAGTTGGCAAGAGATCGGTGATACCGCTGTCGACGTCTGAGAGTGTCTAAAACAGCAGAGAGATCTAACAGAGTAAGTGCAGTGACACTTTCCTCGTTCATATTCAAAATAATGCCATTTTCAACTTTCAGTAAGGCCGTTTCAGTAGATTAAAATTGCTTGTATGCTGACTGATACTGATTTGATAGCTCGTCTCTGTCAAGATTTGAACAAATTCGATTTGCGATAACATTTTCTATGATTTTCGATACAAAGTTTAGGTTTGACACTGGTCTGTAAGTTTTCATGTCACTTTGATAAAGATGGCTTTTTTGAGTAGAGGAATGACATGTGATGTTTAAAAATTGTCTGGAAGAACTCCTGATATTAGAGATAAATTAACTATTAATTTGTGTGATTGGAACCAACAAAACTAAGCAGGATTTTAAACAATTCAGTGGAGCTCGGATCAAGATGGCGCGTTTTGTCAGGTGAAGGTCTAATTCTTTTCCTCACTTCATCAGCGGTAGCCGGTTTGAAACAAGTCATACGTGATTTAGCTGTCGGAGATTGAATGTCCCGCCTATAATATTATGAACGTCGTTGGCTAAAAATAAAATTCGTATTTTCTGGATTTTGTCTATAAGGAAATTCGAAAACGATTCAGAGAGTTATTTTTTTCATCAGAAATGTTCGTGGATTATCTGAGATTCCATTGATATAATCTGCATAATATCTACGGCGTGCATCGCTCATAATTTTACTACAATAATTTATTCATGTAATCGAAACATTTAGAGCCACAACCCAGAGGTAAATTTACCCGACTGAAAGTATGTTCTCATCTCCCTAGTGTGAGCTTATTCATAACTTGCTCATACTGAGGTGGGTGAGATCACTACTGGTGAGCATTTCAGATGCCACCAGGGTTTGACAAAGCAAACTGTTCACCACTAATAAATTCATTTGGTGGGATCTCACTGTCAGCTGTCGAACTAAAGCTTAGATATCCTTCGTATCGATTGTCACGACACAGTCATCAGTTGGCATGCAACAAGAGAAATCATTATAAAATAAAGTATGTTTTTCTAAAAAAAAAATAGTAGAGTGCGAGCATGCTCCGGACCCACCAACTGACTTACATCACTTCGCCGAGACACGACACAACATTTGTCAATTTTGTCGAACCATTGACAATTCAGTTAAATATTGCAGTGTGTCAACCGCATTATTATTAACGTTATAGAGGTTCGTGTTTTCGCTCTCATACAATATATAAGAACCGCACATTATTGCTTTAGATCACCAAGTAAAGCAAATCATAAGCAAACATTGATTATTTTATCGTTGACTCATCAGCTTATGACTCATTTCCTTATGCCATTTAATAAACATGTTCATCATTTTATGCATTTATTATGTTAAACATGTTACACATGTTACTGATATTATGCATGGCCACAATTTGATAGATAATCACTTCAATTGCACTTGGTACTGGTTTATACTAAATTATTAAAATGTTATGGATTTTATTTAGTCACTTACTGACTGACTGACTGACTGACTGACTGACTGACTGACTGACTGACTGACTGACTGACTGACTGACTGACTGACTGACTGACTGACTGACTGACAGACCGACCGACCGACCGACCGACCGACCGACCGACCGACCGACCGACCGACCGACCGACCGACCGACCGACCGACCGACCGACCGACCGACCGACCGACCGACCGACCGACCGACCGACCGACCGACCGACCGACCGACCGACCGACCGACCGACCGACCGACCGACCGACCGACCGACCGACCGACCGACCGACCGACCGACCGACCGACCGACCGACCGACCGACCGACTGACTGACTGACTGACTGACTGACTAAAATTTGGTGCTATTTAATCTCGAAATAGGTCAAGGTTATATTCAGCATCGAAATTGACGAATTTACATGTATGTACCAAGTCACTATGAGAATTCTGGAGAATTTCGAAATAATTATATTACCCATCAAATAACTTATGTTGTAACATTTTCAGTTTTAAAACGATCCACCACTGAGTTATTTAATACCATAGGGACCTACCATGCTGTGATCATATTGTGTAAAACGCAACAGAGAGGTCCAGCAATGCCAAAGCTGTCACTATTTATTACAGGACTGTGTGTATTTCTTGTATAAATAAGGTATATTGTAATATAACTTTATGTATTTTTCACATCTGCTTTGTTT
>OZ024902.1:52152308-52425845 GCA_964017125.1 Flabesymbios commensalis | reverse complement strand
CTCGGACCGCCGGGGATCAAATTTCGAGTCCTGTGTCTGGAGGGCAGTGCCATTTCATTTATCTCGCTATCCTTAGGAGGTTTTCCTGATCCAGTTTAGCCTATATGTGCACAATGGTGGCCTTAAACCTCATTCATGCATTAATTCATTCTCCATGCCAGCAGTCATTCAGAATGTGCTGATCTTAAAGCAGGTAGCACAAATAGAGACAACGGGTCCAGGATGACGGGCTCCTTATCACCAGAATATAAAAGAGAAGACAGAGGAAGGAAAGATGGATGAAACAATGCTGGGTCCGACTATGGTTAAACGTGAAGAGTATAATTCAATTCGGTCACTGTACTACCAGAGATCCAGCATCCTTCTTCAACTACCGGAGAGTCCACCAGATATGTTTGGTTAGCTCTTTGCCAGATATGTGTCCATGATGCACCAACCAAGACACCCATTATCGGAAGGCTATTGAGCGAGGGATGAAGATTTCTATGACTATGCGCCATTTAGAATCCGGTGACATATGTTTCAATATTTAGGACCGGCCTACTGCTGCTATCCTATTAAATTTAATTTGCCTGAATTTTTGTCCTATTCAGGGGAAAGAGGGGTACTGTGTGTGGGAAACGGTTCACATTTCTGTACACCAGTCCTTATGGCAATATAACGCTCCAAATCCTTAGGTTAAGTACTTTTGTCTTTAACAAGTGTTCAGAAAAAGAAATATTCACGATTATAATTGTGGTCAAGAGCTTAAAGGGTTTTGGTTGGAATGATGTTGGCACAGCGTCGCAGACGGTGGCCCAGCATTACATCAGCATTGGGCCACTGTATCGTGTTATCTGGTATTTCTGGCGCCGGGATGTTCAAGCGTCACCAGCATAATGCAGCTGTCAGAAAAGACGGTACAATCTCCCAATGCTGTGTTAATGACGGGCCAGCGTCGAAGACTGTGGATCAACATTGAAACAGCACTGGTTAAATGCCACTGTTTGTGCAAGGTATACAACAGCCCGGTGATAGATTAGTGTTGGGCCAGCGTCGTAGACGATTGATCGGCATTGAACCAGCAATAGTCTGCAACGCTGGCCCAACATTGAACCGGACTGTGGTGGGTAGGCCTACATCCTCTGTACCGGGTACATCGTGGGGAAAATATTGAATGAATGTTGTCCAGCACTGGCGATGGTGGTGGAAGGGATGCACGTCGAAGATATATCTGAACTTGTCTCCTTGGTTCTTTCCTTAATTATTTCCTGAAAATTTAGGATTCTGGCCCATGAGGAAGACCAATACACTATTTTTTTGTCTATTGCACTCAAACAGACTAATTTAAAAGCCGTCGGAGTTCGGGAACTCTTTTTCTAGTTATGTATTAAGATTAATATTTATGAATATTTATAGAAAATGTTACAGATCAGATTAACCTTTTAACTGCTACTTGCGACTATATAGTCCTTTCAAGCCTGTTTTACTAGGCGAGTAAATTATTGTTATTGGGAATTAAATGAGTGTTTAAACATCAAGTGTTGAACAACCATGCACAAAAAACAACCACGCTTCTATGCATGTGCTGGTGGTACACGACGCGAACGCCAGTAGCTCGTAGTCCGGAGCGCGCAGCGCGTGGCCCTGTGCGAGATTAACGACGATACACTGGTCTCAACCTCAACTCGACGACGCCGCCATTAATGTAATCCCCTAGTCACATTTCAAAGGGAGAAACAAGGATAGTTCTCTAAATCCAGCGGGGTTCTGAACCCCGCTCATTCTGTGTGGGAACTTCGAACCCGGGACGCATGCATGACTGGCATTCCCATTGGCGATTGCGCCACGTCACCTTCTAGCTCGTAGCGGTCCTCGTCCTTATAATTATATTAACAGTTTCCAGTGCGTCCCTAAATCGTTCTGAGAGACCTCACTTCTATGCGTACTTTCGTACTTGCAACATAACTTTATATATCACCGTTTGAGCGCCAGTATAGGCGTGGCTGTTATGATAGGCGCTTAATAATAAAAATGACGTGATTAGATACTACTTTTCAGAAGATATCTTCCTTAGAATTTGAGATATTAGAGAAATGTACAGGTGTGAGTTTGCAGATTATGTTGACGCAGACAATAGCTAACTTGATCAGATTGTAAAATATTCCGATCTAATATAAATGAAAATTACAGCATGGTAAGCCCTGGGAAAGAAGGGTTGATTGTTTCGGCTGGTTTCTGCGACACGCGCACCGTGCACTGATACTGCGTGTCAGGATATCTGGATGTCCCGTTTCTAGTGGGGTATCCCGTACTGACGGCATAAGTGCCAGGCGTGAAAAATATATTCGTCCTCCAAATAGGTTTAGTCTGGTTGTAACGGTTTTAATAAATATCTATATAAAGGACTAATTGGTTTAAAGACAGGCCAGACCGCGGATAAGCTGGGCACAGGCCGTGAGTGTTATTACTCCCCAGGCAGACAACTATTAGCCGCAGCTTATATTAATAATGGACTGAGTAATCGGTTTGCCACACTTCCGTACGCTAGGTGTTAACTCTAGGTGTTAAAGTTTATCACGGGTACGCAATGACTGTTAAGAAGCTTACATAACAAAATTTATCTGAATTATACGAGGGTCAAAAACAAACCCTCTCCGGACTGGTTAAGTGGAGAGAACAATATGATATTTGGTAACCATATTAATAAGAACACCTAGCCTACGGGAAGTAGTAACTATTATATAGAAAGGTATAAATATATATAATATATATACGATGTTATATCAGACTGTATATTTACTGTGAACGACATAGTGGATCTAAAGAAATGACAAACTTATAAAAAGGAAAATGGAGATTATTGAGTCGTTGTAACAAAGCCCGGCCTGAGTGGCAGGTGTAATAAATCCACAGCATAATCAAGGAAATATATGAGTATGTTTACCGACCCTACGACATTACACTAAATGACATTATGTTTTACCAGCCGTAAATTATGGCGAATTATGTTACGCGCAGCTAGCCCGATAGTAGGCCGGATATACCGATACTATATTATGTACGAAACCATAATAAAGTTTCAGTTTTCATTTTTGATCCAGAAAAGAGTGTTGTTTTATTCTCTCACCCAACGCAGCCTACCCACGAGTTGGGGGACCTGGACAAGCCCAGAACGTATTGGTAAAAGGGCCAAGATCTTTATATTAAAGGGCCTAGAACTTTTCAGTGGCGAGCTTGCCAGGATTAAGGCTTTAGCGTGGGTGAGAGGATAATAACTACTTTATAAATTAATTAAAATAAGGGTTATACATTTTTTGGCTACTAAACTTAGAAAACAACTTCATACATTCATTTATCATGGATGCCTCACAATTTAACAAATACACTGATGGCCTGGCCCAAATGGAAGCACAAAGGATTGTTGAGAAGAAACAAGTGAGAATACAAGCTGCAAACTCGGAAAGACTAAAGGGTCAGATAAAGCAGACAACCGTCTGTGACGGCAGTAACCCGTCGGCGGTTCGAATCTGGATTAAAGAGATTGAACTAGCACGGAAACTGCTGGCGTCCAAGCAAACCATCAGCTTGGCTTCAAGGACAGTTGCTGGTCCTTTAAGGCATGAACTAGAGAGGTTCATCTCGGAGTATATGTCCACTCATTCCTCCGCCAGAGAAGACGTTCCATGGGAGACTGTAAAGGAACATATATCTGCATCATTCCTGCATATTGATGAGGCAAATGCATTGCGTGATGAGTTGGAAAAAACCAACCAAAGCGCATATGAACCGGAAGCTGGATATAACCGACGATTCAGGGAAGTGGCTGATGCAGCATATCCCACAGCAGACAGGAATGACGATCAGAACAGGATCTTGATTCGTGCCTATGCCCGAGGATTACGCAGTTCTGAATTGGCCAGAAAATTGGTAGAAGAAGGGGCGCCTTCTACGCTGGAAGAAGCTATAAAGCTGATTTCTGGCTACAGTGCCAGAAAAGATGCTTATGCTCGACTCAGCCGCACAGAGGAACCAATGGAGGTTGGTACTATTACACCCAAGACACCACTCCCCATTCGCCAAAGTGCTGTAAATCCTGATATATTCCAGAAATTACTGAAAAGCCAAGAGCAAATTGTAACAAAACTTGAGAAAATAGCACTCCAGAGCCGGCCCATGGCCCATCCTAAGACTAAACCAATGGCCGCAGCTCCACAGTTCGCCAACCGCCGTCCTCGGAACGTTGCTACAACTGAGCCAAGATGGACCCCAGATGGACGACCTATTTGTCTCCATTGCCTTGCTCCTGGCCATATGCGCCGTGAGTGCCCTCAGCGCAGGCCTACGAACCAGGGAAACGGGTGGAGGTCGTAGGAGAGCTGATTTATCGCCCCGCAGTCACATTTTCGATCCAAGGAGTAAAAGTGACTGCGCTGGTTGACACAGGGGCGACATGCTCTCTCCTACGACTGGACATATTTCAAGAATTAGCAAATAAACGCCACCGCAGCCTTTACCTGAAGCCAGGACCGCCATTGTGTGGCATATCTGGCCAGTCCATTGACGTGAAAGGAGTCACTCAGATTAAAATTGACAATACCAGAACAGTGGTAAAAGTTGCTGTGGTTGGAAAAATGGACCACGAAATGATCCTAGGTGCAGATAACCTGCGGAAAGGTCAAGGAATTATAAATTTTCGAGATGATGAACTTTTCTGGCATAACAAAGTGTGGCCTCTTCATCGCATAGGAGGGCTCTATGTGGACAGTATCGGGCCACTTTTGCCAGAAACAGGAAGCCAAGCAGTGAATAAAATAGTACAAAGAAATTCTGACATTTTCTCAGCTAAAGGTGAGCATAATGGATGCTGTTCCATAGTCCCCATGACAATTAAAACCACTGGGCCACCCATCAGTTTGCCTGCATACCGTACTCCACTGGTGAAGAGGAAGCTCGTGGAAGAAGCAGTGGCCGACATGTTGGCTGAGGGGGTGATTCGGCCAAGCTCATCTCCCTACGCTAGCCCTGTCACTCTAGTTCCAAAGAAGGATGGGACAACGAGATTTTGTGTGGACTATAGAAAACTTAATAGTGTAACAGTGCGAGACCAATATCCACTCCCACAGATTCAAGACATTTTCGACCAGATAGGGGGCAGCACCATCTTCAGCACTTTGGATTTAAAGGCCGGGTACTGGCAGCTGCCAATGGAGGAAGAGTCAATAGCAAAAAACGCTTTTCGATGTCATATGGGCCACTATGAGTTTCTGAGGATGCCATTTGGCCTTACCAATGCGCCTAGTGTGTTTCAGCGTACAATGGATAAAGTACTGGCTAGCTTGATTGGAAAGTGTGTGATGGTCTACATTGACGATATTGTTATCTACAGTGAAAATATGGATGATCATCTAGCCCATATTCAACTGGTTTTTGACTGTTTACGAAAAGCCGGTCTACGGTTAAAACCAACAAAGTGTTCTTTCGGACTACCCAGTGTGAAGCTATTAGGATATATTGTGAATAAGGATGGAATTGCAGCAGACCCGGAAAAAATACAAGCCATACAAAATTTGGCGCCACCCACTGACATCAAAGGGGTAAGATCATTTTTAGGTATGACAGGTTTCTATCGGCAGTGTATGTCTAATTATGCCGCAGTGGCTGAACCCCTAGAAACACTAAAACGCAAACATGCCCACTTCCAATGGGGCACACCACAACAAAATGCTTTTGAACAATTAAAAGGACTCTTAACCTCTTCTAGTGTGATGGCTGCACCCAAAATTAACCACCCCTATAAACTTTACACTGATGCTTGTGAATATGCTGTTGGGGCAATCTTGGTCCAAGAAGATGAAAAAGAAGTTGAGAGGGTGATACAATACATTTCTCATTCACTATCCACGACCCAACGAAAATGGGCCACTATTGAAAAAGAAGCCTTCGCTGTAGTCTATGCCATTAACAAGTTACGACCCTACCTATATGGGGCAAAATTCACTGTATTCACAGACCACAAACCCCTCACCTCCCTCTTCACAAAGGACATGCAAAATACAAAAATACAGCGATGGGGTGTGCTATTAGCTGAATATGGAGCTCAAATTAAATATCGGGCTGGCAAAAACAATATTCGTGCAGATATGTTATCTCGGATACCACCACAAAGGGAAATAGCAACTTTTGATTGTGACCAATGGGTGGACCCTGCAGCCATACCAGATCAGAGAATTGAGGAGCAACTGCCCCTCCTTCAGGATGGATTCGATATGACTATCATAGTTAGAGATCAAGAACAGGAGTTTGCTGAATTACGTAAACGGGCCGATAATGATGATGAGGAAAACAGTTATATCTTGATAAACAATGCCTTATATAGTGTGAGAAAACCTACCCCCTACTCAGCTGACTACCCCCGATTAGTCCTTCCCTCAGCCCATCAGAATACTGTCATTGATCGCGCTCACAAAGAAGTTGGACATATGGCTACTGAAAAAACTCTAGATCGTCTGCGAGAAGCATATGTGTGGCCTAGCATGAGAAAGACAATCCGGGAGCGATTGAGATTGTGCCCTGTATGCCAGGTGCACCAACGTCGATCAGACCATGTACCCGGGAACCATGGGGGAAATGCCTCTCGCACAATACCCTATGCAAATAGTAGGGGCCGATTTAATTGGACCATTCGTCCCCTCCCTCTCTGGCAATAAATACGTTCTAACAATTATCGACCACTGCACTGGTTGGGTTGAAGCATTTCCCCTTCCAAATAAATCAAATGAAAGTGTCGGGAATGCATGGGCCACTCAGTTTGTACCACGACACGGAGTTCCAGAGCTCCTAATCACTGACAATGGCCAAGAATTTTGCGCCAAAGCTTGGGTGGATTATCTGAAGAAATTAGGAGTTATTCACCACCGCACATCCCCTGTACATCCACAGTCCAATGGGCGAGTAGAACGATTTAATCGTACTTTGAAAGAAATGTTAGCAAAAACTGTCAATAATTATACCCCAAATTGGGAAAATAAACTCGGTGACTGTCTGGCCGCCTACCGTAACAGTGTGAGTTCGGTAACTGGCTACACCCCCTTCTTTCTACTCTATGGACGTCGTGGTCGGCTGCCCCTGACCAGATTGCTAACTGTAAAAAGAGACAATTATTTTGGAAATAGACTAGATGATCTGGCTATAGCACTAAAAGTGGCCAGGCAAGCTACGACAGACAGTCGGAGGTACAATAGGGAGAGACTGGCACGGCGGGCTAATTGTGATGATGTAAAAGTAGGTGACACAGTGGTAGTGAAAGCAGAAGAAAGAGTAACTCTTACAAGTCGTTGGGACCCTATGTGGGAGGTCACTAGAGTGCGGGGACCCGTAGTGTGGATCCGCCAACAACAGACAAGTAAAACAAAAGTGCTAAATAGGGAGAAGGTGCGAATAGTCGACCCTGACATGGCATGGGAGGATATCAATCCACGCCCAGTACGAGATCAGCGCCGTCGCGCAGCTATTCCGGCACCAATAGACAGGTCAGTCACCACGCATGATCCCCCGGCCGACCAACCGGCTGTGGCACCTCCCCTTCAGACCAACATTCAACCGCCAATCAGCAGGACACCCCCTCCTACTCCACCACCGACACGCCCAGAAGCTGCACAGTCAGATGAACCTGAGCCAATGGTTCCAGAGGAGGGCCTTCGAAGTGAACGGAGCCCCTCCCTCGAGCCCATGGAGACCCAGGAACCGGTTGCACAAACAAGTCAGAAGGGCGTGAACCAATCACTTTCAACCCCCCATTTTACTTCGCCGCAGGGACTCAAAACCAGATTTATAAAGCAAGCACCGCACTGGGCACTGAAGTCGCAGGACGACAACCAACCTTCTCTGATTGCTGAGCCTGCAGTATCCCCAGTCCGATTAAGCCGCCGAAGGAACCGCTGGGTCGTACGACGTCAGCCAGCTGAAACTATTGCAGACACAGCTGGGCCAGTGAAACGCCAAGCTTTTTCTCCTCCCAGCCCACAGATTATTAAGAAAGGAAAATGCGAGGCTATTGCACTGGTATCCTACTTTACTATGGCTGGAGCCTAATAATGTCTCCTACGCTCGCGCATCTGCATGAAAATGAACCGCACCCACTCCAAGATGGATTATTGATTTCTACACCGGAAGACATACGGGCCCAGGTGGCCACTTGGACCGTACTAGTGATAATTGAATCACCCACTCCACCGCAAGGTATTTCTGAAAAATTGACAAATTTTAGACATGTATTGGAACTTTTATATCACCATCGTCCACCGTCAAACACAACACGCATGATTTGGGATCAACATATAACAGATATGGAAGATGCTCTGACCTCTTCACATTCTGCACCCAGAGTCCGGAGAAGGAGAGGGTTATTGAACATTGTAGGTGAGATAAGTTCTAAGCTTTTTGGTACAGCTACACAAAGTGAAGTTGAAGAATGCGAGCGACACATAAATTCAGCCATGAAATTGGAATCTCAAATTGTGCACACCACGAATGATTTGATAACGGTTGTAAATCAAACACATAGTGAAGTGAGGCGAAACATGCAGCACATTCGTGACATGGAACATTATATGGGTAAGCTGTACACAGAAACCACGAGACTGGGGAAAATTGCCAGTGGAAACAATGGAAGAATCACAGAATTGCAGGATGATGCGCGAATCGATCGCATATTGGCCGCCTTAGGGAGTGTACAGTACCTTTGGCAGCGCCAATGCGATCGATATCAGCGGCAACGAGCATCCCTTGAACTTGGCTGGCTCACAGAGGAAATTCTCCCACTACAGGATCTGGTACAGATACTGGAAAGCAGCCGTGAATTGGGACATTTTGGACCACGTAGTGAGTGGTACTATGAACATATCCAAATCCACCCTATGTGGGAGGATCAGAACAAATTAGTTTTCAAGGCAGAATTACCTTTAGTGGATGAAACAGAATACCTGAGGTACCGGATCTCTAGTTGGCCAGTCCCCCGCAATACTTCTGACTACACACTTCAGATACAGGTACCATCAGCAGTGGCGATAGACACACGTCACGGAGGTATTTTCGAACCTCACACCTGCATCGGAAATCAGCCAGGTATATGCAGAACTGGGCCAATCTATGGAGCAGGACGATTACTGTGTGCACGCAGTATTCTGAACGGTGACTCGAATCATTATCAAAATTGTGCTGTAACGGTTACCAGAGTGGATGCCCCAATTGGGACAGTAAAAGAAGTTACACCCACTATCTTCGTGCTCCTCAGTTTTGGGGAGACGTACAGTGTTCACTGTCCAAAGAAACCAGAGAGAGCCAATTATCTCCCGCTGGGAATATACACTTTGCGCGTAGCTGCTACTTGTCAGGTACGGGGCAAAGAATGGCTTCTCTCAGGTACAGTCCGTTATAATTCAACATTAAAATATGTAAATCCCTTTCTTTCTGTAGATACACTAAATTTACCTCAGCTTCTTCCGGACGAGTTGGTGAGACAGCAACTGGAACGCCCAGAATGGAAGCACCTACCTGCAATAACGGACCTAACTATCCAAAAACTGAAGCTACCCCCAAAAGTAAGTCATCCAGGATGGAATACAGGGCCTGATCATCCCTACCATTCTGGGTGGATTACGGCCGGGGTCAGCATTACATTTTCAGTGGGGGTGACAATATTCATATTGAGAAAATGGGGGAATACTCGATGGTGCAAGAAAACTGACACAATCCCAAAGTCGCGAGATGCGGAGACAGCGTCTGAGCTGCAATCATTAGGGCCCACATGGGTGGCCCTCACTCAGCCTGCCTCTCCATCTCCAGGGGGAACTGCTGAGTCCTCTAACTGAGAGTGCTTAAAAGATTATTGTACACGTTGTTTAAAGTTTACATACATGGGACAATGCAATGTTAACCTGCACAGGTATCGATACGATGCAAGCATAATTATGCAATTTGAATAAGTTGTTGAAATGTAAAGTGACTTTTGTGGTTAAGCTTGATAACATAAATATTTTAGTCATAGAGATGAATTTATGGTAAAAAGGTGTATCTAAGGGTATACACTTACATACACCTTTTCACGTTAGAGGGGGCGAATGTAAAATATTCCGATCTAATATAAATGAAAATTACAGCATGGTAAGCCCTGGGAAAGAAGGGTTGATTGTTTCGGCTGGTTTCTGCGACACGCGCACCGTGCACTGATACTGCGTGTCAGGATATCTGGATGTCCCGTTTCTAGTGGGGTATCCCGTACTGACGGCATAAGTGCCAGGCGTGAAAAATATATTCGTCCTCCAAATAGGTTTAGTCTGGTTGTAACGGTTTTAATAAATATCTATATAAAGGACTAATTGGTTTAAAGACAGGCCAGACCGCGGATAAGCTGGGCACAGGCCGTGAGTGTTATTACTCCCCAGGCAGACAACTATTAGCCGCAGCTTATATTAATAATGGACTGAGTAATCGGTTTGCCACACTTCCGTACGCTAGGTGTTAACTCTAGGTGTTAAAGTTTATCACGGGTACGCAATGACTGTTAAGAAGCTTACATAACAAAATTTATCTGAATTATACGAGGGTCAAAAACAAACCCTCTCCGGACTGGTTAAGTAGAGAGAACAATATGATATTTGGTAACCATATTAATAAGAACACCTAGCCTACGGGAAGTAGTAACTATTATATAGAAAGGTATAAATATATATAATATATATACGATGTTATATCAGACTGTATATTTACTGTGAGCGACATAGTGGATCTAAAGAAATGACAAACTTATAAAAAGGAAAATGGAGATTATTGAGTCGTTGTAACAAAGCCCGGCCTGAGTGGCAGGTGTAATAAATCCACAGCATAATCAAGGAAATATATGAGTATGTTTACCGACCCTACGACATTACACTAAATGACATTATGTTTTACCAGCCGTAAATTATGGCGAATTATGTTACGCGCAGCTAGCCCGATAGTAGGCCGGATATACCGATACTATATTATGTACGAAACCATAATAAAGTTTCAGTTTTCATTTTTGATCCAGAAAAGAGTGTTGTTTTATTCTCTCACCCAACGCAGCCTACCCACGAGTTGGGGGACCTGGACAAGCCCAGAACGTATTGGTAAAAGGGCCAAGATCTTTATATTAAAGGGCCTAGAACTTTTCAAGATGGTGAAAATTGTCGAAACGTTTCGAGCCTCCCACTAAATACATTGAACCCTTTCAATGCTGAAATATGTTTGTTTTTTCAAAGCATGAAGAGTTAGCTAGCTCTTTTCGCTTCATTCAAATATGTCATTGGTCTACGGCCATAAATAGATGTTTCTTTATTTCTATCAGTGCGATGAGCTTCTTTAGACGTCAGAATCTGTCGTCTACAGACGTCAGATTCTGATATCTTTAGACGCTCTGTGCGCTGAAATAATTAATGATGTATGTAGCCAAATAGAAGCAAATACTTATATCCTAAAACTCACCCTGATACAGTTACAATTGGATGGCATCATGCACAAGTGGGCTAACTCACATCAAAAAAACAATGAAAATATATGTCATTGATAGCAACAAGTTGATCAATATACGAGTTTTGTCACTGACGTTGTTACCTTTTTGTGTTAATTTGTATTTATGCGTTTTATCCTGTACTTCATGTTGCTGCGCGATTTTTTCTCAAAATCGTCAAAATGTGGGTTAGCCCACTTGTGCATGATGCCATCCAATTCTGCTTCTACGAATTCAAGCTGATCCTTACACAAATGACTGGCTAGCTGTACCTGGTGGTATATCATATCAATCCAGACTCAGAACGGTTTATTCGTCACAACAAAATGTGTAACCAAATAAGGTAGAATTACATAATATTATATGTTGTGATGATCAGGACACTTGCATTAAGATCAATGTTTATCGCTATCATGCAGGCCACCAAAAAAAAGACTTTTGACGAAAACATCAGTTAGGCTACCCACACAATATATCATCTTTTTAATTTCATCTTTCAGTTTCAAAGTGATATCCCTATCATGTGTTCTTCTTGAATGATGCATCAATCACAATGATACAATATGCCCATTTTAAAGGCAAATTATATGTACCGCGACAAGCCATTTAAAACTGTATAATTAAAAAAGGTGACACCGCCTCTAGCCGATGATCGCAACAACAAAATTAATTGGTGCAATTATGTATCACACCCGCATGATTAAAGTTATATACATGTTATAATTATATGTCCTTTATCATTCTGATGATCAATAAAATATAAAGGTTTATTAACTCTGACAGCGCGGGGATCGACAGAATCTGACGTCTGTTGACGTCAGATTCCGACAGCCAAAGTCGAAATATACTTCTAATGGCCGTAGACCCATAACATAGGTATTCAAATTAATCGGAAAGTGCTAAGGCATTTATTATGCTTTCAAATTAAAAAAACCCTTTGTTATACAATTTTTTTTTCAGTGCTTTAAGGGTTAACTCTTTAACTACAAGTAGCTTACCGGCGCAGCGCCGATATAAAGAGCCTCACCACACTAGGCTATACGTGTACTGGCGCTGCGCCGGTCTGACTGCCTATAGGTCTGTATGGCGCGGCGTCTGAAATCGCCAGGAAAAGTACCCAGCAAGCACGACAGTATTCCCCCGATGTCCGGTTTTGCTCCTACAGCTGAGGGTGGTTCTGTATGCATTTTTATGTGTACAGCAGAATTTTGTTTTTTTCAACTAATATATCACCTGAAGGTAAAAAATAATGAGGGTACACATTCTACACCCCCGCAATAAGGGAAAATCCAAGAGGGCCGCACAGATGTCCGCGGCTATCAAGATTGTATTATCTTCAATTATGCTGCACATAAAGTCGGTCTTTATGTCAACACCTACTTGCTAGGTCAATAAAATCATCTGTAATGTTTTTCATAAAAAAATATAATAAGATGAATAATGAAGCATAGCCTAAGAGATAAGAGATAAATCCAAGATGGCCGCCAAAAACAATGATATCAAGATTAGCTGTATCGGCAGTAGTCCTATATACTGCACTGGATTTTAGAGTAAAAACTCATTTGTAATTTTTTATTAACAAATTTAAAATATATAATCAAATAGGTGACTTATCACAGTTAGATCCAACTTTATGGGCATAATATATGCGATGTAATGATAGAAATTGCCAGAAATCATTATTATTTTGTGGGCATAATGTATGCGATGTAATGACAGAGAACTAAATAATTTTATGTGGGTGCTGTCGTTTTTGACAATAATATTCTTGAAAGCAATAAGAAGTTTGTGACACACACTGGGGAGTCCTTAGAAGTCAGTTTTGATGTCAAAGCATCACCATTTTCAGTATAAAAACTGAAATGCAGGATTTTGCGAGCACTACAGGATTAATCCACATTTTGAGTGTTCATTTACAAGGGACAGTAATGACAAACACAAAATATAACCAATTAACGCCGCATATAACAATATAAATGAATTAATTGAGTAAGTTAAATAGTATTCAAATCACTTTTCGACCAAGACGATCATTTAACATGTTTAAGCGATTTTGTAATAGGTCTGAATTTAAATCTGCTCAAGCCGTAAATGGAAAATGATTGATGAGCCATGATGATGAAATGACTGTGTATATGGAGATATTTACTTTGATAATGCTTCCCTTCACTCGCCCGATAAATGAAGGCTTGCTGAGGGGATTTCTGTTTGGGCTATCCACATGAACAATAGACTAACAATAGGCCCTCATTACTGTTTTTTTATTATTTCAAGTCAGACGAAAAGTTCAGCTATCCCTGAGTCGGACTTATTAGTATCCAGGGCAACAGCGGTTATGTGAAATACCCCCATTGCCAGTTCAATTGTTTGACCTAATCTAAAACATCTTAAACTTGTAATGTTCTGAGTGAATTAAAAACAACATTTCTGATCAGAGAAAACATATTTTATAAGTCAACATGAATTTATACATTATATACAGTAACTGAGCCATACAGTGTTGTTGCGTAACTGATTATTTACCGTATAATGTGAGCAGCAGCTAGTACCCAATGGTAGTAAATACATTATGGTTGAAACATGATAGTTATGTGATAAAGTATCCAGGGCAATAATATATTCAGATACGAACATAATAATCTGAAGGTTAAGATGTGCGTTAGCTGGTATCAGATACAGGAGTTTGTTGCACTGTCGCCGCCATGAAGATATTCAACACAGGGGAACAGGATCAATGGTTCATCTCGGCGATAGTATATAGCGCGTCACGTTTTTGTTTAAATATTTGTAAATTCCACTATAATACTGCCGTGCAAAGTCAAAATGCAATATCTGCTTACTTAAGTAAGCAGATACTGCCTTTGACTTTGCAGAGCAGCATACGTTTCTGGACATTTAATTGACACTAATGATAATCGTGTTTGAATGCTAAATAATGGTAAATAAGCAATATATTTATTGACATCTTTTGTTGTCTCGAATGTAACAGATGCCAATAATTCGTCGCCTCGGAGCTAAAGGATTCTATCTGACACTCGTTAGAGTGGCAGATAGGATCCTTTAGCTCCGAGGCGACGAATTGCTCCCAGTTAACGATGTGGGTCCGGTGGCGATACAGAATGACATGTGGGCCAAACCTTGCATGCTTGCTCTGGTTCTTAAGAACCGAAGAGAGTTTGCTCTCCGGGGAATGAGCCAGTAATTCCCAATTATAAATTTATAAGGATAACACAATATGAGTAGCATGAGTAATGTACAGGTAAAATAATATATTAGCCGAATCTTGATTCAATACTGTGTTGAGCTATTGTTGCATATTTAAATTATTATAATTGACAGGCAGACATACATACAAACAAGAATAATTACACGCTAGAGTTGTCCATACTAGACTCATGACATTCTGCACACATTGTGTCTTTTTTTCTTGTTTTTGTATTTGGCTGCCTTTTTATCTGAGATGCCCACGCTGTCAATATCGTGCATGGACAATGACATGGTTTTGGCGGTGGATGAGGGCATGATGAGATCTGACGCCGTACCATCGTCCACTGTGTAAGAGAACGTACCGTCCGTATTAGCCCCCAATTTGCTCCTGAGTCCTGGCATGAATCCAGTACGGAAACCCGCCTGGAATCCCACCCTATCCAGGTCGTCCATGGATTTACTGAAACCCTTGCCCACGCTGTTTTGCAGAGGTAGCTGCTGCTCGTTGTCGTCCTCAGTACTACAGGTACTAAGGCGGGCGTGACGTAAAAATGACGTCACTAGTTGGCTGCGCGTGGCCCCACTCACGCTACGACCATCACGCTTTGTGACGTCATTCCAGTTGAACACGTCAGAGTCCCCTGATCCACGTAGTAGTATACGTTCAGGATCAGCGTGATCCGTGTGTACACTGTGTTCATCCACAATGGTGTGTACATCAGGCATCCAGCCATCTGTGACCTCGGGATTAGATAATCTCCTGCCAGTAGGTTGAGTGTATGTCTTATCCTTCTTATACACGGGCACTACTGTCTCCAGATGAGAGTCATCTATCTCCTCGTAGGGTCCACTCTCTTTCCTATCTCTCCTGTGTTTCATCATGGTGATGTTCTCACTTGTGTTACTTGTGACTCCAGGATCCACACGATCACTCCAATCTGACTCTGGTACAGCCGTCTTCTCGGGGTTTGTCCTGATAGTGTCTTGTGTCTCACAGGAGGTTTGGGATTCGTCGTCACATGCCACACAGTCAGCTAATGCTTCTAACACAACATCTTCTTCTTTTGTGCTACATACATCTTTCGACTCTAAATTGCTAGTTTCTATGGGAGATGTGTCCACATCTATGCCTTTTGTGTTACCTTTTGATATATTGAAATCACTAGAAGCAGGAGTGATCAGAGACGAATCAGCAATACTACTGTCATGTGTCTCTGGTTCAGAGAAGACCTCCTCATCCACATCTGTTATAAGATCATCAGAAGCTTCCGCTTGTGGAGGTGAGGGCCTGGTTGTTGTTTGTAAGTGGCTGTCTCTTCCACTTTCTAGTATATCATCCTGTGTGATCACTGTGTCACTGACCACTGGTACTGATTCATGGCGATCACTCGTGTCTTTATGAATCGTCACGGGTGACCCTGTTACGCCTGAATGGATCGCGGGGTCAATTGTGACAAGATCTGGTTGTGTCATAACAGGAGGAGGAGGTGTTAGTGACTCTGTGGACGCATGCGCGCTGTGTGTTTTCACAGTTGGCTCGGGAGGTGGCGGGTCAGGCCAGATATCTGAATCTGGACGGCCGGAGTCTGTGTTGATAACAGTTGAGATTCTCACTCCTTTGTTATCTTCATGTTCTCCGTTTTCTGGAAGTAACAACAAAGAAGTCTTAACCCTTTAACCACCGGTGCTGCATATACTCGGGGTTTATTATTAGCACATTAAGTACCACATTTTTAAACATGTTAAAGATAAAATGTGACATCAATCAGCAATATTTGAAAACAGTTGACCTACATTTTGTCAAATCTGAATAATTTTCACTCACTTGAAGTTGTGGGTCGCGTCAGCGAGACACAACTTTAAATGGGATAAAAAATTCAGATTGAATAATTTGGCGGTTAAAGGGTAATTAGATATTTTCATGTCGAGATCGGGGAATTAATTGTCAAAATATTTTAAGCATTTTATCTTGACGTATTTCTTTTACAAATTACTTACAAAATAAGTCTTGATACATGTTATATGCCATAAACATTTTTTTCATTTAAAAGTTTATCGTAATATTCAGGCTATGTTAATTTTGCTTCACGTAACAAACTGAAAAGATAAAGTACAACGATATATTTTGCACAGATGTATTATTTTATAAAATTATTATCAAATGATAACTTTACACTAACATTTATTTGGGTTAATTTTACAATATTAATATGTTAGCCATATCAAATAGTCATTTACTAACCTAGTAATATAGGCCGCTCGTCAAAAATATAATTATTACACGCATGGCACGTACGAGGCATTATGAATATAAACCGTGATTGGGAAAAGTTTTATGCATTCCATTATTAAGCAACGTTTTGTGAATAATCCGACATAGGGCATTAAATAAAAGCCACATAATCACAAAGAAACAGTTCAGCAGCAATGCACGGCCAATGTCCCAATTATCACGATTGTTGTTACAACAAAGGCTTATCCTTACATGGAAGGTATACATTATGTCAACTGAGCTTATCATTGCTTGCTAGCAGGTAAACAAGGTGAAGTGAACCTAATTAAATCAAAACAGACATTGTTTCCCCAGCCCCGTGAATTTAATTACTTGTGAAAACTTTTTTAATTGACATGTTTAGGAACCGGGATCGCTGTTCCTGATACAGAACCAAGGAATGTTTAAACGAAGTGTCAAGGGAAATATATAAGATTCGAGCGGTGCATATAGGCTAATCTAGTATTATTTTCAAACACGCAACTGAGGTCAATTCAATAGTTTTCTGCTACTTCACTATCATGCTCAAGCTTGTCGTGTCTCTCAGTTTTTGGCGTGGATGAGTTTAACTATAATTTGTAACAAAAAATAAAAAAAGAAGGTACTATACAGAATGCTAAATATTTTGTATACAGCCCGCTATAATTTCCGCATAAATGTTTAGTGTTTGACCAGTAAACTTGACGTAAGCCCGGATGGGGACATTATAATAGATAATAATTTATTGAAGCTTCGGGGGGAAATTACTCTTACAACGCTGGATTATTTTTATAAAAACTGTGGAGATCAAAGTTTTTTTCAATTTGAAATCATCATAAATGTCTCAGTTAGCTCTTTCCAATTCATTTGAATACCTATGTTATGGGACTACGGTCATTATAAACATATATATGAAGACGGTCCGCGCGTTGAAAGGGTTAAGTGTTTGTTTGTTACCTGTGTCACTTGTCATCAGTTTGATGTTCACACGAATAACAAGACTTAGTGTTAACGAAGCGCCAACTACTGATTCACGTGCAGTGACAATTTGTCGGCAGATGCAAATTACTTTCACGATGACACCGTGGCTCAACAGGTTTGGTTCAATACCCAGATTACATCTGATGTGTTGAATACTGTTTAACGTCACCTTATCTTGAAAATTTAACTATAACAGTATGTGGCACACTAAACATTATAATATGCATGTAGTCATGCATATTGTTTTAATTATTGTCATTGAATAAATAACAACATTATGTCAATCCATTATATATAATGTTGAATCAATAACCCTGTCGGTTTTAGACTATAGACGCCAGAATCTGACGTCAGAATCTGACGCCTAAAGTCGATCCCCGAAATAGTGAGATATTTATAACTAACCAAGACATTTATGATGATTTCTGAAAAAAACTTGGTTTATGTAAAAAATATGTTCACCACCGCCCCGTCGCCGCCTGGAAGCTGGACCAACATTTGAAAACAACATTGGCTCAGCTTCTAGTGTTTACTGGGCGGGGGCCCTAGGGCAGTGGTTAGCACCGCTGCCTTTCACGCCAGAGTTCGGGGTTCGGTTCCCGGACTCGGCGGTTTGAAAGAAACAAAAATGTTTCTTCCCCATCCACGTGTGAAAGTCAGTATTGCGGAAAGCCTCCGTGACCGAGAGGTAGCGTGCTCGGCCTCAGACCACCAGGGCTCGAATTTCGAATCCTGTGTCTGGAGGACAGTGTCATCTCAATCATCTCACCGTCCTCAGGAGGTTCTCCTGGCCCAGTTTAGCCTATATGTGCACAAAGGTGGCCTAAAGCCCGATTCATTTCATTTCATTTCTAGTGTTTACTGGGTAAATTTTACGTAAGAAGAAAATATAACCTACCGTATTTTCTGACAATGAAGGGTAGGGCAGATTTTGACAGGGGTATACTTGCAACATGTTGTTTCTGCATTGTTTTAAATGACACCTATCCTTCTTAAGTGTAAAAATATCACCGAAGTCTATTCGACTCGCAATCTGTAAATAAACAAATGCATTGCAAAATAACAATTATGTGGAAAACAACGAGTGAATTGTTTCTGGTTTTTATCTTTTTGTCCAGCCTGTCAGTTTTTAATTTATAAATTTCAAGTACCCTGCTTTATTATGTTTATATACAATTTGATATAATATTTTTTTTTAAATTATATATTATGTCATCGCCGACAGATTTGTAAAGGGTATTTTGGATTTTGAAAAGGTCCTATTTAATAGTGTGGTTCACATACTATTGCTTCTATTTACGCTTATCTGATAATCAACTGAACAAAACTTAAGAAAAATAACGGACATACGCTGGACATAAAGAGTGGTGACGTGATGGCCTGAAAACGAGTGTAATTATCCTTCATGCGGTTATTATTACAGGTACTGTGAATTTGTGATATTTCTTTAATAAATTATTTATCCAATGAGATTAGTGTCATCAGGCTATATAAACTTAATCCCGTTTAGCCACGCTAACATGATATAAGCTCATTCTAATTAGAGACTGTTTACCAGCAAACACGAGGCGTCAGCCCAATGTCTCGTGGGCTTATAATTATATAGTCCTGTCACAGTTTGGGCGTTTATGTACATACAGACACTGTAATAGTAGACCACATATACTATACATACAGGCACCAGACCATGACACGTATTTACCGAGATTTTATATCTCAAAGCTGTGAACCAGACCATGCTTATTTTCATTAGCTAGTAGTTGTATCTCGCTACGGCGATACATAATTATAAGCAGGGTAAAATAACTGACGTTTTGTCAAATTTAGCAGAACAAGTATTCCCGGTTGAATTACATGGTTTATTGTTCAAACAAATACTAGCATAAATGTTGAAGGAGACCTGGCGACTAGCACTTGAAGTGTTAAATGCCGGCTTTTACCACCTATGGTTGCCCCTGTGTAAGTACAGCTCTAATAAGCTACTCTGAAGACGATCGATGTCCAAGATCACATATCGTGCATGTACTCCCTCTCATGCATACATTCTTCAGAAGTATTTAAACGGATTTATTGTTCTATGAAAATGTGATGATTTATAATTTCAAATTCGTGGCATTGTAAATCTGTCTGCATGGTTGTTATCTCAACAATTATACGAAGGGTGCACTATCCAAACATATCACAAAAAAGCGTGAAAGAACAACACATTCTAAAATATATTTACCGCCTTTACCGTCAGATTCTAATGGCGTTTGATACTGACAAATAGCACACACTATTAACTTAACACTTGCGGATTCAGAAATATCTTTAATTAGTAGGAATATACTTCCATTTATGATTGTAATAAGGTAAATATTGGTATTTATTATAACATGTAGTGTTTGTCCATGTGTGAAACCAACTACAAATATATTAGTATCTATTCCAACATTATTGGGGTGCGTGGTCGGATTTATGTGTCATAAAAATGTAAGTTAATAAAAAAATGTCCTTTTTTTTGTTCTCTGCGGATCACCACTCGAGGGGATTAGGAAATGTATACTACCCAAGACTGGTACACAGAATGTCCTGCGGTGAGACTCATATTACTGTAATTATGTTATAAAATAAACTGATAGTACACACACGTCTCCGTACACTTACCTGGGTGGTTGACAGTAATCCCAACTCTGACACCGAAAACAATCAGATTTCGCTCATTCTAGTAGCACCATTTCAGCGGAGATATCTTCAGGAGTAGTTGAGGTGGCAGAGCTGACTTGCCGGAGGTGACGTACATGAGGAGTTGCCGTCTGTGTCAGATAAGTGTGACGTCACACCTGAGTGACCACGAAAACGCCCCGCTTACAGTCAGGCTTTTTGATTCATCCACCCATGTACAGGGCTGTCAATGGACCAAGGCCGTATGTACATGTATGATAATAAAACTACTGAAAACATCGCCATCTCACGCTGGGTTAGTGGTCAAACTCTCTCCACGGTCCCTAGCCCCTGCTACCCATGTTTACCAATTGAAATCAAGCGAGCAATTGTTTATATACTTAGAGTTAGGCAATCCGCAAATTAATGTTTGTAATTAAAATATGTATTTTCTAAGCAAATAATTTTGTTCTCTTTGGTGGTATTGGTGCCTCGCAATTGGTTTATTATCATTATGGAACACCGCATGAAATATTAAGTAATATTGGAAGGTGTACTTAATATACACAAATTGACGCAATATGATTATGTACTTTCAATAATATGTAGGCCCTATGTCAGTGTTCATTTAGTAACATTCCAATTTCATGAAGCATGACTAGCATTAAATGCCTCCAAGTTATGTTATATATTTCAGGTATAGAGGTATAACATTTATATTATATGTACAGTGTATGGCAGCGCAACAAGCGTTTATTAATTGATGATAAGATAAATATTTAATCATTAATAAACTGTTCCTTAATTTGGTTCACATGGGACTTTCAGTATACTTGTAATTTATCCATGGGAGCCCCCGCGTCATATTTGACTGTGGTTATTGTGACAATGCCCCATACTCTCCCTGTGTGCCACCTCAAATACTGAAAAATACTCGCCTACTGCCAGGGCCCGTATTCTCAAACAAGTTACGATATATCGTAGGCTTCGGAATGGTCGAGATGGTCATCTCGACCAATTCGAAGCCTACGATATATCGTATCTTGTACAAGAATACTGCTAAATTGGGAAGCGGAATCAATAACATACATTTTTCCACAGTACAGTGACGATTATATTCTACGGTGGCGCATACCAAATTTCGTTCTAGAGAAACCCCATATTATTAAGGCGTAATAACGCCTTAATAAGGCGTAATACCGCCTTAAAATAAGGCGTTATTACGCCTTAATAATATTTGGTTACCATTACCACCAGGCACAACTGTCATAGTGGTACATTTTGAAATGTTATAAATTGTTGAAGAAATCATATATTTTATATTATTATTGTATACTTTTACAAGCTTAGGACACATGATAATATTGTTGAAAGTTAATGTAGTTCAGGTTTGTAAATTTGTGTCTTAATCTTCAAATTTATGTTTTATTACTCAATCCTCCATGAATTTGCCTTGTTTGTCATTTTCTGAGTCTGTAGTTAATATATAAATACATGTTTATTCACATTTAATCATGTATAACTAGCTCTAGGCAAAAACAATTTATTTGTATATTATGATCTAGTTATACGGGTTGTAATATCGTCATGCGTTATATAGTTCGGCTAAAACCCTGCTAAATATGTATCTACAGTCTCTCCGCTGACAAACATTTATGACGAAGACGCTAAGCTACGGTTTTTATTTAATGATGATGCTATAGTGTCAAAATGTGCCAAAACCTGCCTTGAAATTATTAATATAAGGAACAATGTGAAAAATTATGTAAGATAATACATGAATATAATTAAGCATGGGAATGTATGTATTTATGTATGTATGTATTTAAGTATGTATGTAAGTATGCACAACGTTTTACTCGCCTTCCGTAACTTTTATCTCTTATTACTATGTTTTTATGTATGGCTTGGATATTTTAGTATGTGTCTCTCGCAACTCAAACTCTGATCTTTGTGAAATAAGAGTGAGACTTTAATAAATGATTTAATTACTTTAGCCAAGTACAATTTTTTTTTAACATAATAATTATTCACCACTGACTTTCTAATCAAAATTATCACATATAATGAGTGTTGCTCGACTCTGTAGGCTTTGTATTATTTTACAATAATTATTGGCATCGGATGAATATTCCTAAACAGTTATAGGCGAGGTGGAGTATTTCAGAGTTGCTAAGTCAACTGATTTCCTCTATGGGGTCGGGAATGTTATTCTTCGATTGTAACTCCGGGTATGTGGTACTCAATGCCAGTTAACATGATTTTAGTTGTGTATGACATACTATGTATATTGTCATATGATTTTAACAAATTAACAATGTTGTATATACATGTACATATCTCTAGTTCTATGACAAATAAGTCTGGATTGACTTTCTTTCTGTCAATAAAATATCTGTCTGTCTGTCTGTGGTACTAGCTTGGTCGTGATTGAAATGGTATAAATAAAACAATATAGTGAATTAAAATAAGCTGTAATGTGTGAATGGCACAAATAATTATTATCCGTCATTATTACTGTTATTACCTTGTTAAGTTTGCACCAATAGTCAATATCAGGGAATCTCCGGACTCTTAGCGACTGTGCTTGCAGGGTCACATGGTTCGGAGCTACTTGTTTCACTGATAGCCGCATTTATTGTATCTGCATGATATTATATTTGATTTTTTTTAAATACCATATAATTTTTACCATTTTCATATTGCATAATCCAGTTACTGAAGCATACAAATGCACTTGCATATATGTTAGGTTTCTACGCTTTCTAGAGTGTCTTTTTTGCAACTATATATATATAAGTAGTATGTTATACATAGTAGCTATTTTATCTCTGGTTTTGGTGCGAGAAAAAAATGATAGACCCTATGTCATCTTGGCAATGCCTTTTAATTTTATTTTAAGTAGCAGTTAATCCAGTCATTTATATTATCGTAATACCCAGTTTTTTTTATGGCAATGCCAGTTAACATGATTTCAGTTATGTATGTCATACTATGTATTGTCATATGATTTTAACAAATTAACAATCTTGTATATACATGTACATATATCTCTCTTATTTCTATGACAAATAAGTCCGGAATGACTTTCTCTCTGTCACTAAAATATATGTCCGTCTGTCTGTCTGTATACAATCTTCAATGTGCGATTGAACCGTTGCTACGTGCCAGTCTATGAGTACAATATGTTTAAATTTTCTGATAAGACCAACATTGTGCCATTTCTTTACATAGCGAACATGTTCACACTAACTTAGTTTAGAATCGATGAAACCACTTAATTATGTTGTCGATTATACCAGTGAAATTAACATCATAATTATGTGTATATATATCAAGACTAAAAGAATATCAAGAAAATACTTCAAGCAGAAGTTGATAAAGTAGTCAAATGGTTTCCTAAAAAATGTAGCTTAGTTATTTATAATCTTAAATGCTGTCGTATGGTCAGTACTTCATATCTCTAACATTAAATATTTATAAGCGAACTCCATAAGAACGCGGGTAGGTCATTGACAAAGATTAAAAACAGCAGTGGACCTAGGACTGATCCTTGAGGAACTCCAGTACTAAAATATTTCTAAAAGACGACAGTCAACCGCCAACGGTTACAGCTTGTGATCTATCAGATAAATAGTCAGTAAACCATAACAGTTCCTTTAACAAACATTATTTTAATCGTGTCAAAACATTGTTTGAAGAAAAACAAAGCAATAACATTAATCATTCCTTCGGTGATATTGTCAAGTAAGTCGTCCACCAATTGACAAAGAGCCGTTCCTGTAAATAAATTGTCTAGAACTATGTGGAAGTTTTACTAAGAAACTTCATCTCAAACATGTTAAATTGTGGTGTCAAGCAAGGCTGTAATTTATCGCTTACACTTTTTTTGTTTTTTTTATAAGCGACCTTGCTTTAGACATAAATAATTTGAATGTTCAAATAGCAGCTGGTAACCTAAACTTATCTTTATTCATATATGCAGATGACATAGTTTTGCTTGCAGGTAATGCTGGCGACCTCCAATTGCAACTATCAACTGTTTTAAATGGCGAGTGACAAATAATCAAAATAAGAGTAAAGTTATCCATTTCAGGTGCAAGAGAAAGAAGCAAACAGTATCAAATTTTAAATGTGGTGATATAGGTTTAGATGTAGCGAGTAAATATAAATACTTAGGTTTGTGGTTCAATGAATTTTTAGATTTACAAG
Organism: Flabesymbios commensalis; assembly: GCA_964017125.1. Taxonomy (NCBI): domain Eukaryota; kingdom Metazoa; phylum Annelida; class Polychaeta; order Terebellida; family Flabelligeridae; genus Flabesymbios; species Flabesymbios commensalis. Next base: position 52,401,042 of record OZ024902.1, on the reverse strand, counting down.
GCTCTTTGACACATATTGCAAAATATGCGACAAGAGCACTGAGTGCAGTCATATCTAAGTTCATATAATAGCTAATGCAGGCGACATCCAATTGCAACTAAAAGTTTTGAACCAGTGGTGTCATAAATGACGAATGTCACCTAATCAAAATAAAAATAACAATAAAAATAATAAAATAAGAGTGGGTGCAAGAGGACGAATCAAAAGTATTAAATTTTAAATGTTGTGATATATGTTTAGATGTAACGAGTGAATATAAATACTTAGGTTTGTGTTTCAATTAATTTTATAATTTATAATTTACGATGACACTTATTGCAAAATCTGAGACAAGATAATAGTGCAAGAGCATTAGTGAAAAAAACACAGGAACCTGGAATAAAATTGCAGAAAGCTGATTTTTTCAGGAATAATACCTGGACATCTCCCCAGACAAATTCCGAAGAGGCCCCAAAAATCCCCCTTGTGCATTTTTTTAATTCAAAGATGGCCGCCACCATGTAACGCCATTTTCGAGAACCAGGGGTATACCCTAATTCCTCAGCTTTGTAGTTGGAACAAAATATTTTGGTGTCTCTACTTATGTTTTAAGGCACAAAGAGTTGATCAAAATGATCAGAAATGATATCAGCACTTTTCTCAATACCAAAAATCCAAGATGTCCGCCATATTGTTCTGATTATGCTAAGCGATCTCTTAAAAAACACACGAAAATATGAGATATCTATCTCGTTCTTGAACCTAAAATGTATTTTTTGACCAAACCAATGGAATCTAGCACTTATTTAGATCACCATTATTTTATTATATTGAATTAATCAACATAAATCCCACATAGTGGTTAATTCATAATAGCACCAGCTAACACCATTTTTTTTTAAAGGGTATACCCCAATTCCTCACTTTTGAAGTTAAAACAATGATTTTGGTGTCTCTACCTATGTTTTAAAGTACAAGGAGGTAAAATAATAATATCAGTACTTTTCTTAATACCACAATTTCAAGATGGCCGCCATAATATTTTGTTAGGCGATTTCTTAAAAAAAGCGAAAATATGCGCTAACTATCTCGTTGTTGAAACTAAAATGTATTTAAATGACCATATTCTATTATATTGAGTTTATCGACATAAATCCCACATGGTAGTTAATTCTACCATGGTTAACAAATTGATCTCCGGTAAATAATGAAATTATTGCGTTTCAATCATCCGAGCTGTCACAGTTTCTACATGTTTGGCCAATACAAAAAGATCACATCGTTGTACAACATAGTCTACATTTGTGAGACCCCCCCCCCTTTGAACAAGCCACTCTGCATCCGCAACTCACTCTTTCTAGAACTCTTTCTGCTCTTTCAGTTTGCGTTGATGACAAACGACCATGAGATAAAATCCGTCCCCAGACTGTAGATTCCACACCCTCCTGTACAGAAAAATATGCTCTGTATCATAATGGAGTTTAAACACGAGGCATTCATCCAATGCTGTTTTTATATTGGCTGACCGTCTTCGACGCTGGCCCAAAAATTAAACAGGATTGGATTAATGCCCCGTGTTGGCTGGGACAGTAGGTGACGTTGAAGGGAGGCTTTTTAGCGAAAATCCATTACAAGATAAGGACTTGCGCCTCACACGTTACATGTACATGACATCTTTGATAATCGTCCTGTAACAATGATCTTTCAAATACTTACTTTTGTCCATGATCTGCGAATGTCAATATGTTTAATATCATGAAATATATCACTTAAATATCAAGATATTACATTTTGAATATTAGGATATATATATATTTCGTAATGAAGTTATGGCAATGTATGGTGTTGTAATGAAATGATTTTACATCAGAATATCGGAATATGACATTAAATTAATTGATGTCACAGTTTATCGTCAGGATATGATCTTTTTATGTCACGATAATATGAGGACAAGACACATTAACGTCATGATATGGTTTTGTGATGTCCAAATATTGCTCTTTATTATAGTAAAATGACGTTATGATGTCTGGATACAGCTTTATAAATGCAGGATATGGTGGTTAGGCATCACGGTATGATAATAAAGTGACAGGATCTTTTAGTGTATTGTCACGATATTATTATAATATCATGATATATCATATTAACATCACAATATGTAAGAGGTGAAAGGAAGAGAGGGCAAGGCCACATGCTGTTCAAAGAGTATATGTCTTAAGCCTATCTTACTTTCCATTTTATTGAATCTTCCGAAGTGCTTTTGTTGTTGGCAGTTTTGGAGTACCTATGGCGTGATGGGCCTACGTCGGGGGCTCCAGTATGGCGTGTTGGGGAGCCCCTCGTGCCGAGAGTACCTGTAAGTGACCGTTGGAGCCTCTAGTATGGGGTCACAATGGCCGACGAGGGAATCTGCCCAATCTCACCATTTAAACTCAAACTTCCTCCTCCTCCGTCGAGTCGACGGTTCCAAACAATTCAGAAAACTCTTTCTCCTCTTGTCATGTTTATTCGTTTAACATTTGGCAACAGCAAAGCACAACCTCCGCGCACGGCACGTCCTAACTGACTTAGCGAGAGCGAACTACGGCACGTCCGTAGTCGCCGAGTGTAACGCCTGAAGTGCGGGAAAAATACCAAGGCCGCACACATTGCAATTTTGTGCCCCCGTCACCAAGGTACGGAAACGAGGCGGTCGTCCACAACCTCTCGCGTCCGAGAAGCCGGGGATAACCACCACATTAACTGAACGACGTCAGGATCCTACATTACCCCCGGGTGAGTGATAACGTAGGACCCAACTGACGTGTAGGAGACTGCTTCGTGCAAGTAGCGGGGTTGTAAAAATATGTAACCTCTTATAACTAAGCATAGTTTTTTTTTTTTAAATATAGCGAGTGTGGTTACAGCGTGGTTGGTTGAAATCGCAGCATTATACATGAATTGTCCCATCCTCCTAACACCAACTGTCCTTTATGTATGTATTCATTTGCTGCAAGCTGCGATCAACCCATTCATTTAATTAACATAATTTCTATCAGTAATTTAGCAATGAACTTGCCAAACAAAATGTCTTTACATTTATATATCTGTACACAATGCTGCCAGGCCTGGCATATTCATTTACAATTTAAAAACATTGTTAATACGAGGTATGCGGTTGGGCCCGCCATAGATGTCGTTAGGCGCAACTATGGCGTGAAATATCTGCACGAATTGGGCAGGAGTCTGGATTATTCGTACGACTCTAGTTTTTCGCACTGTTTGGTCGGTCGAAATTTTTTCGCGATTAGCAATATTCGCATGTTTGCTTTTTGTCGAGTCGATTACGGCGTCAGCAGCACCCGGGGTTTTACCCCGTAGATGTAAAGGTATGCGGGAATACGTTCGTAAACCACCGCCATTCCCGTTAGCGCGGGACACGGCGGGGGCTCGCGAATGCGGCGCTACATAAGTATTGTCTCTGTTAGACAAGTTGACTTTAACATCTATTTGCTTTGGGACTGTGGCCGATTTTTGACTGCTTCTGACTGCCGTCGACTTTTTCGTTTTTACTCTCGTCCCGTTGGACGTCGGAGTGTCCGCACTACCAGGTCTAGGTGGATCCTGTGGATTCCTTCTAGATGTCCTGGTAGCCGTCGATCTCCGTGGTTTGCTTGGGTTTAACGCGATCTAAAGAGACCGTCTCAACCTTGCCTTTAACTAGGATTTTCATTACTCTGCCACTCCTCGCGACGACCTTATATGGTCCGTCGTAAGGGGCGGTCATAGGCGGCGCAATTGCGATTCGGCGCAAGAATACATGAGTACATGTAGCTATTTCCTTGAATTGGAAAATGTTGTGTTGTTGTGTGTCACGTGGCGGACATAGACGGAGACGCGACATGGCCACGCGTAGCTTGTCTGAATAATTCTCCAAATCAGTGTTGGCGTCGACGGTGTACTGTTTAGTAAACTCTCCTGGGAGTCTAAGGGTTGTCCCGTAAATCATCTCGGCAGCTGACCTGCCTAGTCTCTCTTTAACGGCTGAACGAACTCCTAAAAGCACAGCGGGTAACGTGATAGTCCACGGGTTCGGTGACTCGTGCGCCATAATGGCGGCTTTCAATTGACGGTGGAAACGTTCGACCATGCCATTCGACTGAGGGTGATAACTCGTGGTACGATTCCGAATGATCCCGAATTGATTACACAGACTATCCCACAATTTGGACTCGAATTGAGCGCCCCTATCAGTGGTGATAGTGGCTGGGGTACCATAACGTGCTATCCACCCGCTGAAGAAGGCATCGGCGACCGTTTCGGCTCTAATATCTACCATAGGTATAGCTTCGGGCCAACGTGTAAAACGGTCGACGCAAGTCAGTAGATATCTAAAGCCATCAGCATAAGGTAAGGGTCCGACTATGTCTACGTGGACATGATCGAATCGCTCGGTAGGTTCAGTGAACTTTCCGAAAACTGGAGTGTTGTGACGTGAAACTTTAACAGTCTGGCAACCCTTACAGGTACGACACCATCTAGCAATATCTATATTCATGCTGTGCCATACAAATCGGGTATTAATCAAAGGTTTGGTAGCTCTATGCGATGGATGGCCTAAACCGTGCAAGTTTGAAAAAACTTTTCGGCGAAATTTCGCGGTAAGGTACGGCCGGTTGTGTCCCGTGGACACATCACACCAGATCAATTGATTATCGAACGATTTTAATAGTTTGAACTTCCTAGTGGATGTAGTCGAGTGTATCAAACGCGTGAATTCCGCGTCATTAGCTTGGTCGAGACTTAACTCTTTATAGTCTATCGCTGGACCATCATGTATCGCTGACACTGATGGTCGTGACAGCGCATCAGCGACGAAATTTGTCTCTCCTTTCACATATCTCATATCGGTGGTGAATTCAGCAATGAAAGCTAAATGACGTGTTTGTCGTAGGGACGCGCGCTCAGTCACGGATGACATTACGAATGTCAACGGTTTGTGATCTGTATTAACGAAAAAATTTCGTCCTTCTAAATTGTGTCTGAAATGTTTAATTGTAGCGTATACTGCCAAAAGCTCACGATCGAACGCGCTGTAGCGTGTCTCTGCTGGGTTCAGCTTCTTGCTGAAAAACGAAAGCGGCTGCCACATACCGTTTAAAAATTGCTGCAAAACGCCACCGAATGCGACATCACTAGCGTCGCACGTGATGTTAAGCTGGGCCGTAGAATCTGGGTGCACCAGAAGCGTAGCGTTTGCCAATATCTGTTTTGACTCAGAAAATGCTGACTCTGCATTTTTATTCCACTTCAAATCGAAATTTGACTTCGGTGACAGTCCGGTATGTCCTTCGTTGGCAGCTGTCAGTAGATTATTGAGTGGTGTCAACTTCGCGGCGCAATGCGGTATGAAACGGTGGTAGTAATTCACCATTCCCAGATATCTACGCAATGCTCGTTGTTTTTCGGGTTTAACGAAATTAACAATCGTGTCAACGGCGCTGGGTAACGGCGAAATTCCTTCGGCGCAAACGTGGTGACCTAGGAAACTTAATTCAGTTGTACCGAACTGACACTTTTTAGGACCAATGATAATTCCGTATTCCGATAGTCGAGCAAAAAGAATTCGTAGATGTTTCTTATGCGTTTTATGATCTGGGCTGGTTACTAGTAGGTCATCCAAATAAACAAAAACGAGATCAAGTCCGCGTGTAACGAGGTCTATAAAGCGCTGAAACGTTTGACCGGAATTTCTTAGACCAAATGGTGTTCTAGTGAAATTAAACAAGCCAAAAGGTGTAGTAACGGCAGTCTTGTGTACGTCGGACGGTTCCACTGGAATTTGGTAATAAGCCCTGACCAAGTCGATCATCGAAATTTTTTTCGATCCGGCTAACCGCTGCGTGAAATCTTGTATATGAGGAATCGGATAACGGTCCGGTACGGTCTGTGCATTCAAACTACGGTAGTCCCCGCATGGACTCCAATCGCCGTTTTTCTTTGGCACCATGTGAAGCGCTGAGGACCACTCACTGTCGCTGGGTTCAATGACCCCTAGTTTTATCATCTTGTCAAACTCGCGTTTTGCGGTAACCAGCTTATTGGGTGCTAAACGTGGTGGTCGGCAAAAACCGGGTGACCTTTAGTCACAATCTTGTGTGTTATACCGTGTTTAACGGTCTCCCCTTTTGTCGTAGGGCGTGTCAGTTCTGGGAACTGGCCGAGGAGTTTTGTGTACTCATTCTGAACGGTGTCAACTCTGTTCAATGACAGAGGTTTAATCAAAGACAGTGAAGCGGCAATAGCTAGACCGGTACGCATGTCCCGGAGACATCTGCTTCTCAAGTCTACAAGCAAATTATAGTGGATTAAAAAATCAGCCCCGATTATGGGTTGCTGCACATCTGCCACTATAAACGTCCACGGATATTCGCGCTTTAAGCCGACATCGACGACGCGTTTACAGTTGCCGTAAGTATGTATAGTACTGTTATTATCTGCCACCAGGAGGAGACTGCCAGTGTCCGAAGTCTCGTTAGCGCAAGATTTCGGCAGAACACTGACAGCTGCGCCCGTGTCGATTAAATATCTGCATTTATGTCCTTTATCTGCGACATATAATAACTTAGAGTGAGATAACTTTGGAGAACTAGCGTCCGCGGAGTCATGTCGTGTCTCAGTTATACCGCCACATGCAAGAGTCGCTACCTTGCTCTGGCTTAGCAGTTTAAAGAAAAAGCGGCGTCATTTCTCTCTGGGTTCGGCGGCGGAACGAAAGGTCGAGCAAGTGTTTGCAAATTCGTCGGCAGGGCGAAAGGTCGAGCATTATCTTGTTCATTGCTATAATGACTAGGTTGGTTGCTAACAAAACCTGAGGCCTGAACATTAGGAGCAAATGCAGGCGCATGAGCATAGTTATTTGCTCGTCCACGTCCTTTATTTCTTTTCCTCTCTGATGTAGTCACGGTTTCTAGTTTCTTGATTCGCCTAGACAGATCCTCCAACAAACCAACTAGTTTGGTGGTTTCTTCGACTTTAATCTCTGCGACCCCCGGCTTACTCTCTTCGACGTCCTCTTCGGCTGCCAGTGCCCGGTCGGCCAAAACGGCCAAACTTTCGAGGGTGGCACTGTCGGGTTGAATCACCAAATGGGCTCTGATGGAAGCGGGCATCTGGCGTACGAATGCTTGACGAATTACAGCTTTCCCCACCACAGCTTTGGTGCCGAAACCTGCAGCCTTCTGCAGACGCCGCAGGAAACGCGAGGGAATGTCATTACCAATCTTCTCGCCAGAGATAACTTTGTTAACCCTTTCGGGTGTGGTCAAACCTCGTCTCTCAATCAAGATCGCTTTCAGGCTGTCGTATTTGTTGGACCTGAAAGGCTGAAGTAGCACGTCCCTCAAGTCCGATGCGATCTCGCCCGAAAGTGCAGCGCAGGTTAAGCTGTACCTCTCATCATCATCGTTGATCTGGTGAAGAGCAAACTAAGTCTCAATTTGGTTGAACCAGAGTTCAACATCCGAAGCGTAGAAAGTGGCGATTCTGAACTTTGGTAAAATCGTAGCACGTCTCTGCGACTGTCTACCGAGCGGTGAAGAACTCCTTGAGGAGTCGCTCCTAGAGTGAGAAGTCATACGTTTAGCTCGGGCAATTCGAGCGAAATCAGCTTTGAGGTGTTGATATTCCTCATCCGCCTCTTGGAATCGAACCTCATTATCCTCACTGTCTGGACGATAATCATCTTTAGGTCTAGCACCCGAACCTTCTAGGGGCGTTGACATGAAGCCTTCACTGTCGTACTGCTTTGACATTATGAAGTATTGTTTTTAAATTATCTAACTAGTGAAGCATCTGAGATAGCTGGCCTATTGGCTCTACGTCTATCCCAAATGTGTTTAAAATGGCATGTCGTATTAACACATGCCAACTATTTTGACGCGCCGTGCGCGGATAGGTTGTGCGTTGCCGTGTAAATCAGATGAAAAATTTCTGTTATATGCTGAATCTTAGAATTGTAGACTGTAGAAAATGTTCATGCTATGTCGCATGTTGCGAGAAACGGGGGTTGCAGATTAGTTGAAAAATGCGTCGTTGAAGTTTCACCCAAATGCTGTGCACTAATTCACAAAGGTATATATTGATTGAAGTGAAAACTGAAGGTCTATATTTGACATAAAACGTTTTCACTTATTCACACACATGCAAAATGGTACCGTGAAAACCGTAGGTCGAAGTGGTACATAAAAAATAATATGCCAGATACAACTACGACATGCTATGCTAAGCTAGGATAATAGTATATTGTAAAACGACCTGGGTGAAATTTTTTTTTTTTTCATGCAAGTCGAAAAACGCGTTCAAATATTTGCAATGTTTCGCAATAGCGCAACTGTCAAATCTAATATTTCTGTATTTATGAAAAATATAAACTTCAGAAATAAACTATCGTGAGAAATTTTTTTTCTCAAACTGATAGACTAAATGTGACTGCGAAGAAAAACAGTTACATTTATGATTTAAGAATAATATTTAAAACGTGACTGACAGTAGTCTATGCTGATTAATGACATAGTGTATCATTTCGCTGAAAAATGATGTCTGTGATGAACATTCCACGTTTTTTTTTTTAATGGTACGTTCATCACCGAGTCAATCTCATAAACGTCCGAATCAATCGCTCGCATCGATTCATTGATTGACGTATAAACCGACTGTCTTTGTGCGGTTGTGTTTATGTCGTCTGTGGTGGGTGTGTGCGTGATGTATTGTCGGTGCTTACAGCCTGTGCGGCAGGCAGCATGTGGCTTACAGTCTGTGACGGCATGCTTGGGGCGGTATGTACATGGTATATAGTCAGCATCCCCGTCTCGCCTCACATTAGCATATTCATTACCTACTGCGTTCCCAAATAAGGCGCTAAATAGGCTAGAACGATTACAAACACCGAAGGGCGTTTCAAAGTGAACAAAAATCTCACACAATTAGTAGCACAATTTGTTTTCGAAACAACTTATTTACATTTCTTCTCCCTCAATCGTTTTGAAAAAGAAGATTTATAAACAATTTAAAAAAAATTACACCCGTTCCGTATAAAATTTTGAACACGTGAAAAATGATCTCCAATGAGATGGCAAAAATGGCGCACACCTACCAAATACATGTACAATATTCAGCATTCTCTGAAATAACATATGATAATAGTACAAAATATTGACCTACGGTCCTAGGAATATTTTAAACAGACCAAATAAGACCGTTTATTGACATTCATTTAGGGAAACAATTTATTTTGGCCCTAAACCTATTAAAGGTTACCCGAGTCGAAGCGATATTTATAATTTCTGTCGATTTTGCAGAAAAAAAAATCGGAAAAAATGACGAGATTTCGTCTATGGACTTTAAAATAGAGTTACCCAATTATGGTAATCAACGATAAAAATTGAGTTACCGAAAATACCCACTTCCTACTCGCCTACAGTGGCATTAATAGGATGAAGGCATTAAATAAACTCTTACAATTAACAAATGATAGACTAAGTCTATGAGAATAATTTTCTGGATTCTTCTAGAGAAACCGACAAGGTCGCCATCTTGAAAAGGCGCCAAACACGTGGGATTTCGTCCAAAATTTTAGAAAGTTACGCCGTTTTCGACGTAAAGAAACGTGCTTCTCTTCTGATAACTCTTTTCTGACTAATTTAAACTGGCATATAAATTATGACCTACAGTTTTCACGTACCTGATGAAAAAAATGCTATTGATTTTTTTCAAAAAATCCCTTAAAATTAATCAAAACTATCCTTGAAAACAGTGGTTTTCAACTGGCGTCTAGGTGAAAACACTGTTGCGTAGACGATCAGTCGTCAGGGGTCACCAGTATGGCGTGATGGGCCTACGTCGGGGGCTCCAGTATGGCGTGTTGGGGAGCCCCTCGTGCCGAGAGTACCTGTAAGTGACCGTCGGAGCCTCTAGTATGGGGTCACAATGGCTGACGAGGGAATCTGCCCAATCTCACCATTTAAACTCAAACTTCCTCCTCCTCCGTCGAGTCGACGGTTCCAAACAATTCAGAAAACTCTTTATCCTCTTGTCATGTTTATTCGTTCAACATTTGGCAACAGCAAAGCACAACCTCCGCGCACGGCACGTCCTAACTGACTTAGCGAGAGCGAACTACGACACGTCCGTAGTCACCGAGTGTAACGCCTGAAGTGCGGGAAAAATACCAAGGCCGCACACATTGCAATTTTGTGCACCCGTCACCAAGGTACGGGAACGAGGCGGTCGTCCACAACCTCTCGCGTCCGAGAAGCCGGGGATAACCGCCACATTAACTGAACGACGTCAGGATCCTACATACCGGTATTTGAGCAATGTAGAGGCCTAAATTACTTACTGAATTATATTGCGATATATATGTTGAACTGGCATGTGCCATCCTGATATTGGAATGTTCTATGTCGATTCTGTATTACAATATGGTAACGTCCGTCTCTCAATATAATGTTATTGAAATGTTATACCTTGACATGACAATATAATATCCTGACATTAAAATGCCATATCCAGACTTTAAAGTGACATATCCTGACATTCTATGGTCACATTAAAATATTGTAGTGTAATATTCAGTCAATATAATGTCACATTAGAATGCGGCCAAGCCCGCCATATCTTGATTTGATTTTTTTTTTTTTTTTTTTTTATTGATTAAAATGTACAATACAAATACAAATTATGTATTATCAGTAAATAAATTGTTCATTTAAAAGCACATTCATTGAAGCCGTTGCCGACTCATTGTAAAAGAACAAAGAATCGACATCGGCCTAATGCGAGTTACTGACACAGAAAAACAGAAAAACAAATAGGACTCAGTGAACGCCAGACACTGTCACAATACCAGATTAATGTCGGGCCATAAACGCTGGCCCGGCACTGAACTAACACCATGCCAGCGTCTCCCGTTTTCTGGCTATGTGGTATGGTATCACAGTTGACAATACATGACCCACCAGACACAAGGCGGTGAAAGCAACGCCGGTTCAACGCCGGTCCACTATCGACGACACCGAACCAACGCCAAAGCGATTCAACACCCTGCGCCTGCTGGGGAAAGAAGATAATTTTGCTGTTGGTTCAGCGTTGGTCGACAATCGACGACGCTGAACCAACGCTAAAGTAACACCTATTCAACACCCTGCGCCTGCTGTTGGTATAATGTCTGGCCACTGCCGGAAAGATGTCCAGCCACCAAATCAGGACATGGTCAACCGTCGTGCGTTTTACCCAGCATACACAACACGCCAAAAAAGGAGGCGGGGTCAGTGCTGGGCCAGCGTTTGCAGCGCTGGCCAAACACCGACCCAACAAATGGCTCGAGTCTTGTGTATGCCGTGCCACCAGTATATTATTTATTATTGTAACGCTGAATATTATGCTTGTAAAATATTTTTATTACATAATTCAAATATAATAGGGTTCAGTTGTGTATGCCTCTCTGGTCTCGAGAGCCAAGATCAAGCATTCTAGATCTTGACCCTCGAGCTGTGGCCAGCTGCTGTGACCTCACCAATATTATGGTGAGGTCACAATAATATTATGGTGAGGTCACAACATTTAAAAGACACAACAACACAACATATTACCACTCACATGCACGGATATAAAAAACAAAACAAAAAAAGTATATCACCTGATCACGGCATGCATGTGTGTTGGAATATATAGTTATAGCTGCAGACAGATATCTTACTTATCACTCCTCCTTGCGAAAAGGGATGATGTATATTACACTTGTAAAAATCACGAAAAAGGAGGAATACATAAGTGCAATAACTGTAATTGGGTTTAGAAGCTGTAATAACTTGATATAATTTACATTCTCTTGAGTTAATTAAAGAAATTACATAAGATGATTTAATTAATACTTTAAAATTACTTTTACGTACTAACAATGCTGAAAGATTAGACTCAGAAGTATACCAAGCACTCTCAATATAAACAAAAAGCGTATATAAACTTGTAGTCAATACCATACTAGGAATGTTTTGACATATGTTCTAAAACAATCTCGAACGTTTTTTGTATATTTCCTTTAAACCAATGCAAATGTTTAAAAGTAGCATACCTGTATATCAATTCCCTTGAAATGAAGTGGTACATATTTGTATGTACTCTGTCTGTATTATTCATTTCGCCTATTATATATTCTTTATAAATTATATAACTGATCAGAGTAATAATAAAATCTGGTATAAAATGATGTCCACATATGATATGGATAGGTCTGATATTTACATTTAATACATCATTTAGAGATTGCCATATATGCCTTATTTGTCTACATGTGTACAACAAATGGATAATGTCTTGGTTTTCTTTACATATACTGCAACTACTAATTTCTTTCAATTTCCAATGTTTTAAATTGGTTCCACATGGTAGTATATTATGTAGTAGTTTAAAATTAAATTCTTTTAATTTATTATCAGGAATTATAAGAATTTTCTGTTTGTAAGCATATTCGAAATTTAAATTATTGTTTATATTTGAGAAGAAAAATTTCCAGTAGGTTTCGGAAGTAGGGATATGGTCCTTTTCTGTGCCCATATTATAAAAATCTTTTGCAGTATGATTACATGGTATATCTGTTTCGTTATCAGTTCTGGGCGTCGGAATATTATTCGGGTTTTGTTTTAGTATTGTTTTTATTGCCTTTTTTATTACAAGTATTTCACAAAGGTAATTTGTTCTATGTTGTAGTTTCTCATAAATATATAATTCATCAAGCTCTGAGCTAGTTATTTTCAAATCTGTTAAGAATATTAATCCGCTGTTTATCCAAGATTAAAAGAATAATGACATGTTTATTTTTTTATCTTTGTTAAATATTGTAATATTATTGTTGCCCCATAAGGGTATTTTATTTTTATCTAGGTCTTCACATTTGTGAACTGAAATAAATGCTTCAATAATCGATCTGTAGATAGGTGGCAGTTTTTCAAGGCATGATATCATTTTAATGTCGCGAATGCGCATATAGAATAAAAGGTTATTTTTCAAATAGCTTGACAGGTATTTTCTCGCAAAAATCGTCCAATTTTCTTCCCATCCATCTAGAATCCGTTTGACACACGTGGCCTTTAATGATCGACACATTAAATTTGGATTTATCATATTTAAACCGCCTTTGCTAATTTTTGAATATGCTACCGCTCTACGAATTTTGTCTCTCTTACCCCATATAAATTGGAAACTTATCTTTTCTAATTGTTTTAAGAAATCTTTCTCTATTGTAGTATTCATCATTAGATAAGTAAATTTAGATAATATTAAGCTTTTGAGAACCATAATTTTACCCCATACTGTTAGATTACGACAATTCCATTTTATTATTTCTTTTTTGGCTTTAAGTAGCTTTTCGTTCCAATTTAATGTATCACAGTTAGTTTTCTTATGCCCAATATATAATCCTAAATATTTGAAAGGTTTATCTGTTATTTTTATTCCCTGGAAAGTACCTGTATTATATTTATTTGGACCTAATCGTATTCCGATAGTCTTGTCTATGTTTAGGTTAAGGCCACTGACTTTTGCAAATTTTTGAAGCTCTAACATTGTTTCCTTTATCATATCTATATTTTTTAGTATGATTACAGTATCATCTGCATATTGAGTTATTTTTATGTCAATTTTCTTCCCATTGTGATTTATTTGTATTCCTTCTATGTTTTTGTTGTTCCTAATACTTATTGCTAGCGTTTCTACGATTAATATAAATAACATTGCGGATATTGGGCAGCCTTGTTTAACGCCTCTTGAAGGATGTATATTTTCTGATAGGTATCCGTTGTTTTTTATATATATTTCACTCTTTTTGTACAAAGTTTTGATCCATTTGATAAAATCCGGTCCAAAATTATATAATTGCAAGCATTCGAAAAGAAACTTATGTTCAGCTGTGTCGAAAGCTCTTTCATAATCTAAACTTAACAATACTCCATCGAGGTTTTTTTCATTCGAAAATTCAATCACATCAGATACTAATCGTATGTTCTGGCCAATAAATCGGTTCTTGATATAAGCTGTTTGATCGGGGCTTATAATTTTGCCGATCACATTTTGTAATCGATTGGCAAGAGTAAATCCAATAATTTTATAATCAATATTACTTAAACTGATCGGGCGATAATTTTTTAATTCTTCTTTGTTTCCTTTTTTGAAAATAAGTGTTATTACTGATTGTTTTTGAGAGTGAGATAGTTCATCATTGTCGAAACGTTCGTTAAAAACTTCCACAAGATATTTCCCAAAATATGGCCACAAAGTTTTATAAAATTCTCCTGGTAATCCGTCTAATCCTGGTGACTTATTAAGCTTTAATTCTTTGATTACCTGATCGCATTCGTCGGTAGTTATTTTTCCTTCACATATAATTTGTTCCTCAGCGTTAAGCTTGGGAATATCTATTTTATTCAAATAATCTTTAATGTTTTTAGTCGTAGGTTTAGTTGAATTGTATAGAGTGTCGTAGTAATTCTCGGTTACATTAAGAATATCTCTGTTGTCGTGAACAATTTCTCCGTCTTTATTTTTTATTTTATAAATAGTATTTGCAGTTTGTCGGCTGTTTTCTAATTTTAGAAAGAAAGATGTATTTTTTTCCCCTTTTTCTGCCCACTGAAGTCTGGATCTAATCTGGGCTCCTTTTACGTTTTCTAAACATAATGTATCGTATTGTTGTTTCATTAAAACCCTTTGTTCTATCAGTTCGTTATCGTTTGGATTTTTTGCAATTGTTTGATCTAAATCATCAATATTTTTTTCTATCTCTGTTATGGTGTTCTTCTTTAATTTTGCGGCTTGTATACCATATTGTATGCTAAATTCTTTTACGCGTATCTTATATAGATCCCACACTAAATATTTTGGACAATTTTTATATTCGTTTATAGTGTCTCTAAAGATGTTTTTTATGTATTTTATGTACGTGTCGTCGGATAAAAATTTACAGTTGAGTTTCCAATAACCTTTACCTCTTTTTTGTGGGTTCAATTTGAGGTCTATAACCACAGCTTTATGATCAGGTACAGGTGCAGTGATCACATTTATTTTTGATAGGGAATTTATAAGATGATTAGATAGTAAAATATAATCAATTCGACTGCGTGCAGCATTTTTATTTTGTGGAATATAAGTATATTTTATTTCTGTGGGGAATAACGAAGTCCATGAATCTTTTAGATTACAATTGTTTTGAAAGTTAATGAAATGGTTATTACATTTTTCCATTATACCAGATGATCTGTCAGTTCGCTTCATTATACTATTCATATCCCCTCCAACTATTAAATGTGAATTAGTGGTTGCATAATGATTGATCCATTTTTCAGTATGTTTGAAAAACTCTATTCTTTTAGAACATATATTGGGTGAGTACATGGTGACGAGCGTGTAATCTTGGTTGTTAATTGTTACATTAATTAGCAATCGTCTACCTTCTTTATCAGATACACTGTTTTTAATATTCATGTCTAGATCTTTTTTAAACATAATAGCAATCCCTCTACTATGAGTTGAGTCTGCTACGTTGTTAATTATAGTACCGTCCCATTCTTTTTTCACTAGATCTATATATTTTTTATTTAAAAAAGTTTCTTGCAACATTGTGATATCAGATTTATGGTCTTCTAGCCATTTAAATAAAGATCTGCGTTTGGAGGATTTATTTATTCCTCTTGCATTAATGCTCACTACTCGTAAATTAGTATACATTGTTTATCAGTAACCAGAATCATAGTCCGTGTGGATAATACATACATATAGGGTAGAGATCCGGCCGTATATCCATAATGATAACTCACGATCCGGTGTCACTTGCAGCGATCGGATAGTTTTTACCATCGTCTTTCCGGTATGTTTTTGTTTCTTTAGTATTAGGCGGAGTGGCTGATTGTTTTCGTTTACGCAGGAATTCATCGAGCGTATCTTGGTGCGTTTTAGATGACGTACATGTATCACTCTTTGTCTTACTGTGGTTGCGTGCCGGTGATGGAGCGCTGTTTGACTCCCGTCGCCTAGCGGGGGTACGATGGACTCGGCGGCTTCTATCACTTGATGTGTTGTCGTTTGTAGTAGCTGTAATCACTGAGTTTATATCCAGACTACTAGTTTGTGAACTAGTCAAGTCATCGTCTGGATCACATGTGATGGTATTGTCATTATTGTTCAGCGTCTCGTTGGCGTCAAACTCACTGATCATGTCGTATGTTTGAGTGTTCTCAATTGAGTCGTCGGCATCAGTCAGTGTATCATTTTTGCTGTTACTGTCTGTATTACGAACATTGTTGTGGTGCCTTGTTTTATCTTGCAGTTCTTGTCGTATTTCTGCGAGTAACACTCCCAGCATATTGTTCCCTGGCCAAAAGCTGGGTTTAGTTATTTTTGTCAGTTTAAGGCTGAGACCAGTTCCCCAGTAAGGGTCAGTTATCGCTGCCGCAAACGGCGTGTCTTCCGTTTCCATTATAATGTTTTTAAATTCCTCACACTGTTCTACTTTGGCCCTCATCAGCTGTTTCATATTAGATGTATGCTGGCTATCCCAATCTTTGTCTTCTGATAAATGTTTTCCTATAGCTGTCACAATTCCAGCGTGCTTAGCGGTTTTGATATCTTTAGCTAAGTCTTTTTTGTCAAGGTCTGTAGCCTTGCGCCACAGCCACGCTTGTTGTATGCTGTTGAACTTGTTATTAAATATTGTAATATCAGTGTTATAGCAGTTGGAAAGAGGCATCCTGTATGATGAGAAGGTAATGGGTTCAGGACCGTTATTCAAATATCTTGATTTGATAATGTCATATCCTATCATAAAAAATGGAATATCTTGACATTCAAATCTTATTGTGTGATATAAAAGGACAAAATTTGGACATTTTAATACCATCTCATGACGTTAAAGTGTCATATTCTGATAAATTACAATCTAATATCCTGGCATAAATATGCCAGATCCTGACTTCTAACTGTTTTTTTATGTTTTTCCCATTTTAATGTCATAATCCGACAAGTCTATTTTATACAATGTTCGATATTAAATAGCATGTTTGTCACTATAATGACACATCATCACATTACAATGCTATATTGCGACCTCAATGTGTCATTTCATCAATGTATAAAGTCATATCATAACATTCAAGTACCATATCCTAATATTCGAATGTCATGTACTGACATTAAAATGTCATAGTGATGTTAAAATGATATATCACGAAATTGTAATGCATTTCGTGATAATATGATGCCATATCTTTTAATTTTAATACAGCAACGTGATGTTTAGCCACTATATACTGCCTTTATAAAGCTGTATTGAGCCATCATAACGTGATTTTGCTATATTAAACACTAATGTTTGGACATTATATTACATATCATGATATTAAAGTGTCATATCCTGATATCATATTCATATATCCTGACATAAAACTGTCACGTCCTCTAATTTTATGTCATATTCTGACATTTCTATGTAATATCACATTGCAATATCATATAATGTCATATATTTATTACGTAATACACTAATATTCAAATAAAATATCTGAATATTCTAATTTATATTCCAAGCTATTTATTACCATTTTCAGGAAATTGACAAAATTACGTAGGCCTATAGATGGCCAAACTCTGGCAGTAAAATGATGTGATTTAAAACATTTTCTTATTAAGTAGTACATGTAAATAACCAACAGTCTTGTAGGACACGTGTTCAAGCTGGTGTAATATTGTACTTAGCTCTGTTATTATGTACATCCACACAAAATTAGCTAATATTCATAGCCTAGAATAATCACAACTAATACTTAACCAAAATCGAAAAACATTTTCTATAGGCCTACTATATAAAATACCTACATTGGAATTAGTCGCTGGGTTTGAAATAGGAATTTCTTACACTATCTCAAGCTTTAAATGAATGAAAAATACCCTTATATTTAATAATGAGATATGGTAGAATTTTTAATCAATGATTTCTGACATATGATATTTTGTAAATTTGATAAATCTATATCTATATTCCCATATGAAACAGCAATTGGACAACGCTTAATCGTGGCACCTGCGCTGAAAGAGCTAACCAATATGGCAGCCATGTTGGATTTTGTGTTGATAAGCACACTCTATTAAAAAAATTGGTGATGGAAATATATTCTAGATTCTATGGCTCTGAAAAAAAAGTTTCAACAACATGATGATTATGGCATGTAAGTGATTTTATGAAGGGGGGACGCTTGACATAATGGTCGCCATCTTGGATTTGTGGAGATAAGAAAAGGAATGATATCATTTCTGATCCTGTTGATGAGCTTTTTGTGCTTTAAGACATGTGTAGAGGCACTAAGATATTTTTTTTAACTGCAAAAGTGAGAAATTGGGGTATACTCCTGTTTGACGTTAAATGGTGTTACATAACATTAAACTATGTGGGATTTATGTTGATAAATTCAATATAATAAAATATTGGTGATCTAAATAAGTGCTAGACTCCATGTGTTTAGACAAAAAATACATTTTAGGCTCAACAACGAGATAGTTACCTCATATTTTCGTTTTTTTAAGAGATCGCTCAACATACTCAGTATATCAATATGGCGGCAATCTTGGATTTTTCGTATTGAGAAAAGTACTGATATCATTTCGGATCATCTGGATGAACTCTTTGTGTCCTCAAACATAAGTAGAGACACCTAAATATTTTTTCTAACTGCAAAAGTGAGGAATTATGGTATACCCCTGTTTTTTCGAAAATGGCGTTACATGGTGTCGGCCATCTTGAATTAAAAAAAATGCACAAGGGGGGTTTTTGGGGCCTCTTCGGAATTCGTCTGGGGAAATGTAAATGTATCATTCCTGAAAAAATCAGCTTTCTGCAATTTTATTCTAGGTTCAACCCTAATGCTCTTGCACTATAACGTGGTGCAGTCATATCTAAGCTCAAACAGACAGGTGGTATATTATTTGATTTTTATAAGCAGTTGCTTGACAGTATGGTGAAACCTGTTCTGTTGTACGGTGCAGGCATCTGGGGAGCAGAAAACATGCAGGTGATTAATATCGTTCAAAATAAGGCTCGTCGCTTTTTCCTAGGAGTGCAAAAACTCCTAGTAATATAGCTACACGAGGCGAGATGGGGTGGATATCTATTTATACCTGTCAAAAATTGGAAGTGATTAGATTGAGGTGCAGATTATGTAATTTGCCTGCGACCCGCCTGACTAAATATGTATTTCAATGGTTTTTTGCTTGGCACAAAGCGAATGCAAAACAGGTTAAATGATCTTGATTTTTTCATTATTATTTAACCCATGTTCATCCGAGTTATAATCCAGCAATCGCTCTCAATACTAAAAACAGCAGAAAATCAACAATGGAAAATTGATTTATTCAACGACCGAAATTTAATAAATGGCAATAAATTACGAGCTTATAGATGTTTTCAAAGCAGTCTTAGACAAAGATTATGTAAAGATAAACATATCCAAGACATGAACGTCGCATATTATTATCATCAGAAATGCATAGCATTTCTGATATTATCCATGTTTACTGAGCCAGTTCGAAGAATGTTCCTGCCCGTACTAAAAATTTCATGAAACGGAATGAGGACGGGTTAGAACGTGCAATTTTGACTTTTACTACGACACAACACAATTTGAAGTAAAAGCATTACGATTGCAGTTTGTAGAACGCACACAGAACGTTTGGGTGTTTAGAGCGGAAATACGTTACGTTTAATGTCGTTTGCAGTCCGTTATTAACAAGTTTCAATGCACCATGTTCCCTCGCTCCCAGTAAGTTTCAGTCCGTTCTAGGACGTTTCCGCACAGTTCTTACTACGACATGTCCGTTCAAACTAGTTCATCGTCAGGCTTGCCCGCTTACATTGCGTTCTCAGGCAGTCTTTAACACGATCAGAACGGGCTTCTGTGTGTGTTGCAGTCCGACATGATATGAATACGACCACGTTCTAACCCGTTTTCATTTCGATCGTAGTAATTCATGAGTCACCATGACAAATTGGGGAGATCTAAGAAACAGAAAGGGCAATGTAAAGGAGCAAAGAAGCGTAATCTTTAGCCAGTCCCCCGCCCAGCATGTTCTTATCCTCCTCATTCTCCTCAGCTCTACTTTTTTTTATTCACGTTGCTCTGTTCTCTCTATATTGTTTCTCTGTTTCTACCATCATTGATAGGAAACATTTAGTGCTGACAACACTTGCCTTTGCTCCATGCTAAAATATACCATATTTATAAGCCAGAATTTGGATTTCCAAATGAGGAGAGTATCAATCATATGCTCTATATATTTATATCAAAAACGTTGCTGATCCGACTGCGAACGGGTAGATGTAGTTGAATTGTTGTAGAATCGAGTAGATCTGGCTCCAAACGGATTGGAAGTACTGACAAAGTAGCAGAGACGAGTAGATCTGAACAAGAACTGAGCAAGAACTTTAAAAAACTCAGTAGGGACGTATCA
Source organism: Flabesymbios commensalis (assembly GCA_964017125.1). Classification (NCBI taxonomy): domain Eukaryota; kingdom Metazoa; phylum Annelida; class Polychaeta; order Terebellida; family Flabelligeridae; genus Flabesymbios; species Flabesymbios commensalis. The sequence goes on along the minus strand of OZ024902.1, from coordinate 52,380,531 downwards.
CAAACTTTATAGACTGTTTAACACTGCTAAGAACGCAGTGAAGACGTAACGAAAAGAAGTAAGGTCTGTGTGATGGCGGGTAGGACGGGGGCGGGGGCTAAAACGTAACAGCTTCGGTGTTGGGTCATTTGATACCATAAATAGAACCAAATTATGGTCCAAGTTGTTATCCTCTGGGATATCAGGGCGGATTCTAAAAGTAATTAAAAACCTCTACAGTCAGGCAAAATCATGTGTTAATGTAAATGGAAAAAACTCTGTATATTTCTCATGTAATGTTGGAGTTCGACAAGGAGAAAATTTATCTCCGTTGCTTTTTTCTCTCTACTTAGCTGATCTTAACGAATTTATATCACGATCTTGTAAAGGTCTAGAAAAAATCCAGGAGATGGACCAGCTAGTCCATGATCCAACAGAAGATCTAGTATCGTACTTAAAGTTATATATTTTGATGTACGCGGATGATACTGTATTATTGGCTGAATCCCCTGAAGACCTGCAAAAATATTTGGATACTCTAAATGAATATTGTAACAATTTTGATTTAAAAATTAACACCAGTAAAACCAAAATATTCATTTTTTCGCAAGGCAAATTAAAAAATATACCTTCGTTTAATTTTGCGGACATGAAACTTGATGTAGTCAATGATTACAATTACCTGGGTGTCACGTTTAATTATAATGCAAAATTTAATGTTGCAAAACAAAGTCTTTATCAAAAGGGATGTAGGGCGATGTTCGCTCTACTGAAACGGATTAAATCTCTATCTCTACCTCCAGATATTGCATTAAAGTTATTTGACACTCTGGTAAAACCTGTTGTATTATATGGAGCTGAAGTGTGGGGAAGTGAAAATTGCGACATTGTAAATAAAGTGAAATTAAGGTTCTGTAAATATATTTTACATGCTCATAAATCTACTTGCTCTAATATGGTTTATGGAGAGTTAGGTGAAACGCCGCTTCATATAGATATTAAATGTAAAATGATCCTCTACTGGGCGAGACTGATTAACAGTAAAGAAAATAAACTGTCGAAATTGATTTACTCTTTAATATATAAACTTTATGAGAAGGATTTGTTTCATTCTAGTTGGATTACCTCGGTGAAAAACATACTAGATAGTGCTGGATTCTCTGGGATTTGGACGAATCAATCTTTACCTAAATCACCGGATCATTTTAATACAATTCTCAAGTTAAGGCTGCACGACCAATTCATGCAAAATTGGAATGAAGGCATAACAAAAGGTGGTAAATGTACTGTATACCGTATAATTAAAAATACTTTTGGTTTCGAGAAATATCTGACTGAACTACCTGTAAATAATAGAATTCTTATGACAAAATTTCGGTGCCGCAATCACCGTCTACCAATCGAAGCTGGTTGTCGGGCTCAAATTCAGCGCGACCTACAGTTATGTCTCCATTGCAATGACATCGGCGATGAGTACCACTATCTGTTATGCTGTCCGTTATTCAGAGGAGAGCGTAAAAAATATATAAATGTCAAATTCTGGACAAGACCTTCCACTATTCAACTGGAACAATTATTCAAACAAAGCGATTATAATAATGTACTGCGGTTAAGTTTATTCGTGAAAGTGATTATCGCAAAGTTTTAAAGTGTTCTTAACCATGAATAATAACATCTAATCCACTGATTCTTGTATAAATCATTACAATTGTAAATAGAATTATAATATGCACTGTATTGTATTATATGGCGCCAGCGCTTTCCTGGCTCTTCTGTCATGTTCCGCACACAGGAACAATCAGCAATAAATACTTGTTACTTGTTATTTGTTACTTGTTGTCATAGTCGAATTTTCCAGGTTCGCACGACGTTCAGCCCCGTTTGTTCCACATTCTCAATGCAGCAATTCTGTTCCCAGCTGGACAATCTCTATCGAAGTGCGACCTCACCTAGTCTTTATACCCCAGTCACACCTACACGACGCACAGCCCACGCCTTGAGTGACAAAAATTAGAGCAGTGCGTCGTTGTGCGTCCATGAATTTTGTCAGTATAGGAGAAAAGTCAGCGAGTTTAAGACGAATATACAGCGTGTTGTAAATAAATCAGGTGTTTCGCATTGCGCGTTAGCAGGGCGACAAAGTTGGCGAATACATCGCGCATTGCCAGCGCGAGGCACTAATGAGTTAGAAAACATTTAGAACGCCCCATATACGTTATATATTCGCTGGACATGCGCTATAGGAGCACGTTAGATGGGCGCTATATGCGCGCTCAGTGCCGGCATTTTTGTTTTTTTTCTAGCTCCAAAGCCCGGTCACACACAGTCGACGCACAACCCACGCACTGAAAATTGATTATTTTTTGCTTGAGCGTCTGTCGTGTGTCAGTCGTGCGTCAACGCTCGTAACTGGTTTGTGGAGCGCGCTCAACTAACGCCACGCATTTTTTGTGCGCCCTCTAATCATCAAAGGAAGTTAGGTATGCTTAAAATATTGGAAGCATATGAACGAATAAATGTACACGCCAAAAGACCGTCAGAAACACGTAGGGGGCGCTACAACAACGTCATATCAACGATAAATACGTTTGCTTTGTATCACACGGCTGTCCAATGAGGGCGACGGACAGTCGCGGGCAACGTGCCTGCCCTGCGATGCATGAGTGTTTCGAAGCAGGCGCTGGGAACACGCCGCCAGTTTGCCCAGCGCTTGAGCAACAGGCTGTGACTATATTATTTCTGCAGCTTAACCCTTAGAGCTCTGAAGAACGACATTTTTATGTTTTATTATAAGAGGTGGTTTTTCACACGATACACGGCTTTAAGTGCAAAAATTTGTTTTAAATTTGTCGAAATTGATTCCAAACATATACTGTTATCATACATTTAGGACACATTTTTTCTTTTAAAAATGATTACATATGTACAAAACAAACTGATAAAAGTTACTATTATCGTCGACATTAGCCAGCTTGTACGTTTTTCACAATCCGACTCAAATTGTTTTGAATTTTTTTTTACGGGTGGAGTGTGCGTCATTTATGTGTGACTGGGACAAACCTCGGTCAACGAAAACACAAAGAATTTAGAGCGAGTGCTCTACTTGTGCCTAACGTTAGACTGGCGCTGGTCTGACGTTCTCCTGGCGTCTACTTTCATTCGTGGAAAAACGCTCACATTTTTGAGCATGCAAAATATTTGCGCAGAGCTTGACGCACACAAAAAATGAATGACGTTCATCAGGCGTTCGCGTCAAATCATCAATCAATTCTGACGCACGCCCAGCGAATCACAACGCATTGCCAAAAATCTTCATTTTTTGTGCACTGGACGTGCGTGATGGTATGTGTGACTGGGCCTTTACCTAGTACGATTTTGAACGGGTAGAGCGGGATCGGATTTAAATATGTTCGACGTTCTGGATCACCATACCGTCCTTGCCCGTCCTAGTGGGATTGGATTCGGTGTGTACTACGTCCATTCTATTTTTAATATACGTTTCTCCTCGTTCTACTCCCGTTCTGCAGAACGCAGTGCGAACGGGCTCAGTGTGACTGGGCATTATGTCTGGCACTTTGCCTCACCATGTAGAGACTGGTAGAAACATGTCGACCCGTGGAACCTTTAGACCGATGTGTATGTACATAAATTATTGTTACCAAAATTAAGTAGACTTTTTAAGTGAATGTGATACTTATGAGGAGGACCTAAGAGTCAAACTTACTAGTAAAATAGCTAACGTTTAACACTAATTTCACTGCTTTTAATACTAACGATAGATTCTGCACAGCCTGTTTATATACGCTCACCAAACTTCTTTTTACTATATATAATAGAATAAAATATTCTATATTTCTCATGTGTCCCATAAGCCGAACACCAGCTCAATGTCATATATGTTTTAGGACATGTGACACGAAAAAACAAGTTTGCTACTACATGTACTACTACTATTACTACCGATAAAGATAAATGTAGCGTAGCATCATCTGTGAAGGTCTTTCTAATATCAATTCAAATCTGGTATAGATCAATGTAGCGTGACATTATATGTGAAGGTCTGTGTGAGATCAACTCAAATCTGATAAAGATCAATGTAGCGTAACATCATCCATAAAGGTCGTAGTAAGATCAGAACCAATATTTTAGAAAAATATTTATCAAATGTTTCAGCTCTAATGCCATTTGAAACAACAGTGTACGTGTATGTATATAATAATGCATCAATGGCACTAATTTTTTTGTGATATGTGTTGTATATTTCCCGATGAAATACATTTCGTATCTTATCAACAACTTTATTCCGCAATATTTTATATTATTTCAATAATTCACATTTTTTGCCTCTTTCGCTCCTATGTGAAGATGATCACATACATGAATTAGATATGTAATGCAGAGACTTGATCTAGATTTTACTTTATGTATTTAATGGAGCATGCTTAATTACTGTATTAACAGTTACTTTAAAAGACCACGTGCATCATTAATATTGCCACATATGGTAACAAAATCATAGCGATTAGAGTCTGATAAATCCTTGCTATATTCAGGAAAAGAAAACATTTTTTTAAATGTCGCATGATAATTACCCTGGGTTGAGTCTTAGATTTATGTGGATGTTTTAAAACTATATACAAAATATCATGGTCACTAATCGAGCATGGTACAACACCTGAACATACAGATAATTCAAGCATAGGTGTGATGGTCAATCGTAGATTTAGTACTTAAAGTGGATCAAGCTCATTCAAAATTATTTATAATGTCATTAAAATAATCATCTTTCCCAGATGGAGGACTATATAATGAACCTATATTAAATGATGCACACTTTGGAAGTTTAATTGTCACCCAAATGGCCTCATTATTTGAATTTTTGGCTAGTTTATCAGAATATTTATGCGGGATGGAAGACGTGACATAATAATGCTACACCTACTGAGAAACTAACCTAAAAGGCACACTGTATAACCATCAATATGTACTTCCTCATCATTATACATCATTTGGCTTGAGCCAGGTTTCAGAGAGTGCTAAAATTGCAATAGCTTCAGATTCTAAAGGTATGCGTGCGTGATCAATTGTATGCAACGTAGCACTGTATATTTAAGATTTGTTTAAGATTTGTTTATTTATGCGGGCTAATGTTTAAAGCAGAAGTTTATCTACGATAATTAATTGAGCGATCAACGTCCTGTTTTATTTTCATTGATCAACTTTTAGTAATCAGATTTAAGTGAGAATATTATTCAGCTGCATTTATGAACAATACTTTATAAACCCAGAAATGTAACTGCCCAATTTATAATAAATTATTCGATAAATGTCAGGACCAGCTTTTTATACAACAAATGTTGTTTGCCAAAAAGTATTATAGACTAGGCAGAATCTGAAGAAATGTGCTTATAAAAAGTCATGGAGGCATTTTGTGTTTACGGCTGGCAAACATGTTTTCTAGATGTATTAATATGTCCTAAATCCAAATATGGTGTTTGCCAGGCTGGATTTTTAACGATTAATCCTGTAATGGTAAATTCCAAAATGGCCTCCACCGAAACAACTAAAATCTATTAATTGTCATATCTTTGGAACCAACGATGATAAAAACACAAATAAAACATGTATTAATACATTATTGGACACAAGGAATCTATTGATACCATTACTCAGTTGATAAATTGTGATCAAATTAACATAGGAACCATATGTGCACTCGATTGGCTCGTTTTTAATAAATACGGTAATATAAAAAAGAAAATATTTCAAACAATTAAATATATATTTGATAAAAGACACACCAATAACATCCGTGAGTTTAAAACACTTTAATTGTATAGCAAAATCAATAGCCTAATTCAATAACTCAAATATAGAGAAACAAAATTACTGATGTAAATCCTACTGTATGCTACTGCGAGGGTTAGTGTAGTTCGTGGAAGTACTGCGAGTCAGGACACTGTCTGAGACAAGGAATCCTGTGATGCCATTATTTATTTGATAAAATGTAAACAAATCAACATAGGGGTCGTATTTGAACTAAATTGGTTAGTAATTTTCATAAAGAATACAAACCTGAGGTTAACCACTAGAAAAGCGTGTGCGTATCCATAAATCTCATAATAGCTATACAAATTACCCACGATCCCGGAAGGAAAAACATCCCATAATATGTTATATACAAGTGTATAAGTAATACGCAGTAGGCCTATAACTTATTTGTGCATGTTTAACTTAATAACTGTCCTGTGTGATATTTCAGCATTCATCCTTCTATATACATGTCATATTTCTGCTAACCCGGAAAAGGCAATTAAACGCAATTATATTAGGGAACGTGTTGCCTAAATTTAAATAGTTTAATCGAAATCGGACATGACAATTTCGTTCAATTTTCTTGTTGAACGAAACTGTCATGGACGATTTCCAACAAAGTGTTCCCTCAATATAATTGAGTTCAATTGACTTTTCGGTTTTACAGCTCAAGCACCCCTTGGTAAAACCACGTGACTTGATTTCGGAGCATGCTCTTGTGATAGGTGGGAGAGACAGCAAGTGTGGCACTAAATGACTATCCGTGCGTTTCCACCCCAAATCGGTTACCACTGAGAGAATTGGAGATGAGAAATTTGCTTGGTTTCACACTCTTGATTGGTAATGGGCCCACCTGATGTGTAACTGTGCTGCATCTGATGTTCGCAGTAGTTTCTCCTGTGCTTGTCCCATACTGAACAGCTTCATTCTGGCTTCATCACACATATTCCCATCAAGAACTCCATATATGGAACAGATTTAGCTGTACCTTCCGAATATTGTCCCTATCCAAAATCAATCAAATAGTTGTGATGTTAGTGAAACACATGTTGTTTTCTTATTGTGACCAGCAAATTGTATCGAATGGTATTTTTATCCAAATTTCATGCACTGGTATATATCTAGGATGTTTAGATGTTCCTGCTTTAATTAATAAGATAATCATCCTATTTGCAGTAGGACAAGGACATATGTATCACGTACTGACACCACCATTGATTCCATGAGAGCATGAATACAATACAATAGTAGGTGTGACTGTCCGCTTCCTCGTGGTCAGCTTCAAGTCTTCACAAAGTTGGGTCAGACCACTTGACAGTAGTCGCTTCAACGGATCCACCAGCAACCACAATTACTTTGTCTGCTGGGCTGTGCTAAATAAGGTAGTTGGTAGCAGAAAGCGATGTCTTTCTTATTGTCTTCAAGTGCTATGAAATTAGATCAATCAGACGGAAGAGGGACCAATTCATTTTCAATCTATCGTCTGACTGGTCGATGACCTTTCTTACGTTTGGTTCTTCTTCCTTATTTGATGGACTCGCTTCTATGACAATCACATGTTATATCAATCCCAATGATGGTGGCCCCCATCTTGTACACAGTATTGGCAAATGTTCTTACATAGCCTTCAAAAGTTTTGGTATTTGGGGGCTTGGTAAGAGCCCTCAACAGCGCTTGAGCATCAATCGATAGACAGCTTGGTCCATCAAGGGAAACAGTTGTTGGTGTTGTTACATCCTGTATCAATACGCCGGCTAACACAAACTTGTTTGCTGAATGCAGGATGCCCCTGGTTTTAGCAAGTGATAGTGAAACCGACATCAACTCATGCTGCAGGATCCTAATTGTTAAGATTGACCTCATGCGATACCCTATAAGCAGTCATAAGCCTTATGTAAAATAAGCAATATGTTTCTGTCCACCTTAATAGTGTTTTGCTGGCCTTGGACGTCTTGCACAATAAGAATTGTGTAAAGCGAAGCAAGTGTTGCTGCCTTATTCATACGAATGAGGGCTTTAATACTGTTTTCACTCTCTGTACTAAGCAGCGATTCCTGGGTGGTAGCAATGACAACATCCTTGTTCATCATATTCTGCGGGGTTTGTGATTTGTTATGAAACACTCCGTGCTGCTCAAGTAGGCTACTAGTCTGCCTTCATCTCTGTCACCCTTTGTCCACTGACCTGTGGTGGCTCATTGTGTGTGTAGTCATCATCATAATTATCATCTTACTCCTGATCGATTGCACGGACTTTCTGCGCAATGTCGTCAGTGTCAAAGGGAGTTCAAATGGGAGCTAGCTCTGTTCTTATCTCTTCGTGAACACTATACAGGTGATCATTCAGTCGTGGAAGCAATATTTGTCAAAGAGCTTGCAGTGTGAGTTTATGCGTTCTCATTGAACGTGCATAGCCTTTAACTGCCATCACTTTCTGAGTAGTATTAACACCCACAATATCACATTCTATCCACAGCTCAAACAAGCCACATTCACCCATGTGGTAGCCCAAAAATTCCAAGAAAGTTCATTCCTATAATTATGCAGCCCACCGAGGCTGGGCATCAATACATCCTTGTATCGATCCACTGATCATCAGCTTTAGATACAGTGCCTCATCGACTGTTAGAGCATGTTCCTGCTGCAGTGATTCTGCTACACGCGCATGACAACAGTGTTCAGTTTATCCAGTTCATGTGCTGGAGCTGGCAATTTTGCGTAGGTAACCCACTGATGCTTGCTATAAATTTTTGGAGCTGACCTAGTGATTGAAAGAAGTCCAAGAAGGCATTTGGTTTTGAGACGAACGGGTCATTGTAACGACCATGTGCTTCCCATGAACGTCAATGGCTGGTGGACATTCTTCATTGAATGAGTAAACCAATGTGCTGTGTTATCCTTATTAAATGGACATTCATTAATCACCCTCTTTGTTACTGGCAGTATGTCATTCATTACATCTGGGATGCATAATTATTGTTCAGTCGACACCTTGATACCTTCCAATAAATTCGCGTTGGAGGACGTATTGACCATGATGTAGCCTGTGTAGCATGTGTGTGGATCAAGAATACTAACAAAATTGTTGTGTGAGCCTACAAGCTATCTCGTCATTCATGTGCACATTACTATGCACTTTCATATACCATAAGCTGTCCGAATTATGGGGTATGCCTCATGTTTGCTGGATCGTGTATAATGTGTACAGTGATTGTGAGGTTTATGGATGGGCACACGTTTTTATAGTTGATAAAATGTCCTCATGTTGTTTATAAAAATAACGAGATATAGTTCAAATATGACCACTATGTTGATTTGTTTACATGTTGTCAAATATAAGTAATGGTATAACAGGATTCCTTGTCTCAGATAAGTTCTACTTGCAGTATTTCCACAAACTACATTATCCCTCGCAGTAACATACAGTAGGATTTACATCAGTAATTTTGTTCTTGATATTTGACTTCTTGAATCAAGCTATTGATTTTTTTTTTATAAAATTAAAGTATATTAAACTCATGTATGTTATTGGTGTGTCTATTATGAAAATAATAAATAATCTTTAGGTGTTTGAAATATTTTCTTATTTGTATTACCGTATTAGTGAAAAATCAGCCAGTTTAGTTCAGATATGATTCATATGTTAATTTAATTACATGGTAATGGTATCAATGGATTCCTTGTGTCCAACAATGTATTAATACATCTTTTATTTGTGTTTTTATCATTTTTGGTACCAAAGATATGACAATTAATAGATTTTAGTTATTTCGGTGGCGGCCATTTTGGAATTTACTATTACAGTATTAATCGTTCAAAATCCAGCCTGGCAAACACCATAATTGGATTTAGGACATATCAATACATCTAGAACACATGTTTTCCAGCCGTAAACACAAAATGCCTCCACCATTAACATTTTTTCAAATTATACCTAGTCTATTATGTAGTTTGAAGCTATTTGACACTCTCTTTCGCGCATACATTTGGTCAGTCTGATAAAGTTTAGTGGCCACGTCACACCCATGTACACCAAAACAGCAAGTGTCTGACATTACTAGACCTATAGTCTGTATCGACATTCAATTAGCAATATTGGCCACGAAATATACACTATTTGCCTTCAGGTGAAAGTGAAAGTTGCAGCAGGACGATTAACATTAAACAACTGTTCCAAATTGTTCAAAGGCCTGGAATGTGCAGTGTTATCCATGGTACTTCAGAATTTGCACTATAAAGAAACCTTAAGGCATTTGAAAAGAATATGGCATAGTACCGACATTGGGCTTTCTTCTGTGGCGATATTGCTATTTATGCAGAAAATGTCGCAAAGTAATATATATATATATACTCCAGCGAAACCTATACAGGTTGCCCTGCGCTTCTGAAGGAGTTGGCCTAATTCTCAATATTGTCAGCTCCACCCTCGGATATTCTGCCCCAGTTCGGGATCCGTAGCTACAAAAGGACATCGACAGCGGAGAACGAATCCAAAGAAGATCAGCGTATTTCTTAAAGGGTCGCAGAAAACTGTGGAATGAACATGAAACGCATGAGCAAGACTGTGTTTGCTATACAAGCTATTAATGGGTTGGTGGCCCTAAAATTATACTCACGCATGCGAGAACACATTTATAAAACATATAATGACTGATACAAATCAGTACGCAAACTCTTTTATCCTAGATCCATCAAGGACCAGAATCATTAACCCTTTCAGCACGGGGACCGTCTTCATACGTCAGTATAAAGACGGTCCTCACACTAAAAAAATTAAATTATTTATAATGGCCGTAGACCCATAACTTAGGTATTCAAATGAACCGGAAAGAAATAACGAAGACATTTATGGTTACCTCAAATTGTAAAAACCCGTTGGTTTCCATGGTTTATACAAACATAATTCAGCGTTGTTAGGGTTAAAAACTGTTCCCAGTCTGACAGAATTCAACTCATTATTGTGGGGAGCCTCCGTGACCGAGAGGTTGCGTGCTCGGCCTCAGACGGCTCGAGTTTCGAATCCTGTGTCTTGAGGACAGTGTCATCTTATTCATTTCACCATCCTCAGGAGGTTCTCCTGACCCAGCTTAGCCTATATGTGCACAAAGGTGGCCTAAAGCCCGATTCATTTCATTTCTGACAGACTTCAACCTATTTTTTAAGTACTCCTTGTAGTAGCACGTGATCACTTTTCATACCTCCGTGACGCAGATAGCGCTGCACTAGCTGGCACTGTCACGTGTATATTCAGATAATAAGTAGTTTACTCTCAATCAAGTCGATATTGTTGATAGATTAGCAACGCCCCAATTAGCCCCCGACATTGTGATACACCCTTTGTCTTCTTAAATATGTTCCGAATCTGCATACATGTCGTTTTGAATTATCTTTTAATAAAGGCTCTTATGACATTTACAAAATATCTAGATTGACCGATTGTTTTGAATCTCTAGCTCTATTATGGTTTGTTACTGTGCGAAAAATTAATTAGGAAGTGTCCCTCTAGCCTTGGTCTTTTCCAAGAGAGCTATACTTTGATGATCTACATATTATTTATCAGATAATTATGTTAGTCCCTTTTGAGTTTTCAATAGAATAGCTCTGCTGCGACAAATTGAACTTAATGTTTGGCCATTTTTTTCAATCTATGACTATATGCTAGTGTTTTTAAATAAATGATATTCAAATCAAAAGTAGAAGCTGTTTTCTTAGAGCTATTGGTCATATTAGTTATAAATTAATAGTTCTTTTGCAAATTTTTATTTAAACAAATTACACTAGTTACAGATTGGCTAATTTACAATAGTTACTGCACGTAAATGAAATGGATCGGGCTTTAGGCCACCTTTGTGCACATGTAGGCTAAACTGGGCCAGGAGAACCTCCTGAGGATGGTGAGATGATTGAGATGACACTGTCCTCCAGACACAGGATTCGAAATTCGAGCCCTGGCGGTCTGAGGCCGAGCACGCTACCTCTCGGTCACGGAGGCTCCCCACAATACTGACTTTCACACGTGGATGGGGAAGAAACATTTTTGTTTCTTTCAAACCGCCGAGACCGGGAACCGAACCCCGAACTCTGGCGTGAAAGGCAGCGGTGCTAGGGCCCCCTAGGGCCCCCGCCCAGTTCCTGCACGTGGACGGACATGTTTGGCCCAACAATTACGAGACGTGGACCATATGTTTAACCCTTTAACCGCCAAGTTATTATATCTCAATTTTCACCCATTTGAAATTGTGTCTCGCTGACGCGATCCACAACTTCAAGTGAGTGAAAATTATTCAGATTTGATAAAATGGAGGTCAACTCTTTTCAAATATTGCTGATTGATGTCATATTTTATCTTTAACATGTTTAAAAGGTGGTACTTAATGTGCTAGTAAAAAGTGAAAACTCGAATATATGCGGCACGGGCGGTTAAAGGGTTAAGTGAAAAGTTAATTATGTTGCTGAGATGTTACAACTACAATTTTAAATTTTAACATGTTTATGATCGTGGCTAAGAACACTAAAGATCATAAATATTCACAAATTAATTATGTTTTTTGGGGCTCGCTTACGTTGCCAATATCTGTTGTGTGATGGAAATTAATTCACTAGTGCATCACAAAATGGCTCTAGTTTTCTACGTATATAAAAAAAATAGTTGGGCACAGTTTGGAGAATATATTAGTGTTTATAATTCAAGCAGATTGATAAAGATAAACTTAGTTAGCAACAAATAACAAGCTGATAGAATTCACTTGGCATATATTTATAACAACTATAATGCAAACAAACACAATTAATTCACAATAACAGCTATTATTATGTCTTATTCGATGGCAAACAACTGTCCATATTATCCTATTATCATATGCAACCGTGAGCATTATTTTATAGGTGTTTCAGAACAATCATCAATATAGGAAGTTGAGAGAGAACTTTCAAAATTATCTCATACAATTACGTGGAATTGTGGAGAGTATAGATACATCAACTGAGCATTTGTTAAAAATGTATCCACCATAATTAAACACTAAGATGTTTTACTTTTTACGCTAGATATAAACATGCATGTACACCACTAGCTCATTGATGACTAATGCTGCATGCACAAGGTCAAAAGTGAAATTTCGATTTTTGTTATTTTTCCAAGCAGAAAAATAAAAAGTTTCGTTGACATTTATAATGATAAAATATGTCATAGTATGTTGGTATATTTACTTTTGCATTTTCGGTAATCTGTTCAAAATTGCATAATTTGACAATATTACCAGATTACATGATTCATATTATAACTAATAACAACTTATGCATATTTAAATTCAATCAAAATAACAACAAATACCCTATATTAGATAAGTTACACCATACAATAAGACCTTTGACATGATTAAGAACATTTGAAAACCATGTAAGATACGATTATCAGTAGAAATATTACAATGTACTACTAGCATTTGGAGATGGTGGATACTGAAGTATTAGGTGTAATGAATATATCCTGGCTGTAATCAGGAGTGAGAGAGAGTACCTTCTCACGTCTGCGACAGATCTTCTTCAAAGCAATAATAACAATGAGTAAGAGGACGAAGAAGATGACGGCGATCACCACGCCTATTATAATAGCTGTGGGATCACCACTAGATGCAGACTTTACAGCTTCAGAATGTCTACATTGTACAAGTCTCTCTTGTGTTGTCCCGACGAGGAAGATTTCAACGCATACTTGATATTCGTTACTAGAATCAAAATCATCAATAACCATATTGGACTCATTGTTCATTAACTCTGCTCTTCCAACACCCTTATTTGCGTTGGTCCACGTTACCAAGTAGCCAGACACATCAAGTTCATCATGGGACCAGGAGATATACAGCGCGGAAGCGTCCTTGATGAAAGTTACCATCACATGGAAGTTGTAGGTGTGGTGAACAGCTTGTGGTGTAGATATATGTTGTGTTAGTGCTGTGGTTGAGAACATACCTCCTGATGATAATGTTTGTTTATTATTGGTGGAGGTTGTAGATCCCTTCATATCAGGTGCAGTGTATACAGAGGATATCGTTGTGTTGGGCTCCTGGTCAGTTATCCGGCCGTCAATGCTAGTGACAAAGTATTCATACTTACTGATATGTGTTACTTCATCGCCAGTTGTAGATGAGCTGGCCATGGTGATATCACTTTTAACATTAGTTGTCTTTTCATCATGTGTCGTTAATTCCCCAACACGAGATGGCGAAGTGGTGAAGCTATTAGTGGTTTCTGGATATAAACCTTCCGATTTATTCTCTTCGGTGGTGGTTATTTTGTAAGTACTTTTATTATCTATACTAATTCCATTCGTGGTTCCTTCATTCACTGAAGTAAGCTCTTTTTCAGAAAGATTGACCTGCTGCGTCGTCATTCCGCTGCTAGATAGAGTATGCGGTGTAGATACCGGATCGCGTGGTCCGCTTGTGGCATCCTTATCACTAAATCCAGTGGTTGTAGATTCAGGGTTGTCAGGCGTTGCCTTTCTTTCAGTAACTCTATTGTGTGTGGATACAGAGATTGTTTGCGTTGTGGTTACATCTGATGTATCAAGCTGATCAAAACAGAAATCTCTCGTTTCATTCGTGGGCATTGAAGCATTTACACAGTGAACATTAGGAAAACACACTGCATGGTACATCTGTGTGACATCAGGCGTTGAACAAAATGTCATTTCAATGTTTGTTAAATTATTGTACGTTCTGAGCCATTCTAACTGACATCCACAGTGAAGTGGATTATTACTGATATCAAATGACACTAAGGTAGGCATCAACTTGACAACTTGCACATTGATATTCTCTATCCGATTCCATTGTAATATTAAATGAAGTATGTTGGGCAATCCACGGAATGGAAGAGGGACCACATTACTAATCCCGTTATAACTCATGTCAAGTAGTGTCAATTTTCTCAGCTCAGCTCCTTGAAACATATTATCGGTTAAGGTTGATATACTATTGTAAGATAAATCCAATTCACGTAAACCGTAAAGTCCACGAAAGGCATTTGGTTCAAAATGGGCGATTAGATTGTCTCTTAGGTTGAGTCTGAAAAGATTTTGTATGCCAACGAAACTGCCGTTTTCAGTGAATTCCATTCCATTGCCTTGCAGATAGAGATAGTAAAGTTTATTCAAACCCTCGAACTGACCACTAGTTATACGTTTGATATTATTGTTCTTTAGGGTTAATGTCCTTAGCTTGGTATTTGATGCAAACAGTTTACGTGGCCACTCACTAATGTTATTATCATTCAGTTCCAAAAGCTCTAAGTGTGTTAATGATGTCAGTGATCCTTCTTGAATTTCACTCAAACGGTTCCAGGAAACGAACAAATTGCTTAGTCCTCTTAAATGCTTAGTCCAAATTCCCAATAAAGTCAGTTGATTATGCGATAGGTCTAGATTATATAAATTATTTAAGTCTTTGAAAGCATCTTGATCAATGTTTTTCAGGTTATTCGAAGATACATCCAAGTAACGCAAGTTGGAAAGGTCTTCAAAACCGCCCTCGTGGATTGTGCTTATTCTGTTGTGTTGAAGACTCAGCTCGTTTAGCTGAGCTAAACCAGAGAATGCCGCTGGAGTTATATCTGACAATTTGTTATATCCAAGATAGAGTTTTTGCGTGGCGTTTAGCCATTTAAACGACTGAGCGTCTAAGTGCGCTATGCTGTTATTTGATAGATGTAACGTACGTAATTTATTCAATCCTTTAAATGTTATAGATGCCATCTTACTCAGATTGTTGTTGGAGAGATCTATTAATTTTAGATTAGTATTATATTTCAAAGTGTCATTCAAGAGAGCAGACAGTCTGTTGTTCTTTAAATTTAAAGTCTTTAGACTGCTCAAAGACTTGAGTGTATTTTCTGCTATGATTTCTATCAGATTAAATGATAGGTCTAGGTGTGTGAGATCAACTAGTCCTTCAAAGAGGGCAGTTGGCACATGAGTTAATCTATTATGGTCAAGATCTAATTCGTATAGAAACAGTAATTTATTAAACGTGTGACTCGCTACATGAGTCAGATTATTGTGGCCTAGTCTCAATGTTGACAGCTCCTTGTTATTTAAAAATATATCGGGATTTAGATTTTCCAAAACATTGTCAAATAAATTGAGTGTCATAATGTTCACTTGTGACATAAATGTCTGCGGTTCTATTTTCGCCAGCAAGTTACTATTGAGACCGATGTATTCCAACTCTGTGAGTTCAATGAAAACCTTGGTTGGTAATGTGTAGATATTATTTCCGTCAAGATGGAGTTCCTTCAGCTGCTCACCTAATCCTTGAAAGGCATACTCTCCAATTCTTTCTATCCCCAGTTTCTGGAGTCTGAGAATTTTAATTGCGAGTCCGAAGAAAGCGCGGTCTTGTACCATTTGCACAGAGGTGTCGTATCGCATTGTGAGCTGTTCAAACAAAGTGGGGGATGAAGAGAAGCCCGGTATCTGTGCCACATGACCCATATCCTCACAATAGATGTAGTACACATTTGTATACTTTATCTGACAACGACAGTACAGTGACTGCATATGAGGACACTCCATAGCAGCGTGTACTACAGCAATGTACACAAAGGTTAAAATAATTAACAGAAGATGTGACCTCATCCTTAATTGTTGTAACACTATATTTATTAGCAGAGAAAGGCACAAAACCGTTGTGTTATGGCGGACTTTTCGCTGTAATTATTTGTTTCAACTATTACTCAAACATACTCATGTTTGAGCGCATCTTCCTACATTCAGAGTAACATCCATTGTCAATTAGGCCTATATAGATGTTCCATATACGTCAATTTTTTCATGTTTCCCCACTCTGCTTTGTTTTCTCTGTTGGTGATATCTCTGTTATCTTGTACATGACGACGACGTGTTTCTGGTCGAACTAAAAGCCATGGGTTGTTATATTACTAACACACACACAATCTGTAAAGCAGAGAAGGGTATGTCATTATAAATGAAGAACATTTATATCAATACATGTATATAAATTATTAGTTTTCTAGCATCACACAGGTATAAGTCATATAACTTTGGACATGGAGTGAATCTCAACGATATTTTTATGCCGTTACAATTACGAGACATAGACCAAAAACTATTGTAATACTAGGCCAATGTCTGCCACTTCGGAAAAGCTTCAACATCTAAAAATGTAAATTCGGTGCCTAAATGGGCGGGGCCCCTAGGGTAGTGGTTAGCACCGCTGCCTTTCACGTCAGAGTTCGGGGTTCGTTTCCCGATCTCTGCGGTTTAAGAGAAACCAAAATGTTTCTTCTCCATCCACTCGTAAAACTCAGTATTGTGGGGAGCCTCCGTGACCGAGAGGTAGCGTGCTCGGCCTCAGACCGCCATGGCTCGAATTTCGAATCCTGTGTCTGGAGGGCAGTGTCATCTCACTCATCTTACCCTCCTCAGGAGGTTCTGCTGGCCCAGTTTAGCCTATATGTGCACAAAAGTGGCCTAAAGCCCGATTCATTTCGGTGCCTAAATATTGAGTAGCTAACCAAACATTTTACCAAATTATATCATAGCATATCAGTATGCTAAAATTAAATTTGAAATTAAATTTGAAAATAAAATAATATACCAAAGGGCTGCATACGCAAATGCCACTTTTAGCAGAAACTAAGTAAATTGTGAGCTGTACAATATTGTGACATCTGTTATTAGAAATACCTAATTAACATTATTACGACAATGGCAACGCAGGAAAATATTCCATCATTTACGATAACAATACGTCACTTGCTTATGGCATTTTTTATGTTTATTTATCACATAGACGTATACATGTATATGTGACAAGAAGTCTATTACTTGGTGTGTGTGTGTGGTCTAGAACAGGAAAACGCATTGTGCTGTGATAATATCGTATGAAAGGGTATATCTGCCACTTTGTTAAGTGGCAGATACACCCTTTCATATTCAAGGGGACGATATGTGTATGTTATGAAGATACCGCCATCGAAAACAAGCATAGCATTGCATCAATGTTGACTCAGTGATGTACATCATGTTACTGAATGTTTTTAATCAAAATAAACTCACATGCTATGACCGGTGGGTAATGGATTTTTGACAGCGCTCCTGTGAGAGTATTTATTGTTTTGATACCTATAATTTCAGCGAGAAACATTGCGCACGCTATAGATAAACCTGCTAATGTACGTTTATACAGTAGATAAACCTTGTATATTATATCTGAAATGACGAACTTTCTAAAGTACATGTATACAGTAGATAAACCATATATAACTTATTTCTGAAATGCATAATACATATTATGCATGTCTGATTATATGAAATATATAAACGTTCTAAGTAACAGGATCAGAATATTGTTGTTATGAGTTCATAACTTAAACATTTATTTCGTTAACCCTTTAACCGCCCGTGCCGCATATATTCGGGTTTTCATTTTTTATCAGCACATTAAGTACCACCTTTTAAATCTGTTAAAAGATAAAATGTGACATCAATCAGCAATATTTGAAAACAGTTGACCTCCATTTGGTCTAATCTGAATAATTTCCACTCACTTGAAGTTGTGGATCGCGTCAGCGAGACACAACTTCGAGTGGGTGAAAATTCAAATTGAATAATTTGGCGGTTAAAGGGTTAATGAACTTCGTGTGAAATGGATAAACGTAACAATTTCATTGTGTACATCTATTGAAAAACATATGCCACACATTGCATTCTTCATTGAGGTTTCGATACAATAATAAGAGGTGGTAATGTTTTAAATGAATACTCGTTTACTTCTAACGAAAGTATTAAGTAACTCAGTATTGTGGGGAGCCTCCGTGGCCGAGAGGTAGCGTGCTCGGCCTCAGACCGCCAGGGCTCGAATTTCGAATCCTGTGTCTGGAGGACAGTGTCATCTCAATCATCTCACCATCCTCAGGAGGTTCTCCTGGCCCAGTTTAGCCTATATGTGCACAAAGGTGGCCTAAAGCCCGATTCATTTCATTTCTAACGAAAGATTTCAGATGATATAGCACCGAACATTTAGTTAGCAAACGCCACCTCCCACAACATGTTCCGGAACGTAGTGGAGGGCGAGATCATTCTAACTACCAACGTCTGGATTAACGATTGTAGATAAAAAAGTGATGCATCATAATATCAAATGAAGCACATACACCCAATATCGCTGATCAATACAATTACTAGAATTACCACACTACTATGTACATGCTTCACGGCAGCACTTATTATAGATGACATGGGATTACATGGGTCGATGTTTTTGATCCCCATTAATAATGTTTTGCTTCATCACATAATAAAGACAAGGTTACTGGTCCGCAAAAGCGATCAAAGCAATCATTCAGCTTTAAAACACCTGAATTATCATGGCCGCCACAGTGCGGCACCGGTGCTAATGAAGTCCAAGCATCATTGCATCCACTTGTAGTGAATACAGCTATAGTATCACAACAGAGACGTCAACAATATCTTTATATTATTACCTTTCAATCACGCGCATGTTTTGCCAATGAACCAATACTGTGAATTTTAATAAAATAATTAAATTAAATCAAACTCAATCGAATTACCGGTCATCGGTTTATCATACGGTTCGGCCGTGACCCATTTAACTTGGGGTACTGAGTTTAAATGAAATCACTCAAACTATATGCTTCATATTCACATGATTCAAGCGATATTGCAACAACATACAGAAAACAGTTAACCATATTCACTCGCATTCACAACTATGGGAGAGTGAAGGGAACAAATATACAAACGAGACTAGACTTCCACTGCCCAGCAGACACAAGCCGTTGAATCAATGTTGGTATAACCTTGGTCCGTCGTAGACGGTGGACCAACGTTAAACCAACATTGACTCAACGTCTTGTGGCTGGGTGACTACGCAGTCTCAATGTTGGGCAATGATCCGTCATTACTACAACGTTGAATAGATGTCCGACATTCAATGTGCACCACCACCATAACACAGACATATTGTTAAGAAAATACTAAAAATCATGCATTGCCAGCTCTCAGACGACAAAATTAACAGCCATTTAATTACGCACTTCAAACCAGTCGATTGAAATGATTAATTTCTTAATAGAGGTAGCAGCACAATTCAGTCGTGAGATACTGTAAAAAGTCAATAATATACTAGACTGTGTAGCAGTGTATATTATAGTCCACAAACAGATATATTAAACATTCACACACGGTATTGATCACACACCCTGCACCATCTGCGAAGACGATATAGTCAATTTCAGGAATTTATCGACATCGATCAAGAAATATAAGTTATGATTCATACCTCTAGAAAATGGCTGTGTCTGTCAATACCAATCCTCGCCTGGCCAGCATGTCCCGAGTGTAGCTTATGTCCGCACACTTGTGTACACCTACATGTCAAGCAGATTTGTTCATAATTGCATATTGACTTACTAATGGCTGCAAACTTATTTATGTATCAAGCTGAAAATTGCGACCACAATTTTCAGCTTAAAATGGACAGAAATAGTGTAATTTTCCAAAACATGAACAGTGTTTTCAATAGCAGCATGGCATTAAGAAATGATTTATATCAGCTAGAAATATTTCCCTCGGGTGCTTGCTAAATGAGAAGATGAAGAAAGATTTAACATGGTGGCCTACATATGCCTACCAAGTAGGCATACACATGTATTTGGAACCCTTCCATGTATCATAACACAGCAAGGACCCTTCAAAAACTATGCGGAGGGTGTTGAATCAACTGCTGTAGTATGTTATCAGATGTTATGTTAAAATTACAAAAGAACAACTCTTGGTTATGTCATCCGTCACCCAAGCAAACGATAGCTGATTGACCGATTATAGCTATTAGACCTATACTATACTCATGTTACAGCCATCTATCATATGTGTCACCTCTACATCTACTGGGCTGCATCTAATATGCATATTTTTGCATAACCAAACAATAAAACCAAAAATGCTCACGGCTATGCATTCCATTCGACAAACAGCGAACAAACGTTCGTCATCCTGGTGAATGTGTACCGGTGTTTAATCCTGATCATTCAGGGTGCAGTAAACTTGGACGCCTCAGCAGCTGAGGCTTACCGTCCGGAAGCGTTGAGTGCGCATGTGCGCCGACCTCGCGTGTTTCCGGGCTGATTGATCAGTGTTCAGCCTCCCAGCTACAGGTAGCTGGTTTTATTGCGCGTGATGCGGCAGATGCAGGTGCGCTGGGGACGCTCACGGATCCCTACAGATCCCTGTTGACACACACGGCAGTTGCGTCCTCTCTCATCACAGCCACACAGATAGAATGACTCCAACACTGATTGGAACCACCGTCCTTGTCAGACTCGCCCATGCTTACGGCCAGTCACAGAGTACATGGCAGCGGTACCAGGCGGCGGTACAACGCCGGTTCACAGCTGGGCCAACGTCTCCGACGTTGCCCCGGCTGTGAACCGGCGTTGGTCCTGTTTTTTCCAGGTAGCTGTGGGGGGGCGCTGTTCTTGTCCACGGACCGTGCAGTCTGAGTTATTGTCTGTGCATTTCTACGCTGAATAATTACCGCGCCACTACCCTGCAAACACGAGACATTGAACCAATCTTGATTTAATGCTGGGCCAGCGTCGTAAAAGGTGGACCAAAATTAAATCAACGTTAGTTCAATGTCCCCCATTTGCTGTGCTGTGTACTAGCCTAAAACCAACACCTTTTCAATACAGCAGGTTTTTACCAAACAGCTGTATAGTATACCGATTTCTGAAAAGAGCCCCTCAAAATCTATCATATCAATTTAATATGAATTAGGCCTACACCTCGGCTCTAATATTATGGACCTGAATGCAATCATTCGTTTATTTAACGTGTTACGTCAATATCTGAAGTGCCCAATATGTTGACATAGTATGTTTTTGGAACGGAGCGCCGCAACCCCACACAACTATGTTTGTCTTATATTATGACAAAAGTCGTTATTTGACCCCATTTTTAGGTTTTAGTGATAAGTCTCAGAAAAAACGTCAAAGACCGAGAGCTCGGGTGACACGAAATGGCGTAGCCAGCCCATCACATATTATTATTATCAAAGAACAGAGCTTATTGCTGATGTGTTTCAATCCTTATCCCCTGCTAAATAAACTTATTTAAATTTTCACCCACTTGAAGTTGTGTCTCGCTACCGCGACCCACAACTTCAAGTGGGTGAAAATTACTAATATTTGTTTAATTTTATATCTATCCTTTGCAAATCTTGATATTTAAACACCCTTTTTGCTCCCTATATCAGTGATTTGATCGATTAATGAAACAAATTAAAAACGACAAAAGTCGTGATCAGCATGATAAGGGTTAACGCTGATCCACCGTCTGTGATGCTGGCCCAACATCAAATGAAGTTACCCGGAAGACACAAGACATTGAACCAATGCTGCCTCAATGTTGGCCCACCGTCTACGACGCTGGATCAACATCAGGCCAGCTTATAATGTATTTTGATTGTTTGTTGATACCTTAATTCTAACCACACACATGTTTAGCCAATGTTGTCAAATAGTAGACTGTGTTTCCAATAAACACGATAACTTGAACCACTACTGTTTTATTGCCGGTCCACCGTTCCCGGCGTTGAAGTGAGATTAAAACAGCATTGCTCCGAATTCTCGTGCTGATTTGACACACTTGACGGCACTGAGCAGCGAGCATCACCGGTATCCATATGATGTTCAGCGATGTTCGTCATGTCCGTCAGAAAGTCGTTTTGTCCTACCCCAGCTAACACGAGGCATTTGTTCAATGTTGTGTTAATGTTGGGCCGACGTCGAAGACGGCGGGCCAGCATTAACACAACATTGAACAAATGCCGCGTGTTAGCAGGGACGTATGTGTCCTCAATGTGTTCGTTATTCTTCCGTATTATATCCTCCCACTGGGCCCACGGCGTTGTTGCGACGTTGAATCAACGCCATGAATCAACGTCGGAACAGCGTCGTGTGCCAAGTGGGCTGTAGATGTTCGGTGGCGTTGTCCGGCGATGTCCGTTGCTCAGCGCGGTCAAGTGTGACGTGGTCTTTATTATACTGCGTTTGCTTTACAATAAAAGTTGGTATTTGACTGGTTGCTTACATGTCAACGCGTATCACATGTGACCTCAGCTAAACCATGTAGTTGAAGCAATTCAATCATTTCGTTTATTTCCTGTGTGCCATCGGTTGACAGATATACACCACGCTTGTATTGATGTACACTATATATTTTGTTCCTCCCCATGCTCACATAAACATGATGACATTTTCTCCAAATGCATGGATGTTGATATCGATCAATGCACCAAAATAATAAAATATTTATAACGGCCGTACACCCATGACATAGGTATTCAAATGAAGCAGAAAGAGCTAACTGTGGCATTTATTATAACAATATCTCAGCGCTACGGAGAGACAGGACACTGGACGTGGTTTTACCTGATATTTGTATTGTACCTTGAGCAAAAAGTATTACAGTCGTGTATCAGTGATATTGCCCATGGGCAATATCACAAGACTTACATTGCTGGTGAATCATCATGACTCATTGTTATTGTATTAAAAAATGTATACACTCCATCAAAAACAATACTTAAACAATATTTAACGAACGGAAGCTACCTTCAACTCAGGTTTCAGTCACAATAATTCAAGTCGAAGGAGCAAGTGAAACTTTTTTATTGATATAGATTAATGTCTCGCTTTTAAAGAGCTGTCTATTTGAAGCGATGCAGTACGTGCACGCATTATTGGACCGATAATTTGATAGCGCGCATGTGATACAGAATTTAATTTTATAAAACTGTATTTAGTATTTAATTTTCAGCGACCAGTGGTGAATCCCCTTCAATCTTTGCTCTCTGTTTAAAATGCTTAATTTAGCGTGACCTTAATGTTACAACAGTTTTTTATTGTTATTTATTGTTACCTTAATGCTACAAAATAGGAATGTTCACAAATCAGCAATACGATTGAAGCTATTATCATGTTTTGCATCTATACTGCTGTGCTAAGCCGAACGACACAATCTGCCTACTTTACAAGTAAGCAGAGACTGCCTTTTGGCTTTGTGGATAGGTATAATAAACATAATAAATAACTGTGATGTGCATCTTCCACTTAGCAAACACGATGCGGCATTGTGTTTTCATAAATCAGCTATAATGTCAAGGCAAAATTGGGCACTGGTTGAACATTAGTTCAGTGTTAAGTCCAAAGTCTGCTGCTACTTGGAAAGCCCGTTCTACAGTATACCTCCAAGCTAGATGACTAATTTTCTAACTTTACCTGATTTTAAACCCTTGAGGACAGACAAGCACATTAGTGTATTATATCTCTGTGGTTGTCGTTTTATATCACAATATTGGTGCTATAACCAGTGTGTTTATTGTAGCCGTCTGGGTCGTGTCCAAGTAAATAGTGGAAAGAAGAAATGCAATTCTTTATTTATAGGGGGTGGTCTAGTATCTGTACATTGACTTCGCTGCCGACTTTAGTAGTATGTTCCCCCATTAGTAGTATGTTCCCCCATTATTCACATAAGTAGTTATGGAACCGTTGTAAGCATGTTTCTTTTATGTTATACTGACGATGTATTTTTTACGATGGACATTTTTAGTTAACCCAATTGTATAATATAAAAATTATAAGCGCGGTTTCTCTTAAGAAGCATGATTTCTTTCTGTAAAAAACAATTTTAGTGGTATATTTTCCCAAGCAAACCGTTCACCTTTTGCTTACACAAATTTGTGCTATATTTGATGGTGCACTGGTCATGTGCGTCTTATTTGGAATAATAATGTAGGCTACATTCTTCTCTCATAATAATTCGGCGCAGACTCTGATTTGTGTACGCGGTTTGTTCAAGAAACATTATTAAGCAGTAGTGGCTGTGTCAGTCGTATATCAGTATTTTCTTACAAGGGAACTGCGGGTAGTCACTGATACGTACGATTTCGTTACGTCCTCCGACTGTGACAACGTGGATTCCATGGCAACAAAATTAGAGATCAAACAATGTTTAAGGAATAATTTGGTGCTCTTTTCAAAATGCCCGAGGACATTTTAAAAACAGCACCAAATTATCTATTGAAGGAGACGACATTTGAAATTTAAACTAGGAATCAAATACAGAAATGACTGTTGTGGCAGGTTTATTAGCTCAGTAGCTGATGTTGTTACAAATAATGACGGTTATAACGGTGTACTTTAAAATCTCCAGGTGTGAACCAAATTAAAGAAATTGTATCGAGTTGTGCTCGTTCTAAGCTTACTGCTATTTTAAATTGAGTTTGGTCTTGAACAATAAATAAATGCATCTGCTAAACTGTTGTAATCTTCCGCTCTACCGCTCTAGCGGGTTGCCACTCAAGGCTTGACAACGGCCTATAATAAAAACAATATAATAAAAACATTATAATGGACGACAACTATTAGTTATAAAAAATAAACCTTTTTGTATCACACAGTTAATTCAAAATGAAAAATATATTAAAACAATAATTAAGACTATCAATCACGTTGAAAACTGCGCCAAATATGTGTTATGGAAACATCGAGATATGTTTTATATATACGGGCTGAGCGATTTCAAATAGATAACATTTTTGTCTTTATCGATTTATGTTCACTGTTTTAAGCTATATATATATATATATATATATATATATATATATATATATATATATATATATATATATATATATATTTGTAGCTTTTGATCAATACATATACTTATATACATATACATATACATATACATATACTTTTGTACAGATACAAAAACATACACATTATATCATTATAATATTATAGGGCCTATACAACATTGGTCGCGCTACGCAAGAACAGCTATAGAAGCCCCTGCAAGCTAGACATCAACTGTATTCATATCCATCTATGTACAAGAAGAATAAGCATAAAAAGTATAAAAAAAAATATACGTAATATATGTTTCCTGCACCAAAACCAGAGATTAATAACTGCATATTATTATACAAAATAGCAAAAAAAACACTCTCTGGAAAGCGTAGAAAGCTATACAATAAATACAAGTAGAACACTTTTATAAAAAAATTGAAAGCTATAATAATTTGTATTTTTTTAACATTATACACCCCTATATAAAATTATTACCATTACTAAAAAGCATCAGCTGGCGTCAGCTCGTGTAGCCGTCGCGCTACTGAAACACAATATATAGGCCTACTTGATTTAGGAAGGGAATATGTATACGTTTAGAAAAACATCCATAATATTAACGGTGTTTAAATACGCCCGAGTGATTTTACCCATTTGTGTCGTAGTACTAAACGTTAAAAGTTAATTAGCTGTATGTGATATACTGTCTAGCCAACCACCAGTACTTGCTTACTTGAAAAGTAAGTAGTTACTGCTGCTTCATTCACCCTCTTACCGCCAAATTATTCAATCTGAATTTTCACCCACTTGAAGTTGTGTCTCGCTGACGCGATCCACAACTTCAAGTGAGTGAAAATTATTCAGATTTGACAAAATGGAGGTCGGCTGTTTTCAAATATTGCCAATTGATGTCATAATATTTTATCTTTAACATGTTTGAAAGGTGGTACTTAATGTGCTGATAAAAGATGAAAACCCGGCACCGGCGGTTAAAGGGTTAACCCTTTAACCGCCAAATTATTCAATCTGAATTTTCACCCACTTGAAGTTGTGTCTCGCTGACGCGATCCACAACTTCAAGTGAGTGAAAATTATTCAGATTTGACAAAATCGAGGTCAACAAATTTCAAATCTTGCTGATTAATGTCACTTTTTATCTTTAACAGGTTTAAAAGCTGGTATGTAATGTGCTAATATAAAATGTAAAAAACAAATATGAACGGCACCGGCGGTTAAAGGGTTAACAAAGCAGATACAATCGTGTCACCAGCGTCTGTGTACGGTGACACAGTTTTACTGATAAATTAGTGTACAAATCAGTATCAGTATGAGACGTCAGGTGCTCTTAACCCTTTAAGCCCTCACGATGCATTAAAGCATCATTTTACATCCCCGAAAAAAATTTTAATTTTCCTACAACAAAGGGCTTTAGAACGAAAATTTCCATGAAACTGGTTTACCAATACATGGCAATTTTCTTTAATTTTTAAACCACATCAAGTCATCTTCATGCACTACAAGTCGAGAATTGCGACAGCAATTCGCGGCTTGTAGTGGATGAAGATAACAATGGTAAATTCAGGCCTGAAAGGGTTAAATGTATCCTCAGTGATTATGTTTCCACCGACCGCAATAGGTTAACAAAACAACCGATTTAGCCATCATGAAGATATTATGAGGTTTCAGAAAATTTTATTTACTACTTCAGCGGTTAACAGGTTGAGTATATCGTGGTTACCCTATTTACTTGTCTGCGAAATGGCCTCTGATCTATTCAACGCCATCGCGGAACTTTTCTGCAGTAATACTATTGTTTTCGATAATGTAAGTCGCTCATTATTCATCCATATGTCGGAACCACTTACTATACTAATATATTATGTAACGTGACTTTCAAAAGGAAGCGTAGTGCATCACTTATTTATATCCTATAATAATATTTTCATTATCGTGCCGGTATACAACTTTTATGAAAATCGGTCTAAACCGGAATTACAGTCAAAACGACGTAATATATACCGGAAATACCTTATTACAACCAAAACGACCCCAGCAACAAAACTTTAGTTGCGATCAAGGTAAAAGAAGTATTTAAAATTCCCCATTGACACGAAATGATAGGAGACAAACTTAGAAACTGACTTTATGGTAACACAGTAAACTCTTGATGATAGTGTGTCTACTCCGTGGTCGGAAGCAACCCCACTCGCCCGGTATGACAAAATATGTTTCAAATAGTTGGTTTTCCAAAATAATATTGTTCTATACCAAAAAGTATCTGCATACTTTATAAGTTAGTACATCACTCCCATATATATTGTAGGGCTTAAGAACATTGGCCTGGAAAACGCCAGGAACTGGCTGCGGGAATTCCCTCTTGATTGTATAGCGCCACGTAGTGTAGCTGAGCAGCAACCTGTATACGACCATAAGCATAAGGGCCACCTGGCGAATGCTGCTATATATGTAAACGTACATCACGAAATTTTTAGAATGACTAAATCCGTGTACAGAGGCAGAGGGTTCAAATCCCGGGCGTGTCAAATGTATGTCATCGAGATTTTAAAAATACAGTTCTCCATTCTGTTACAAGGCCTGGAGTGTGCAGTACTTACTGTCTGTGGTACTGTGCACTATGAAGAACCATTGAAGTCATTCGATGCTGCTCCCACACATAGGCGAATATGCTTGCGAATATTACGAATATTAATCTTTTAAAATTCGCAGTGAATTCGCCAAAAAATTGCGTATATTTTCACCTCGGTCATCCCTCTCTCCTTACGAATATATTGCAAGTGCACTGCGAACGCTTGCCAACGCTTGTCAATGCCTTACGAATGGCTAGCAATCGTTGCGAATGGTGCAAATGGGCTTAAGAATAATATCTAATAAAAACTGCGAATGCGAATTGCGAATGTTATGAATGCTTGCGAATGTTTACAAATGGGCTTGCAACGTTACAAACGTACTTATGAAGGATGCGAATGTCATATCAACGTTACCATTCCCTTGCCATTTTCTTACGAATGATTCGAGTATTTGATGACGAGGCTGCGATTGGTATAAATACGGAGCGAATATGACGCTGGGCTCATTGTTTTCTTGAACTTAAAAAGAGAAAGACGTTCTTGTTTGAAGATTTCTTACCAAGTGATGAGTGACTTATGGTAATTTATTTTTTACATTTTTTTATGAGTGAATGTCAAAGTAAGGTTACTGAGCAAATAAAAAATAAGTTTCCATTAAAAATAATTCCATTCCTCTGCCATTTATTATTTCTAAAAATAAACATAAAATATAAGTTCCTCTATGCATAACTTTGGAACCCTTGAATAATTTCCACTTAATTTATTATGAAATAATTCAGGTCATAGAAATGGTATTAAAAAAAACAATTGACAGAATAAGAAATGCCCAATATTATGGGGCATGAAAAGTGTGCTATAACATGTAGTTGCGGATATTACCTTTATTATAACAATCACAATTCTTTTTAATTTATCGAAACGAATCGAAACAAATTGAGAAGTATCGTACTCTATACCATCCTCTCTTGCCAAGGTACAGAACCAGCAGGGCTGTTGAAATACAGCTTCAAGTATTCCCTCTCTTTCTTTGCCTCGGTTGCCTCCCTTGAAAGACCTCTGACTTGCTCCATGTCATGCATGTTTGCATTCTGTCTCCATGCACGAGGGGTGATTTGACCATTATCATCTTCTCTGTCCATTAAGACTTGATGATGGACAGGATACCGGCTTCGCATTAGGTTGTGGAGCACCATGGTAGATTTTACTATAACCTGAACCACGTTCGGTTTCTGTTGCATCGTAGAAAGAAGGCATTGCCAGCGAAGAGTCAAGATGCCAAATGCATTCTCAACAACCCGTCCTCCACGGGATATTCTGTAATTGTTTTTTTTTTCTTCCAAAGACAAGTGCCTGCGAGTACGAAGACCCAGAGGGGACATAGGAATAAAAAATAAATAATGGCAATATCACGTACGTACGCGATAATGATCCCGTACGTACGCAATCATTATCTCGTACGTACACAATGTATCCCGTACGTACGCAATCATTATCCCGTACGTACGCGATCATAATCCCGTACGTACGCAATCATGATCTCGTACGTACGCAATCATGATCTCGTACGTACGCAATAATTATCCCGTACGTACGCGATCATTTTCCCGTACGTACGCAATCATTTTCCCGTACGTATACGCAATGATAAAATAGGGCCGGGCGACTCTACGTTTCCCGCTAACCCCCCCCCCCCCCCTCAAACAAATTCGCTGACACCGACCCGTGTAATAGTTTTAGATTACCCCTCTGTTCAGGTTACCCCCGGGGTTAATCTGAAACTAGTTTCAAGTTACCCCCTCTAGTTCAAACTACCCCCTCAATTTTACCGGCTAACTTTCAATGATAACAATAAATTATATTTCATATTTTCATCACATGGCATTGGGACATGAGACACTTTAATCTTCATAAGTAAAACTCTTTGATCTCGCGGACAACTAACGAAAAAATATATGTTAACAAGAGCATAAAACCCTTTAATCTTTATGTCAACTAACGAGAAAAATTGTTAGCGCGAGGTCTGGAAACACTTTATTCTTCATATAACCCTTTGACTCCTATGGAAACTAACGTGAAAACTGTTTGTGCGAAGTTTTGAAACACCACCTTGCCCCATCAGGTCTGACAGTCAGACCACCGGTAGCAGACAACTGGATAGATGAAGATGTGACATGTAACAATTTGATTTCTATGGCAACTAGCGAAAAAAAGTTATTAGCACGATGTCTGGAAACCAGTATGTTGTGAATTGAAATTTGTGCTGCAAGATATGTGACAGACAGTACCTGTTAGCATAGGCCCAATACATGTATTCAACTTCTGTAGCGCACACGTCACTTCTGTATAGGATAAAGCCCGAGGAACTCTACATTATTAGCTGTGAAAAGGGTCGAGGCCGAAGGCAGAGTCCTTTTTCACAGCTAAGAATGTAGAGCTCGGAGGATTTTAACTGACTTAAAACAGATCTGACCATAATGAGGATCCCTTATAATCAACAACTCGGCCACACCTGATTATAATACCATATGTCTACCATGATAATTGGTCTGCACTTGGTAAACAATATCTCTCCATTCCCCGCTTAGAATGTAGTGGTCGGACAAAGAAAATAATGTAGTGGTGTGCTTTAATTATGGCAAGCCGTGTGGGACATAAATCCCACATTTTACGAGTACCCGATGATGAAACTCTGGCCATGAATTCAGCTCACCACATTGAACTTTAACTAAACTGTACACAGCTGATAACAAATTACACTCGATCTACTTTAAGTAGTATGTCTACGATTGACCATATATTATATACATCTATGCCTAGACTATATGTCTGTTCGGGCGTTATACCATGCTCATTAAGTGACCACGATATTATTTATACTGTTTTCAAACATCCCAAGACTCAACCCAGAGTAATTTCCATACTTGATTTTAAAACATTCGACATCAACATTCGACATCAACGTATGAGTAATTCGGCAACCATGATTAAAACAATTTGAAAAAAACTCTCGTGTTTTCACGCGAACGTTGAGAGAAACTACGAGATGTTTTAGCCAATCACGTCATTTATGCAGTGGCGACACGTGATTGGACGGGGCAATTGGGGAACCACCCATCAAATCCTATAGTTGATAATTCTGACGTCACAGTAGATTAATATTCATGAGCCTCCTCCCTAGAGCGTAACAGGGGCATCAGATGGCCCGATATATCTGCCTATGAGTTAATATTTGGGCCAACGTTGCCAACATTTGAAAAACATCGAGCCAGTCAGCGTTGTACCACAGTGTACTGCTTGTTGAAACTGGCCTATATATCAGAAAAGAGTCACCGGATTATAATATCATCATATGGACCCAATTATCATTGAACTCCGGACTCTAACCAATCAGACGCGTCATTCAGTCACGTTACCTACTGAGGAAATGTGGGGTGGGCGTGGTTTGGAGTAGAAACGAATACCAGTATAAAGTCTGAAAAAATCCCCCCCCCCCCATATTATACCCGGGTAGATTGTGAGCACCCCAGAATCTACGCCGGGGTAGATCCTGAACTATACCCCGGGGTAGATTATGGTGGCTCCCAGAATCTAACCCTCTCTCCCAGGATCTACCCCCTTTTATTGTGATCATGTGAAGTGTATATTCGGCTCCTAGAATCTACCCCTCCCTCCCAGAATATACCCCCCTTTTCAAAAACTATATGCGACCTTCCCAGAATATACCCCTCCCTCCCAGAATATATCCCCCTTTTCAACAAATGTATGTGCGACCCTACCCTCCCAGAATCTACCCCTCCCTCCCAGAATATACCCCCCCTTTTCAACAACTATATGCGACCCTCCCAGAATATACCCCTCCCTCCCATGGCGAATATACCCCCTTTTCAACAAATGTATGTGCGACCCTACCCTCCCAGAATCTACCCCTCCCTCCCGGAATCTACCCCCCCTTTTCAATTAATTTATGTGTGTGACAACAACTATATGCGACCCTCCCAGAATACAACCCTCCCCCCAGAATATACCCCCTTTTCAACAACTGTATGCGACCTTCCCAGAATCTACCCCTCCCTCCCAGAATATAGGCCTAACCACCTTTTCAACAAATGTATGTGCGACCCTCGCAGAATCTACCCTCCCCCCCCAGAATACACCCCCCCTTTTCAACAGCTACACGCGACTCTCCTAGAATATACCCCTCCCTCCCAGAATATACCCCCTTTTCAACAACTAAAATATTATGCAACCCTCCCAGAATCTACCCCTCCCTCCCAAAATCCACCCACCTTTTCAACCAATTTATGTGTGCGACCCTCCCTGTCTGTGACGTCCGCTGCCCCTGTCTGTGACGTCGTAGCTTATAGGTTGGTTTAGATACCCCTCTCTATAATAATGGTAAAAATGACGTTCACACAACGTTGTATAAATGCTGCAGGGCTAAACGGCGTCTAGACATTAGACGAACAATTACGCCTTCATTTGAACTACTACAAGCAAGAACAAATGCTATTGAACTAGAAAACAAAACCCAATAAATAAGAGTCGTTGACCCAATATTGTGTCAATGTTGAGCCATCGTCGCAGACAGTGGACCAACATTTAAACAACATTGTTTCACTTTATGTTGTTTGCTGGGAAAAACAGCAGATGTCATGTATAATAATAATAATGTCATGACCCAACAAACACGAGACGTTGAGCCAATACAGCATTAATTAATGTTGGCCCATGGTTTAGTGCACTGCCCCAACATTAAGACAACATTTAGCTCAACATTTCGTGTTTTCTGGGGATCACCTTGTAAAAGTATTGTAGACATATCTTTTTTATTTTAAATAATTGGACATTTTTAATTAATTTTAATTAATTAGTAATTATTCCTTCATATAAACTTATTGCCCCTGCCGAAATCTCGGCTACACGTAGCCCAGACACCTTCTCAGCTGCACGTAGCCGAGACACATACGCGTAGCCGAGATCTGGGCTACGTGTAGCCGAGATACCTTACGCGCAGCCAAATCAAGAATATTAAACTAATTATGATTTTAGGCCTATAACATAAACTGATAAATGCGTACGTATCATATAATGATTGCGTACGTACGGGATAATGATTGCGTACGTACGGGATAATGATTGCGTACGTACGGGATAATGATTGCGTACGTACGGGATAATGATTGCGTACGTACGAGATCATGATTGCGTACGTACGAGATCATGATTGCGTACGTACGGGATCATGATTGCGTACGTACGGGATCATGATTGCGTACGTACGGGATAATGATTGCGTACGTACGAGATCATGATTGCGTACGTACGGAATCATGATTGCGTACGTACGGGATCATGATTGCGTACGTACGGGATCATTATTGCGTACGTACGGGATACATTGCGTACGTACGGGATCATGATAGCGTACGTACGGGATCATTATTGCGTACGTACGGGATCATTATCGCGTACGTACGGGATAATGATAGCGTACGTACGGGGTAATTATCGCGTACGTACGGTATATTGCCATTATTTTTTTTCTTCCTATGTCCCCTCTGGGTCTTCGTATGCGAGAGTAAGGTTTCATCATGTTGGACTTCAGGGCAAAAGCATCGTCAGCTGAGAAGAAGAGTGAATGTGGTATGTCATCATTAGGGAGAGGAGCATCATCAGGTAAGTTAATTTCACCACTTCGCAACACCTCTGCCAATTCTGAAGCATCAGATTGTGAGCCAACACCACTAACGTCAGCCCACAGGAACTGGTAATTGGCATCTACCAATGCCATAATGACAATATAAAAGAAACACTTGTAGTACTGAGAACCAGACTTGGCTAACTTCTTGATGGCCACGTGTTTTGCATCCAGAGTGGTCGGGGGCCCCAGGGTCGTGGTTAGCACCGCTGCCTTTCACGACAGAGTTCGGGGTTCGGTTCCCGGTCTCGGCGGGTTGTAAGAAACAAAAAAATCCCCATCCACGTGTGAAAGTCAGTATTGTGGAGAGCCTCCGTGACCGAGAGGTAGATTGCTCGGCCTCAGACCGCCAGGGCTCTGATTTCGAATCCTGTGTCTGGAGGACAGTGTCATCTCAATCATCTCACCATCCTCAAGAGGTTCTCCTGGCCCAGTTTAGCCTATATGTGCACAAAGGTGGCCTAAAGCCCAATTCATTTCATTACATTTCATTTCCATCCATAGCACTACAGGCGTTTAACACATTCCACCTGTTCTTGAATTCATCTTTAGGTTGTTGGAATAAGTTCACCAACGGATAGCTTGGCAGACTTCAGGTACAAAGATGCTGATGCTGTTATTGGCTACACGGAAGTTATGAGCCAAGTCCACATATGAATTCCCAGTTGCAAAATATCTAAGTGTCACAGCCAACTTTAAGCCAGGTTCTAAGGCGTCACGATATGTTTCTTGCTCTTCACAATCCAGGGCCTTATACGATCCAGGCCCCGTATTCTTGTACAAGTTACGATATATCGTGGGCTTCTGATTGGTTGAGATGACTATCTCGACCAAGCAGAAGCCTACGATATATCGTCACTTGTACGAGAATACGGGCCCTGAATTTCATCAAACATTTCAGGCTGCAATCTTCATGAGGTTGTAGTAGTGAGACTGATGCAACATCTGTTCTTGTGATAGCCAATATTTTACCCAACATGATCTTCTTTTTCTTCATTTTCTTCGTCTACGTATTGGTCTTCTTTTTTTCCTCCTCCTCATGCTCCAGAGCAACAAGAGCAGCGTGTACAGCTACATTATATTTGGAAACTAGAAATCCAAGGGCAACCACCTGTCTCAATCGGAGTGCCTTGTTGAAATGATGCCATTCAATTGAAAATGTGTATTTTTATACTTTAATGACACCTCCCTGGGGCGAATTTCCTTCATATTCGCAACATTTGGCCAAATATTAAAAACATATTTGCAAGACATTCTTATTCGCACTTTGAAAAAAACACACATTTGCAAGCATTCGTAAGCATTCGTAAGCATTGGCAAGCTATTGGAAAGCGTTTATCATCAATGGCAAGTGTTCGCAACAAATTTTTTAAAATATTGATATTACATTCGCAACGTTGGCAAGTCATTCGTAAGGAATTCATTGACAACAGTGGTAAGACATTCACAAGGAATGGGAAACGGCGAATGTTACAAACGCTTTGCAAATGCCTTACAAACGTTGTAAATGCATCCGAATACCTTACTAACGTTACCAAAAAGGCTTGTGAATGCTTACAAAAATCGACGGCGACAGACGGCACAGGAGACGCTTCCTCAATTGGTCGATATTCGTAAGCAGGTGGAGAATGACTTGCGAACGTTCCGAATATGCTACCAACGCTTGCAAATACTAGGCGATTGTAGCGAATATTGAGAGAATGTCAAGTATTTTCACTCGTAAGCACATTCGCAAGCATAAGAGTATGACATAAGTCCCAACTTCGGGTTTCCTTCTGTCGCGACATTGTCATGTTCGTACACATTTCCAAAGAAATGAAATGGAATGAATAGGGTTTTAGGCCGCCTCTGTGCATATATTGGCTAAACTGGACCAACATTAAGGTAACTTATGAAAGAAGAGTTTTCTGAAGAATTTCTGAAGAACTTTGGAAGTTAATTTCGTTGACAAACGTAGCCATTTGAAAGGGGCATGATTGTGCTGGTGTATTTGTTTTTCATGTATCTTTATGTGAGAATAAAACAGTTACATAAAAAATGTGTTTTATTTTTATCAATGATTATGGAAAGGCTTTGATATAGTGTAACAAATTAACGTCTTAGCAAATTTGTTTTCTACTTTGGGAATGACAAGATGACGTTTATTCCTCGTGTTGGGACGGTGCATATCGCAAAGGCTGGCGCTGTATAAATGTTATATAAATGTATGGGTGCTTGCTGGGTAGGTAAAGCGCTGTTTTGTAGCCTTAAAATGATTTAGTTTATGTACGTTTTTTTTAGTGTAACAAATTAACGTCTTAGCAAATTTGTTTTCTACTTTGGGAATGACAAGATGACGTTTATTCCTCGTGTTGGGACGGTGCATATCGCAAAGGCTGGCGCTGTATAAATGTTATATAAATGTATGGGTGCTTGCTGGGTAGGTAAAGCGCTGTTTTGTAGCCTTAAAATGATTTAGTTTATGTACGTTTTTATGTACGAAGTTTTAAATAATGGCTCACTATGTGATATATACGTGCTAGAAGTAATTATTCTGGCTGCCCTTTTCTTTATTGTATCTCCAGAGTAGTAAATCATAGTTTATATGTGGTAATATCAAGCTCGAGTATATTCTTCACAACATCTAACGACCACTGTGTATACCACTGTATTTTTTTATCTGGTAATCTAAAGCAGTCAATTTATTTCAGTAATAAGTTATCTATCTTAATTGAAATCAAATTAACATGTCCTGTGAATGTTTTTAAAGAAATACATCAACTGCGAAGCGATGTACATCAATATTCACTCACTCACTAATGATACAATTAATACACTAACTTCACAAATATGATTAATAGTAAAAATAAAAAAATAAAACTATGGACCAATATGTATTAATAAAATTTACTGTATCAATGAAAGGAAATCACCTATCATTATAACCAGTGTAATAATTATGACGTGATATTGATTTCGTTCTTGATATTAATTATTATCATGTATTATGTGAACTGTAAAATACGATCTATTTCCTATTTTTCTATGTCATGTAATAATCAGATAATGTTCCTGTATCATAATAGCAATGTGTTAGAATGACCGTGTATGTGTGCCGCATGGCAAAAAAGCGAAAGTGAGCAAGGACCAACTGCTCGGTTTGACCCTTGCAACGATGAAATATCCTTGTATAAATCATGGAGACCAAAGGGTTTTTTTTAGTTTAATATCATCATAAATGTCTTAGTTATCTCTCTTTTCCCTTCATTTGAATACCTATGTTATGGCTCTACGGAAATTTTAGTTTTTTTAATTCTTTCAGTGCTGGGATATAGACGTCATAATCTGACGTCTATAGACGTCAGATTCTGACGTCTAAAGACGGTCCCCGCGCTGAAACGGTTCGATGACTAATGTGCTGAAATATCTACATAGTGTTTCAATTTATGTACTTCCCCTTGATTGTTCACTCGTTCAGATTATATATCAACAAGCATCAACAAGCAAATTAATCACCCGAGATTACAGATGAATGCTAAATATGATTTGCTGAAAAAATATATTATTGTAAAAATAAAAATAATAAAATATAGCAGCTGGTAAACGTTTATTTACAAACATTACATTTGGAATATTCAATACATTGCAATAAAATTAAAACATTGTAGTTTTAATAACGTGCATACGTACATATCCAGCTGACAACATCATCCTATGCTTGTCCAATGTTGCGCCAACGTTGCAGACGTTAGCCCAGCATTCAACCGGCATAAAGGCAACATCTTGTGGCAGCGGACTTACTTATATACAATGTGAATGCCATAAATGTGATTTATTTATTAAGGTAAGCGTGACAAATACAAAAGCCGGGTGGTGAGAAGTTGCATTTTAATTGCATAATATAGTTGAAGGGGGTAAATCACTCCTAGCCGTTGGTCACATAGCTATAATCAAAGCTGTTTCTTTTTATGTCAATATTATTGTTGATGTGTTCATCGGCTCGATATATTATATCGAGCCGATGAACACATCAACAATAATATTGACATAAAAAGAAACAGCTTTGATTATAGTCATGTGTATTTCAGATTAACGTATTTAGTTGTACAGAATTCACATTTTCTCAATTCACAGGAGATTTCTGTATCTGATAATAATATCAGTAATATGACTCTTGCTTAAAAATATATTGCCAGGATCGTTTGCAATTAATACGAATGACTTTAGTATATAAATTAGCTATAGCCAACATTATTTTTCTTTACGACGGTGGACAAGCATTAACCAACATTGTTTCAATGCCTTGTTCTTTCTGGAATAGTAAAAAACATCAGATTTTGTGCGCACCGACAGACAGCCAGGCCATTATATTTTTGAATTTATCTTACATTTGAAGCTCAAAATGCTTGCGCAATTCTCAGCTGGAATTAAAAGAACAATGTTTGTATTTAATAACAAACGTATTTGTACAATCAGTACACATTTGCATTGGTTTTACTACTTCGACTATATTATTGAGCATCAACCTTGAAATATATATTTCAAATTCTTATTATGTTTTTATTTAACTTTTTATTTGAGCTGCTTGTGAACGTAAAAATACGTTCGAAACACCGTTCCCGTAGAGTTTTGGTGTTGTCTGACAAAAATGAGGAAAACACGGAATCTAATTTAATATTCTTATTTATAACGTGAAGTAGGATTGCAACTCAAATCTATATAAATAAACGAAATCATTGTTTTTTAATACATTTCCAATTGGTATAATTGTACTGAGCCAACTGCATTAATATGATAACGATTAACAAACAAAAATTATAATAATAATAATAATAATAATATTAATAATAATAATAATAATAATAATAAAACTTCTATAGCGCTGGTATTTGGTCAGTCCATTCACTGCGCTGTCTATTGTTTATAAAATGCTTTCACAAAAAGTTCAGTTTTAATCAATGTTTCGAAGGATCCAAGTGTCTTTGCTCTACGGATATGTTCTGACAGGTTATTCCATAAGGTGGGTGCTAGCACTGCGAAAGCATGATCTCCGTAACCTTTCAGTCTGGAATGAGGTACCACTAGCTGACCAGATTCACTGGACCTAAGACTCCCTTGCGGCTTGTACGGGATCAGCCTACGTTCATATATGTATTCACACGTAATATGATCCGGTTAAAATCATAAAGTAGACAATAAAGAGAGCTGTGTGTACAACCACAAGGGAAAAGGCTACAAGGTCAACATCCGATACACCGGTATAGTTTATCCTTATTATGGGTTAAACAATGAAATCAGCAAGTTTTACTTATTGAAACGCAGTAGCCTCAGTAAATATAAGTGTAGCATCCACGTTGACAAAATACAAATATATTTACCCTTTAGCCGCCAAATTATTTAATCTGAATTTGCACTCACTTGAAGTTGTGTCTCGCTGACGCGATCCACAACTTCAAGTGAGTGAAAATTATTCAGATTTGACGAAATGTAGGTCAATTGTTTTCAAATCTTGCTGATTGATGACACATT
Source organism: Flabesymbios commensalis (assembly GCA_964017125.1). Lineage (NCBI taxonomy): Eukaryota > Metazoa > Annelida > Polychaeta > Terebellida > Flabelligeridae > Flabesymbios > Flabesymbios commensalis. The sequence continues at coordinate 52,341,268 of OZ024902.1, read as the reverse complement.
TTATCTTTAACATGTTTAAAAGGTGGTACTCAGTGTGCTTAGCAAAAATGAAAACCCGAATATATGCGACACCGGCGGTTAAAGGGTTAAGCTTGTTCCCATTACATGGGGACAAGCTTAAATCTATGTGTATTTTCACATTATTTATTATTATTATGTAAAAAGCTAGTGGGCTTAGTTTATTTCCATATTTTGTCGGACGTATAAAATCTACAAGTGCAAGACAAAAGCTAGTTGAACAATGCAACAGGAAAGCGAGAGCACAAAACAACTTGTTAGTTACGGGAAACATTTTACCAAACATTATTTTGTTTAAGTTAGAGTTAGAGTTTTTCGATCACCTTTTTATGATGATTATCGGGGAGATTACAGCCTGGCATAAACACATATAAATGATATATCTCTGTGTGAAGAGCTCATCACTGATGCTAGATAATGAAGGATAACACTTCCTTCATCCATAATGCGAATGTTTGTGACGTTAGTCTATACGTATTTATAGATTTATAGATTGATCCACTTCATCTGCTGAATTTCAATATCGGATGCGCTCTTGAACGCAACCCTGACTTTATTGGTGATTCATGTAAATGGTTAGGCATAGATAAATTACTGGAAAATCAGTTTACGTAGACATCAGTAGCTAAGTATTGGACGTGGTGCAACCACTTTAAAAATACAAGCTCATGCTATTTGAGCTTATTATAATAATACTATAGCATATTCTCGGGACATGAAAGCATATGGTGATAACTTGATAATCTATTTGCAATAGCGCTACTTTAATCACACTTCCAGATTTCCAAGAGTCTAATAATATCTCAGAAATTATATTACCTAACATTTTTTGTTATTATGTAGAAAAAATAGAATACCATTCAAGGCCCCTGTCTGAATCAAATGTAACCAGCACAGCATGACTCAATGTTCACCACTTTGTAAAAGTATCATGCTGTTGCAAGTTTACTTTGAACGTCAGTTTTACATTAATTTATTAACATCCCGGGAGACGCGTCTAATGCCGTGCAAGCCCAGCATACACAAGACGTCTTGTATCTTCTGGGAAGTCTTTTGCCGCAGAGCAGCATAGTCAAGAAGTTGACGGATCACTGCGTCATAATGCTTGGATCAGCTGACATTTGCTGGGCCCTCGTAGTGACACAGACACACAGTTACTGAGTTTTGGCTTTTAGAACAGACCAGATCAGTAGCCTGGAGTATGCTTCTACCTTTTCAAGTCAGCATTTATTGTTGCTTACATTTTCAATTTGCAAGGCGGAGTGGATTTCAATCCCTTTGTTTGGCGAAAAATCTTCAGAGCCTGGATACTGTATGGTCTCGAAACTGGTTAATATATTTATTTATAAAAACAGTTTCTTTCCCACGATTGGTTGGGAACGCTATCAAGATTTTGTTCTGGAAAACCAACAAATTAACAGTATTTCCCATCACGTTGACCTAAATCTCAGGCTCGCACAAATATCCACGAAATATAGTCTAGTGGTGGAAAGTTTGCAATAACTTTTATATGCTTTATCACAAGTCCGTTAGCTCCATCTTCCCTTTGTGAGCTCTCACTCACCCACAGGTGAGTGAGAGCTCACCAAGGGAAGATAGCTAACTTAGTGTTAGTGGTGAATGTTAGTACTAAGTATCTTCCCATAGTCAGCAGTCCACCTGTCTGTTCACTGTGTTATGTGTGGGGAACCCGCTGTCACAGTCACAGAAGTAGCCGTGGCGAGGTAGTGCCAGCTCCTGCTCGCTAGGTGGGGCTCCTTCATACACGTGACCTGGGGGCGCATGCGTCGCCATGCGTGCCATGGGTATCGTGGTGACTCCGTCAGAATCCACCTGTAGAAAAACAAAGGTACTGTTTATTGTCTTGTTTGTGTATTGTTCGCGATACCCAAGCACACACAAAATAATGACTCAATGCTCGTTTAGTTTTGGCCATCGTCGTAGACAACATTAAAACAACATTGTTTCAACGTCTCGCGTTCGCAGGGTGGGTGGTATTTTGTATCCAAAGGGTTGTCTATCTTCAACGTTAATAATTATTATTATGCTGTTATTATAGTCAAATAAAACAGATCCAAACCAAATAATCATATCCTATAAGGAACTTCATGACTGCATGTACGCACACAGTACGGTGTCAACAAACTTTCATATTTGTTATCAGCTCCCGGTGCTATATTGTAAAAACATTACAACTTATTCTCAAGCCTAATACAACTGAAAAATCTTGCAGAAATATTTCTTAGACCATATTGAGGAATTTATGTCACTAGTTTTCGTAAAGGTCCCCTGAAATCCAAAATAAACGTGACATACCTGCATGAGTAGCCTTGTAGGCCCGTCTACTTGAGCTTGGTGCATTTGTTGTTGTTGTAGAAGGCTTCGTGTATCTGCTGCATGCTGTTGCTGCTGTTGGTGTTGTTGTTGCTGCTGCTGTTGCTGTTGTTGCTTGGCAGCAGACGGTGCAGTATCATAGAGCAATAGTTTGCCTTCTCTGGCCCAGCGCTGTCGGCGACGCCTCTGGGTTCTTCAAACAAACAGGAATGTACTTAATCAATCAAATATATCTCCAAGTTTAGCAATTACCAAGTATCAACCGCGTCAACATTTCTTCAAATGCAATCAGTGCTTACTTTTCAAGTGGGCAGGTACTACTGTTTGCCTTATTGAACGGTTAAAAAATGAACGATTAAGTGAGTTTTTTGTTGGATATGAAAGGGTGTGTCTATGCGTCAGATCAGTGATATTGCCACACACTTACAATGGTGCACTATGTTTACAATAAATTTAAATACCATACTCCTCAACAAATTATGCCACAATCTTGAAAGTTTTTTTTTTGTGTAGATTGGACCTACGGTCAAAATGCTGTTAAATACAATTTAATAAATAGGGCTAATACTTTCAATGTATTATATAACTAGCACAGTAACATTCGAGAAAAACAAGGCGTTGATCCTATGTTCGTTTACTGTGGGTCAGAATAGCAGACAGTGATCCAGTATTAACCCGACATCGGCACAACGCCTTGTGGGTTCTGGGTATGACGACACTCATTACAGTCTCGATTGTAATTACATAAACTGAATATCTCAGTAGAAATGTCATATATAATTTATAATTCGATTTGATGTAGCTCTGTTCGCGTATATGTTGAGCAAGTGACGAACACAATCTTGGCGTGCTGTTGGCAGAGCGTTTCTGAATTCGACCATGCGGTAACATGAGACGACGCCATGTTCTGCTAGTTATCTTGACCGAGCAGGAGCTTGGTCATAGATCTATAGTCAGACAGTGTGAGACGCGGAGCTTAGTCATCAACCAGCTCTACAAAGTATATGTTATGATGAGCACTGGTAAAAAAGCTAGACGGCCTGGAGGGAAGTAAGAGCACTAGCGGTCAGTCAACCACCACCAACTGTTAATAAAAACGTCGTTAACCCTTTAACCGCCGGTGCCGCATATATTCGGGTTTTCATTTTTTTTTAATCACATTAAGTACCGCTTTTTGAACATGGTAAAGATAAAATATGACACCAATCAGCTATATTTGAAAACATTTGACCTCCATATTGTCAAATCTGAATAATTTTCACTCACTTGAAGTTGTGGATCGCGTCAGCGAGACACAACTTCAAGTGGGTGAAAATTCAGATTGAATAGTTTGGCGGTTGAAGGGTTAATGTCGAGGTGGGTTTAGCATGTTCAGCTGGGGAAACATTCCCTGTAGACCAGACGGACAACGGTGCTTTGTGTGTGACAGAAGAGGGTTTGAGACCTCACATCAGAAGATGACAGCTATTTCCCACCCTGTCTGCTGAGGAAACAGTCTGCTGCACGCAAACACATTCACAGCACATTGACACGGTGATGGTTTAATGCTTGGATGACGTCTCCCGTTATGTTCCTGGCCCAGCGCTGTCGGCGACGCCTCTGGGTTCTTTAAACAAACAGGAATGTACTTAATCAATCAAATATATCTCCAAGTTTAGCAATTACCAAGTATCAACCGCGTCAACATTTCTTCAAATGCAATCAGTGCTTACTTTTCAAGTGGGCGGGAACTACTGTTTGCCTTATTGAACGGTTAAAAAATGAACGATTAAGTGAGTTTTTTGTTGGATATGAAAGGGTGTGTCTATGCGTCAGATCAGTGATATTGCCACACACTTACAATGGTGCACTATGTTTACAATAAATTTAAATACCATACTCCTCAACAAATTATGCCACAATCTTGAAAGTTTTTTTTTGTGTAGATTGGACCTACGGTCAAAATGCTGTTAAATACAATTTAATAAATAGGGCTAATACTTTCAATGTATTATATAACTAGCACAGTAACATTCGAGAAAAACAAGGCGTTGATCCTATGTTCGTTTACTGTGGGTCAGAATAGCAGACAGTGATCCAGTATTAACCCGACATCGGCACAACGCCTTGTGGGTTCTGGGTATGACGACACTCATTACAGTCTCGATTGTAATTACATAAACTGAATATCTCAGTAGAAATGTCGTATATAATTTATAATTCGATTTGATGTAGCTCTGTTCGCGTATATGTTGAGCAAGTGACGAACACAATCTTGGCGTGCTGTTGGCAGAACGTTTTTGAATTCGACCATGGGGTAAAATGAGACGTCGTGTTTTGCTTGTTATCTTGACGAGCAGGAGCTTGGTCATAGATCTATAGTCAGACAGTGTGAGACGCGGAGCTTAGTCATCAACCAGCTCTACAAAGTATATGTTATGATGAGCACTGGTAAAAAAGCTAGACGGCTTGGAGGGAAGTGGCAGCACTAGCGGTCAGTCAACCACCACCAACTGTTAATAAAAACGTCGTTAACCCTTTAACCGCCGGTGCCGTATATATTTGGGTTTTCATTTTTTTTTATCACATTAAGTACCGCTTTTTGAACATGGTAAAGATAAAATGTGACACCAATCAGCTATATTTGAAAATAGTTGACCTCCATATTGTCAAATCTGAATAATTTTCACTCACTTGAAGTTGTGAATCGCGTCAGCGAGACACAACTCTAAGTGGGTGCAAATTCAGATTGAATAGTTTGGCGGTTGAAGGGTTAATGTCGAGGTGGGTTTAACATGTTCAGCTTGGGAAACATTCCCTGCAGACCAGACGGACAACGGTGCTTTGTGTGTGACAGAAGAGGGTTTGAAACCTCACATCAGAAGATGACAGCTATTCCCCACCCTGTCTGCTGAGGAAACAGTCTGCTGCACGCAAACACATTCACAGCACATTGACACGGTGATGGTTTAATGCTGGGATGACGTCTCCGGTTATGTTCCGCCATTGAGAACACGCCGTGCAGAAGTCGGTTGCCCTTGGTTCTTTTCTGCTGCTTTCCTCCTCTGGAGACAGCTGCGCCGTGGTGTTGACCTGCCCTGTCATTAGCCTCGACTAACTACCTCACTTGTGATCGAGCATCGCGCCTCAGGCTCCAGCAAACTAGACATCAGATAAGATGGCGGCCCAGTCCAAATATAGAAATATCACGAAGACGACTTCGTGACACTATAGATCTATGCCATTGAAGCATGTGACGTTTGGTCGAATACATATCTTTGACGAATGCCCTGCGTACTCTATGTATTAGCGGTAGCGATTCTCGTTTATTGATCATGTTGATTGAACTGTAAAGTACGACCTTGTATCTTTTGCAAGAATGACGCTACATGTCATTCTGATCTACATCTCAGGTGCGCTGTTTCATCCTAACAGGGATCTTGTTTCTTTGTGTTCTGTATTATGCTGGATTCTATGGTGCCATTGTAGCCCGCCATCGTCCTATCTAAATACGAATATACAAAGTTCAAGTCTTCATAATAAATTTTCCATCGCGTCATAATATTAAGAAAATAACGTGACGATGAACATGAAGTTAATCTACCCTACCCTTAAGGCGCTGAAATATTTTTGTATAAATCATGGAGGCTAAAGATTGCCTTAAATTTGAAATCATATATGTCTTAGTTAGCTCATTTCGTTTCAGTTGAATACCTTTGTTGTGGGTATACGACCATTAGAAATATAAATATTCTTTCAGTGCGGGAACAGTCTTTATACGAGATTTGTCATAGAAGCAGAACCCAATATGTTATTTCTCTAAATGCGACCTCAGATTATTCCTTGTCATCTTCCAAAGTCCAATGTTAGACATGCGACACAGAAGTTGACACAACGTTTGAAGAAAATTGGACTACGTGACGTATTGATTGAATCGAGAATAAGACATGCTGATTGAAAACAACAGACATTTTGAAAACAAAGGCGATTAGTTTTGTTTAAGTTTTATTGTGGTCAATAAAAATTATTAGGAACTAAAGACGTGCGAAACTGTCGTCCACAGAATATTTGAATCACATCAACAGGCATTGTCAATTATCATACGTATTCTGCTCTGAAAAGCCAGAATGCAGTATCTGATCACTCGTAAAGTAAGCAGATGCTGCCTTTTGTCTTTGCAGGGCAGAATATAATATTATATACCCAATAGTATTTAATTATATAACTTCACGGGGATAAATAGCCAAGATAAATTGAGACGACCAAGTTCTTGTGTGAATATGAACACTATTTTTCAGCTCCTCGACGCTTTTAAGTCCTTCAGTTATCTTATTTATATTTTTACCAAGCCACAACTTTAAGTGGGTGAAGTTCACTCATATTTGTTTAATTTGAGACCAAACATTAGCAAATTGCGTGTCTAAGCACACATTTCATTCCCAAAAACTGTGATTTGATCGGCTAATAAAATAAATTAAAAAAATACTATAGTCGGGCCTAGCGCTTAAAGGGTTGAAATTAAAATGTGAAGTTATCAAATTTAGGGGTATAACTCATTTGGCAAATGTCAGCTTCAAATCGGCGAGAAATGTCACTTAGTTAAAAAGTTAATAGGAATCGAGTAAGCCTTAATTACACACGCATCGCCGTGGCGGCGCAGGTGACATTAAAAACAATTAAACCAGAAGGTCCGCTCGTGTGATCAATCAAGAAAAACAATTGCTTGTGTTCCATAATCCCAGATGTTTATAAGGATCAGGTTTAGGACTCGCGCATTCGTCTGGATCATTTGGTGGGGGAGGGGGGGATCCAGGGACGCGGCAGAAGTATAGACCATCCGGCACCACCTCTAGATAAATCCCCGTAATTCCAACATCAGACTCAGATAAACAGATTTCTCGTCGTTAAGGACAGGCGTCCAGCTGCGGCAGGGTGGGGTCCGGGGAACACGGGACGTACATTGAACAAGTCCGGCATTGAACAAGTTCGGCATTGAACAAGTGCTGGGACAGCGTCGGAGACGCTGGCCCAGCACTTGTTCACTGTCGGCCCCAAATGTGCATTCCCAGATTGACGTCGTGACCTTCACATCAAATCTCTATTTAGACGAATCCGTCCATTCAATTTCTTTTTTCTTTGACAGCGTCTCCATTGACGTAAACCACGTCTGATTTTCTTCATTTCCTTCCTTTTTTCTGGGATGTGTTTCACTGCACCGATGACACATTGTCTATTTTGATATTTAATTAATCATCTCAACAGTTTTTTACAAGCTGTTTTTACAGCATTAGTCATGTTAGTTCTGTCTAACCCGGACTACTGCAACGACATGCTGCCCGGTGCTACAGCTTTCCAGCTCGGCCGATTGCAGCGACTTCAAAATCGTGCTGTCCGAGTAATTACTGGAATCGGTATCGGAGACCACATCACACCCGTTCTTATAGAACTTCATTGGGTGCCGGTAGAGTTGCGCATGCATTTTAAAGTAATCGTATATAATTATTTATAAAATTTACCAGACACCCTTAGCATGTCTTTGCAATTAGAATTTTTTTTGGGGGGGGGGGGGTTTAAACTCGATGACATGAGACGACCTCTACTTAAGAAGCCTACATTTTTGCACATGTCGAAAATGAAAGTAGCTGCAGACCAGTTTCAAACATATGTTTTCTATCAAATCTGCAGTCACTCCGATGTTAAATTGTATAACACTAAATATAGACAGGTAAGAGATAAATTAGCGGTGCTGATTCATGGATCTGGCTCCTGGATTTGATACCCTAATAATTTATCATTGTATAATTCTTAATCACCCAACACTTACATCTTGGTATGGAATATCAGGATCTACCCTATGATACGTGATGCTCATCCCACTTTGCCGACCAAAATCAAAGCATTGTTTTTTTTTAAAATTATATTGACCATGTTATTCCCCACGGTCATTAGTCCTTTACTTTTTATTCTATGCGTAACACCATGACGGCGATCAGTCACCATCTCTTTAGAATTAATGGATCCTGTATAAAAGATGAATTCCTGACGATGTTGTTATACCACTAACCTTCTTCGTGCAGCATAGATGACAAATAGAAGTAGAAATCCTATAAACACACCCAGGGCTACACCTATCACTACCGCAAACGCCATACCTACAACAGACATTCACATACATCAACACACAGCAGCGAAACGAGAGTATATATGGCTATATAATAACATGATAGTATAAGGTTATTTATACCAAAGACACTAGTAAATAACTATTATGTAATGGCCTCCGGTGATAATATTCTTTACCTTCACCTGGCAAACATAATACAATAATTAGAAACTTCGTCATTTCTAATGAAGACAAAAATTAAATGAAATTAAATGAATAAGATTTTAAGCCCCTTTGTGCATCTAATGAAAACGTAGAGTTGGTTAAGTGGGTAGTTAGTTGTCCAATTGTTTAGTTATCTGATTGGTTCGTTGTTAACATAATGAAGTTGACGGGTCAATGAGTAAAAAGTGACAGGCCACCTGGCCCGTATTCTCGTACAAGTTACGATATATCGTAGGCTTCTGATTGGTCGAGATGGCCATCTCGACCAATCAAAAGCCTACGATATATCGTAACTTGTAAGAGAATACGGCCTACAGTCAGCCGGCATTTCATCTGTCCAGCCAAGGACCATAGGGTCCAACATATATTGCACCAGAACACTAACGGGATTACCAATACGATGTATCACCGACGACTGACACGACACTTGTTCACACTCAGTGACACTGATAATAACCAACTGAAAAAGTTAATACATTTTGTGACGGTTATAGCTGTCAGTGGGCATTATATCAGATAAATTTACATTGGCTAGAAGGAGGTGCTTAATATATACTAATACGTAATAGTGAAAGCGATGCGTAATGGAAAAAAATAAACTCATTACAAATATGTCAATTTACAAAGGTAAATCATTATAATATCCAAAATAACTGAGTTATGGTCTACTTACCATGTGGAAAGTGCAGAAAATTCTCTTGATGTCTGCCCTTAGCGGGAATTACTGTTTGCTCTGTTGCATCTGTAAATTTATAAAATATAATCATGATAATTATGTAATACATTACATAAATGTGATCAAGATTTTTTTAACTTTTTAACCTTTCAACCGCCGGTGCCGCATATATTCGGATTTTCATTTTAGATTAGCACATTAAGTATCAAATTTTTAAATGTTAAAGATAAAATGTGACATCAACCAGCAAGATTTGAAAAGAGTTGACCTCCAAATTGTCAAATCTGAATAATTTTCACTCACTTGAATTTGTGGATCGCGTCAGCGAGACACAACTTCGAGTGGGTAATAATTCAAATTAAATAATTTGGCAGTTAAAGGGTTAAAGTGCAGATACGACCTTTTAATGCCAAGATGACTCTACAGAGGGGAACATGTTTCATCATTTACACAAACAATAATTCTGTGAAACGCAGTGACGTCACCGGGAACCTTTTTGAATGGCTACTCGGTGAAAATAATGTTATGTAAATCCCCCTCTACCATACTTCATTGCATTAGATTGCTAGATAAAAACATTGCATGTGATGGCTAATCTGCTCGTATCTGACACTTGATAAAGAGACAGATACGAAACTTTACTAGCAAAGTGACGATATAGAAAACTTGTTTCACCATTTACCAGTGCTTACACAAACATCATTATTAAGTGTTTAATAAATATTCAACGGCTATGTACAATGACAGAAACATTGTTCAATTTCTGGTAAAACAAATCTCAACACCGACGCGGCTAAATTACAAAACACTCAGCAGCATGTTTTCCAGTATTTAACTTGAACTTTCAACCACTTGAAGTTGTGTCTCGCTGACGCGATCCCCAACTTTAAGTGAGTGAAAATTACGCGGATTTGCCAAGATGGAGGTCAACGATTTTGAAATCTTGTTGACTGACGTCACGTTTTATTTATGGGATTCTAATGTGGCGAAAGACCTGGTAAACCAGCCAGCGAGCCAGCGAGAGCGAGGGTGTGGTGTGGTGTGATGTCTGGAGATACAGGGACCGCGCCCTGGTTAGGGGATATTACCAGGTAGTTATCTCATCAGGACATGTCAGGGGCTTCCTAAATAGCTGTGCGGACAATGGACTCTGTGTCCTGACCACAGATAGTATCCCGGTCGGACACGCAACACAGTCTATCTCGATACGTGAGATGAAAAAAACACCACTCAATTATGTTTTATGCTTTCTCAGATTATCGCGTCGTCGATATATCCGCCTGACAATTAGGTACATGCGTGGTTTCAGATTCGAATCCTATATTAGGTACTCTGCCGTGCAAAGCCAAAAGGCAGTAACTGCTTACTTTTCAAGTAAGCAGTTACTGCCTTCTGATATTGCAGATCGACATTGCGTGGAGTCTTTGTTACAGGTTTGTCGCTCGAGAGAGGCCGCCCCTAACGTGGATCTATGTAGCTATCTGTTCACCAAGACTGTCTAGATAAGAGCCTGGGGCCGTATTCTCGTACAAGTTACAATATATATCGTAGGCTTCTGATTGGTCGAGATGGCCATCTCGACCAATCAGAAGCCTACGATATATCGTAACTTGTACGAGAATACCGGCCCAGGTGCAACAACAGTTGGCTTTGGATATAACAAAATAGGCACAAACGAAATATAGAAACGATATAGAGAATTATATATAAGAGAACATGAAACCAATATGACTGCAACGGACAATGAATGATGATTGTTACTTCATAAACTGCAACCTGGTAACACCTAAAGCGGCCTTCCTGTGATACAATGGGGCGCCGATGTTTCAAATGGTCCAAATAGTTGGTTTCTGGTCATTTTAGTATGGACATAAATACGAGGAATTATACTTTCGCGATTCACATGGTAGCAATGTCTGCAGAGGTTGGGGGCTGTGCTAATATTAACCCCGAGAACACTGATCAACTATGGTAATATTTATGTGTTTTTTCACTTTTTATACAGTAGTTCTTTGACGCTGGCCCAACATTGAAACAGCATCGGGAGAATGCCCAATGTTTGCTGAGAAGAAAGTGAAATACTTCTGAAATATTTCACACTGACATACAAATGTGACTCAAACTTCACAAAAAGTACTCTTCATTGACATGAAACTAAAAGTGAATGTCTGTCTTTCATGAATTCATGTACATCCCTGATTTTCATCGTCAAGCCCCCTTTAATTTCGCACAAGATGCCAAACTGCACAATTATGCGATTGCTTTTTTTAGAGTCATGGAAGCCCCATCAGGAGACTCACCTGGTGTGCAATTGCCGATATCGCCCACCCACCAGGTGTCCCTACAGACGAGATGCCATGAGCGTCTGGTGTTGTTGCAGGAGACGTCCAGCTGCTCAGCGTTCCTGCGCATTGTCGCCTGTTCCGGGACAGGTGGATCTGCGCAGCTTATTGCTAAGGAACATAATAAGATGAGTCACGTAATATTTATACAAAATGACCAGCAACAAAGTAAATATTTCACTGGCTATTATTGGAAGACTAAATGATCAACTGCAATGATTCATGATATTTGCTGAAATATGTTGGAATATGTATAAAATTGTATTGTTCTTTAACATAACCATATGGTTATTAGATAAACAACTTATGAGTAGTTAAAATATTAGGATTTTAGTTTTTCAGCTTCTAAATAAGCATTAAAACCAGTACAGTATGTCAACATTAAATTAACATAATGCATAATTACATATACAATGCTGGAATTCTGCCAACACGGGATATTGACCCTGTATTAGTTTAATGTTGGCTCATCGTCTGCCATACTGACCCAACATTAAATCAACCCTGGCTCAACGTTTCGTGTTTGTTTAATCCATCTACTGCAGAAAGAAACAACAGCTCCCAGCAAACACGACACGTTGAAACAATGATGTTTTAAAGTTGGGCCAGCGTCTGCGACGCTGACCCAACATTAAAACATCATTGCTTCAACGTGTCGTGCTGGTTTGTTTAGTTGACTATTATCTCACCCTGGTAGTGTATGAGATAGAGGGACCTGGGCGTGGTCAGGTCCGTCAAGTCGCCGCTCTGATGCCTGTCACTCGGCGCCAGTAAGTTCAGAGTCACCTGGTGAGAGCGTGAAGAGTAGATGAGTGACCTCCTCTGTGACCTTGAGCAGATCTGCCTGTCCTCCACCAGACCCTCCGTCTCCTCGTGGATGTTACCATAAAGTTGACACCTAGAAGAGTGTAACATCGTCATTTCATTAATCCCTTACCGGCTGAGTTATATAAATTTCCACCCACTTGAAGTCGCAACTTCAAGTGCGTAGACATTTATAGAACTCAACCTTACACATAATTATTATGTGTTTAATTTCAGACCAATAAATTGCAAAGTTTGATTATGAAACACACATTTTTATTTCCAATAACAGTTATTTAATCTACCAATAAAATGGCTTAACCATTACAAGCCTTAATTTACCATTGTCTTCTTCATCCACTATACAAGCCGCAAATTGCTGTCGCAATTCTTGACTTGTAGTGGATGAAAATAATTTGAAGTGGGTGAAAAATTTAAAGAAAATTGCCATGTATAGTGTTAAACTAGTTTGATGGAAATTGTGATTATAAAATCCCTTGTTGCATGAAAATTGAGTCTATTTAGAGGGATGTAAAATGATGCTTTAATGCATCCCGAGGGCTTAAATGGTTAAAACGACTATAATATTTGTATTTAGCGCTTAAAAAGTTAATGTGACAGTCGTCATAGCAACCACCAAATTACTCGTCACTCTTATTTCTCCACATAGGCTTTGAAAAGCCAAGCCTTGTTATGGGGAAGATAGGTTTTCGTGACTTACGTAGAGTCCATGCCGCCGATGATGTGTTCTTGGCGAGTGTAGCTGAAATCATACAGGGTCAGATTGATGCGTTGACCCCTGTGTGCGAGCATGCGTATCAGACATTTCTGTGATGACGTCACATCCGTCGGGTCGTGGATCAGCGTGAGATAGCCTGAGGAGTTTGACAGCACGATCGTTCTATCACATTGCCTGTCTGCTTCATGGGTCATAGATACTATAACAAGAGAAAATAAAGAGATAATTAGAGATTTATCGACAACTGAAACCTGAACAGATCATCTCAATAACTATTATGATGATAATGATATTTAAAAATAAAATCCTTTAAAACAAGAAATGAAAGCATTCGGAATCATATACATTATAATTTGTTTTTTCAAGGTGAACCATATGTGACTTATGTGAAAAAAGCTAACTAGCTAGCCTTGTCGATACATAGTTCTATTTAAAAAAGATGTAAATCATTCTAAATACATAAGATGTAACTCTCTGATCCCTTACGACATAATAAGTGACCATGATGTCCACCACGTGGGGGTATCTGCCAATAATTGACATACATGACACTTTGGCTTCTATATGACGATATGTGCTCTTCTAATTAGAAGTTAATTCACGCCTCTAGACCGAGCAATGTGATTTTCCCTTGGCAAACTAATCAAGGTATGTGCAGCAGCATATTATCTTTTCAAATATTTTAGTCAGCTTATGCCAAAAAAATTAGATGTATACACTTTGGCTTAATTCGCTGGGTGGATCGCAAAAGTTATGATAGTTGATCATTGTCTGAGGGCTCATACCAGTTCCTGATCTGTGGTTGGTCGATTCCAACGAGCTCAGACTGACGGCGATTGTGCTTGAATGACCTTTTATACTACAACAATCCTTTTCAATTATTGTAGGTGCCTGCTCATGCTGTGTCGTCTTTTCTGCGCTGTGGAGCCATACTATGTCGCTTTTTGTCCCGACTTTGTGCTTTCTTTTGCGGCTATATTATAGCCGTAAAAGCAAGCTCCAAGTCGGAACTCACTTCGAAAAACCCCGATATTAGCCATAATGAGTCCCAGACCAACATTCCGTCCGGTCCTGTTTCGAGCGTTTCCAGGTTCGCAGCTGAACCAAATGAGCAACAACGGAATAATTATTTCTTAATTTTAATTTAATGCGATACTGCCCATTTTTTAAAATCAACAATGTATATATATGTGCCTGAGTTGAGTTAAAATTTCAACACGACTGAAGCTAGCACTGATCATTTCTATCCCCATACATGTACGTATTTAACATTATAAAGATGAATTATTGTCGTTGATATATGATCATGTTTAATATCAGGCCGTGGATGACATACAGAATGTTGATTAACAAATTGAACCAGGTCTAAACCCTTTAAGCCCCCACGATGCATTAAAGCATCATTTTACATCCCTGAAAACAGACTTCATTTTCCTACAACTGAGGGTTTTAGAACGAAAATTTCCATGAAACTGGTTTACCAATACGTGGTAATTTTCTTTAATTTTTAAACCACATCAAGTCATCTTCATCCACTACAAGTCGAGAATTGCGGCAGCAATTCGCGGCTGGTAGTGGATGAAGATGACTATTGTAAATTCAGTATTGAAAGGGTTAAAATGATTTTTCTGCAACTTTTCATTATTATTCTGATTAAAGCAAAGATGATCAATCAGAACTCTAGTAGCTAGTGGCTTTCACCAAGACAACAAAAAATATTCCATTGAAAAGAAAACGCAAAAAAAAAACAATTAGATATTAAAGGAAAAACATCTCTTTTTTTCGTCTGATTAACTACGAGAGCAAAGGCGATGTATCGCACTGTAGTCAAAACATGTTTCAACTTTATGATTAAATCGTAAAAAATAATGTAGAATGATGACTTTCTATCATAAAGTCATCTTGCAATCATCTCACAATGTATCTATTGAATAGGTGATAATAATGAAAACATAGTTACATTAAATTGAAAGCGATGGTATTAATGTTAGACTATTATATACAGTAAATCTGTGCTTTTTATGTGGATTTTACTGAAACATTACTGATGTATGCCACGTACAACACATCAAACACAAAGTATTTGTATAAAATTTATACAATGCTGGACCAACGAAGATGTCGGACCGACGTAGAAGACGTTGGTCCAACGTACGTTGGTCCAACGTTGTATAAATGTTATACAAATGGTTTGTGTTTGCTGGGAAGTACAATGATCTCTAAAGTGCAGTCAGATTTGTGCGATTAATTATAATGTGGAAGCAGGTAAATATACTTTTAATACGAGCTATCTAGATTTTTTTCCACGGAAATATGTACGCACTAAATTACGTAAATGCAGCATTGTATTCGTAAATGGGGTCTGCAATGCGCTCATTAGAAATAGAATCAATTATATTCTCGAATTATTTAGACATGGGCCTTAAAACACATTACGTTTTGAAAGCTATATTTTTATCTGCTATTTGATATGGTGCTCAGAATAATTTCACAAATCTACATATCCATTTCACACGCCAGCGACCCACAACTTCTCAAGTATCTGATTGTTCGGGCGCATCATCTTTTCAAGGCTTAGACTAGTTAAACTAAGAGGAAATTAGAGAACAAATTAAATGACCTTATTTACAGCGTTCACCAGGAAGGCTCCAACTGACTAAGAGTAAATATTCACCAGAGTGGCCGTGTGCCTGGTATGCTACCGTGCAAAGCCAAAAGGCAGTAACTGCATACGTTTGAAGTAAACATTTTTTGTCTTTTGACTTTGCAGGGTAGTTTTCGCTAGTATAATACAAGAAAACGGCAAATACGATACGTTGACCCATCGGGGATTCAATGCTGGTTCAGTGTCTGTGACGCTGGCCCTGCATCATAAGTCAATTGGCTTAACATCTTGTGTTTGCTACCATGTCTCACACCGTTTAATGTGTTCACCAAACACACCTGTGTTCGATGTGCCGCGTGCTGGAAAAACTAATGGTATTAACCGGTTCATTATAAGATTAGATGACTCGATTATAGTGCATGGACGTCTTTTTACGCAGGGTCACGTTTTGCCTTAAGATCAGGAGAATAATTGAGTGGCGTGTGTAAGATTACCTGGTAAATTACTTGGTCGTCTTACTTCTAATTATTACAAAATTATTATGATAGACTTATTCTGTTTCCTTTGCTTGCTACTGCCAGTTCATTTCACCAGGTAAAGATCAACATTGGATCTATTACTTTGTCTTCTCTCGCTAGCTTACAATATTACGTATGCAAGTGATGATGGTCTACTCACGAGTGACATGTCATTATTTTAATCGAATCAAATTCAATTAAAATAACGAAATATACCTCGTGATATTATAGAAGAAGTATCATTTTGGCCTATCGTCACTTTTCAACAGGGACATCATCAGTGGTCATTTAAGTACCTTTGTAATAATTGAAAAACAACAGTGTAATCAGTAGACGAAAAATTGACCATGTACAGATGATGACATGAGGATATGGTGATAGGGCATGTTATTGAGAGAGTTTCCTTCACTTACCCGATAAGCTTATAAGGGGTTCTGTGCATGCCCAGACGACTGGAGACTTGGGTTTAACTGTGCTGTCTAATGTTAAAACACAGTGGACTGTCGCTCTGCTTTGCTATCCTTGGGTCTTATAATACCCAATGTAACAATATTTGAAGATAGCGCAACTCATTCCCCATGAGAGACCTAATGTCAAACATTTACTTTATTGTCTGTAGCTTAAAACCCCTACCCGGTATGACTGGGCCGCCTAAAACTCGGATGCCAAGAAATTGAAACGAATATTTCAAGTGCCTATGAAAACTAGGTCATTTTTAGCAGGCATAAACTTGTGATCGTATTGGAACTATCACATTTAAAAATGGAGGTCACTGTGTCAGAGCCTCGCGATGTCATCAGGGTATAAGACCCCATCGCAGCCACATCAATGACGGATCACTGATGCAAGAGCTGAATTAGATCCGCTGCTGAGCCAATGAACCACAGTATATACCCTGCTGACAAACCTAGTGAAGTCTATCAGGTATCAATGAAACAGGATTGGGAGCAAAATAAAATTTTATTCAACGTTAAAAAGTTCGGGCGTTTTTTTAGATAAGGATGTCGCTTACCATCATATAAGTATGAATACTAGCAGCATTTGATAAAAAATAGGATCACATCTGGTATTTCTATATCATTGATTTGACTTTAAGGATCTATCTAAATACTGCTTTTAGCGAGGATTCATAACCCTTGTCCTGCTGAATTGCTTCAATTGTATTTGCCGATTCCTCTATTAATTATTGCATTTGAACTTTGATCCTAATGGCAATACTGCCTGGCATTGATTATTGACGTTGACACTATTTTTTATCTCTCTGTTGGTGTCAATAATGACGTGTTTGATAAGCTAAAACGTTACCTAGTCAACTGTAAAGGCACATTCTGTGTGGCTTTGTACTTGTCCTTCGATAGTAGGACCCCTACTAACAGTAGACACTGTCTAAATCACCCATGGCGCATTGCATGGTCAACGCTGCAGCGCTGGTGAAGCAATGCGCCATTGCCTCTTGCTTGATGAGCCTGAATTGTGGATCTTCGGCGAGTTTTTGCTATGTGTTGGGCTTTGTGTCAGTCAGACTAAAGGTGTGGACCTTCTGTACACATACTCATCACATTGGCTGCGCAGCCACCTATGGTGTCCACCAACCTCACTCAAGTGAAATGTGAAGTAGTTGATTAGATTTTCAACCCTTTAACCGCCAAATTATTCAATCTGATTTTTGACCCACTTGAAGTTGTGCTCGCTGACGCAATCCACAACTTCAGGTGAGTGAAAATTATTCAGATTTGACAAAATGTAGGTCAACCCTTTTCAAATCTTGCTGGTTGATGTGAAATTTTATCTTTAACATATTTAAAATGTGGTAATTAATGTGCTGATAAAAAATGAAAACCCGAATATATGCGACACCGGCGGTTAAAGGGTTAACCCTTACAGTAGACCCATAACATGTAGGTATTCAAATGAATCGGAAAGAGCTGAATAAGACAGCTATGAAGATTTTAAATTGAAATAAACCCTTTGATCTCCAAGGTTTTTATAACAAATTCCGCGCTTTAGGGTTAAGTCAGGCAATGCGGTCCTATGACAGCGGCGGAACAAAGTAATCCTGCGAAGTGTGTTGGTGATTTAAACAAGACAACATTAACAATAATTTTAACTTAAATAATTTCGTTCATTCGCCACCAATCTCGAGGGATATTTGTATTTTGATTACCGTTTTTAAATAAATGATATTGATATCAGGTGTGGAATGATATTGTCTATATTTAATCTTTGTATTTCCTCAGAGTGATGATCCAAAAGGAATGAAACCACACAAAACCACACAAAACCACACGCAGTCGACTTGTCCGTCACTTTAGGTCTGAATAGATCGACTGAGTGACAAAGGATCAGAGAAAAGCCTCTGTCAACAGTGATCCCAATATTGCTGTTGGAAGCGGAAAAAAATGGAAGCTCAAACAATAGAAGGATGATTCTGGCTTATCGGACGTGTGTCTATAAACGCGATGCCACGGACCCAATAGAAACAGCACTGTGACACCCCACAGATGTGTATGCTATACAGAGCTTCACCAGAAACAGCAATTTTGTCAAATGCAGTATGCTGACTAGACTATGTGCTATTGAAAAGACTGCAGTGTCAATTTGAATGACCGCAGATCTGTGACACCTCAATGCATATAAAATATTGTACATTGCAGCTACAACCGCTTCAGAAAACAGAGTACGAGATGCCATGTTTTCATTAATTCAAGGAGCAAGCTTTTTAAACCACAATAATTTGTAATTTATTGTAAAAATGTGCTGCACAGTGACTGCATGCTTGTGATGATTGACCAGACATGACGTCAACACTATCCCGGCAAACACAAAACATGTGTATAACATGTGTACAATGTTGGACCAACGTCGAGACAATATCGTTATTATTAAATCAGTTCGATACAAAAATCGTTCTAAAACCCCTATAGATGTAGGGAATAAGTCATTCCTCAGAGATGCAAAATGATGCTTTGATACATCGTGGGGGTCACGACGCCACTGTCTGGTGTCATATTATGGTGTTTTAAACTGGTCGTCAGACTGGCTCTTTTATTTACGACGCGACGAATTTTGCTTTAATCCATGTCGTAGAGACGGCCTTACCACACCAACCACTTCCGCTGAGACGTCTCGTCGGTAGCCGGTGTCGTCTTTTCGGTAGAGACTGGACCCTGTTCATCAGACCTACATGTGCTACCCAGTAAGCACAAAGCATTTGTATAACATTTGTACAATGTTGGACCAACGTCGAAGACGTTAGGACGACGTTGTACAGATGTTATGCAAATGCTTTGTGTTTGCTGGGTAGGCGTATTATTGACCCTACCGCTCGGTATCGCAATGCGAAATATCGGTGTAAGACTTCTTCGAGAAAATATGCCTTAAATCTTAGATGTTTAAAAGCCTCTTCAAATGAGTGAAGCTCTGGAGAGCAAAGAGTCATCGGTCGTTTTAACTACGATGACGTAGCTTGTAAGAGAGCACGTGGATGTGACGGGGGGGGGGGGTTCGGAACTCCATGCACTATCCTGCCTATATGGTGACAAATTGGCAAACACAGCGTTCAAAAGGCCATTACATCGAACATCCTTCCAGCGGCATGTCCATCAAAGTGTACGTTTCTGGTCGGCATATATAAACAGATAAACGCATCCCCCCTATTGTCCTATTCAACCGGGCCACGCCATCAATGATAAAAGCATAACTAATAGCTGCGGAATCCATATTCTGCCGCTCGCCAAGCAAGCTGTTGATTTGCTCTCCCATTCAATAACAGTACAGCTCGTAATCCTTCTGGTCGTATGGCGGTGTGGACTGTTTCTACACCATTCGCTTGGGATCATGCATAATTAAAAATCGGTAAATAAAATATAATGTGCGGTGCTTTTTGGATGATTGTAGGCGATGACATATTTGCATTCGTTCAACCAAGCTAATAATCCGTCTAACACACTTTTAGCGCCGATAACCAAATAGAAAAATGTATTCACAATGTTCCAAAATGTATTCATGGTATGGTTATTGTATTATTGTATGTTATATTCTAAACACACAACAGAGAACTTTAACAGCCCTTTTAAATCATAATATTTGTCTAAATTTAAAACAGATAACCGATTATATAACCGTAAAATTGATGTAGATTTTTTGATGTGTTATTGCATGGTGCTTCTCATCAACTTACAGCAGGCCAGCACGAATTGCATTATATAAAACATATTATACTTTAATCTCCACACATTTTTTACAAAACATTTTGAGACAATTATTTATACTTTTTCAACAGTCTACTACAGTGTATTCGCTGAATTTCAAAGAGTATAATTCGTCGCCTCGGAGCTAAAGGATCCTATCTGCCACTCTAACGAGTGTCAGATAGGATCCTTTAGCTCCGAGGCGACGAATTATAATTGACAGTCGCCTTCCGCATTGTCAGAAATAAAGCACAGCTTGATTTGACGCTGTAGCAATGCTGGGCCGGAATTGATTCTGCGTTGGATCAAAGACCCATGTAACCTGGATCCAGATTCACCAGTTATTATGTATAACATTACTAATTCTTGTAATAATTAGGGATTGTTCAAATACGACACTTAGCTATTTTACCATTTACGTGCACTGGATTCACACGTACAGACAAATTAGGTGTTTCGTTTGTTAAGTTGTGGGGTCTTCTAAATCGTTAGATTCCATCAACTAAACTGTGTGACAACGACAGCTCGAAATGAACGCAATCAATGCAACACGTATCTGGCAATGCACCTTATCGACGTGGTCAACAACTATAGAGACTGCAGGGGACTCAGAGAGAAGGGGGGAGGGAGGGGTGAGGATTTCTCCAGAGTCCCTGAAGCAGTGCCCCCCTCGGACGCTAGCAGCCTGGTAAAGCCCCACTCTGCCTCCACAGTCTCGTTTGATGTTCTCATTTCGCTCGATGTACTTTACACGAGGGCGTGACAAACAACAAAAACCTCTGATGACACTCTGCAGAAACCGAGTAAAATAAAGCAATAAGATTAAGATAGAGACGACAGAGGAAGCTGCTACTTGTAAGAATTGTCTCCTGCGAGTAGAAAGACACAACAAACATTGAACCATTGCTGGGATAATATTGGGCCAATGTCGCAGACGGTGGCCAAACATTATCCTAGCATTGGATCAATAATCTCAATAATTCAATGAGGTAAAGGGAATATACCTTGAAGAAGCATATACCCAGCTGTGGTTGGGGGGGGGGGGGTATTTGGGTCGCCAACTTTGTCTACAACTATAGTTTTCCTGTGTGCTATTCCCAGCAAACAAAAGATGCTGAAACCATGTTGAAATAGTGTTGGGCCATCGTAGAATACGGTGGGGCAACTTTAACCAGCACCAGAGCAAAGAATCGTGTTTGGTGGGTTGTCTGACTGAAACTTGTTAACAAGATTCCCATTCAAGGAGCTCTCTGTTTGCCACGTAAATGTCGCTTTAAAAGCATCCTCCAGGCCACCAGATGGGGTAATTTTCCACCAGAAGGCGGTGAATAGATTTTAAAATAAAACATTTTACCAATGCATGTGTTTTCTAATGCTTAATAATCAAGCATCATTAGAGAAGCTCACATATAGTTGGGTCATTTTTCTGGATTCCGTGACCATTTTCATGAAAGCTCAGTGTCTTGGTGGTTTTAGGTACATTAAATGATGATCTTAAAAATAAGCTCCTATGCCCCTCGCGATTTTTGAGGATAAGTACCAAAAACCAGCGTTTTCAAAAATGGCCGCCATCGGTTTCGACCGAACAGAAATTTTTCATTTGTGGAGCTATTTTGACAAACAAAATTTCACTTTTGACTAATTCTGCCATGGGGATTTCATTTCTGACATTTATTTTAACCTTAAACATATTCTTGAGCATGAATTCAAGATGGCGGCCGCAAACAACGTAATTCAGAAGCAAATTTAACATCTTCATCCCGTGGGGACATTTTAACTGATTAAAGGCAATTTTAAACCAATTGGCCAATTTAGGCATGGGAATGCATTTCTAGCATCATTTTTTATTTTTTTGTCTGAAGAGCGGAGTCATACAGACGTGGTGGAACAACCAGAGTGTCAATAACACAGAAGCTCATCTTTAATTAGGGCATAAGTTAATTACGAATTAAAATTTTTGAAATTCGTGAGAAAATTTTAAGCACAGGCACGAGCTCTTTCAAACAAAGTAAACAAAATTGAAATCGGATAAGAATTAGGGGAGGAGAAGCATTTCTTGTGAATTGTGGCCAAAATCTCCTAATTAGGTCCTAATTAGGTCATAAGTTAATTATTGATAAACATTTCTGAATTTCACGAGGATGTTTTATGCACAGACAATAGCTCTTTCACGCAAAGCAAACAAAGTTGAGATCGGATAAGAATTGAGAGAGGAGAAGACGTAATTAGGACACTTTGGTCTCAATTCAGAAGAAATCCTTCTCCTCCCTCAATTCTTATCCGATTTCACTTTTTTTTGCTTTGTTTGAAAGAGCTCGTGTCTGTGCATAAACAATCCTCGTGAAATTCAGAAATTTTAATCAATAATTAATTTATGACCTAATTAAGGCCTAATTAGGACATTTTGCACTGGATTCAGCTTTCTGTTCTGAGGGGAATGTATTTGATGCACCTTTGTTTGGCAATTTGGTAGACGAGAGCCTGTGCTGATTAGCGAACTTGACATTTTCATGTGTTATTAACGGACTTGTCAATTGGTTGATCCAGAACAATGCAAGCAGGCCGAGTGGCTGTCTGGAGTCCCTTTACTCCTAAATTGATGGAACGCATCCGGGAAAAAACCCACCGCTTGAGATGTCCAACACCCCGCAGAGACACTGGCTGGGGCAGCAGAGGCCCGACAATGGGCCAGCGTCGCAGACGTCGGCCCATTGTTTGGACCTCGCTGACGCCGGCCCTTCTTGTTGCAGACATTGCGCTTGCAGACACTGCGCCTGGGAACGCCAGATCTACAAAGACGGCTAAGGCCTCGGTTGGTGACAGCTGTTGTCATGGGAGCCGGGGAGAGGGGCACGGTACCCCCGGGATACCAGCAGTACCCCTCCCACAGGGACGCTTCTTACAGCCCGCCTCGCCCGGGGATTTATTTATAATCGTCAGTATCCAATCTTTCGGCAGGATCCATTTATCCAGGCAATCTGAGAGGCCTACTTTTCCGGGTGATGTCATAGGCATGTTTTACACTGGGGAGCAGTGATGTTCTGGCATTGGGTGAATTGTGTGGAGGGTCAGGTGTGTGTCCTTAAAACCGGAAGCTGTTGTCCCTCATTCCCTTCTAATTATTGTCCTTCGAGGGTTAAGTTTCCGACAGTGATAATTTATGATCATTAAAGTTGTGAAACTTTTTATAGATACACCCAATATGCATGAATCAGTGGAGCTTACGGCATGACAATTTTGTCCAGATTGCCTTTTGATTTATTAAACTGAATCAGAGTTTGAGCAGATGAGAAAACTACAATCGAAGTAACATAATAATGTGTCATACCTTTGGTCTAATTCTGCACGTAAATCTCACTGGACCATCAAAGTTGCAAGAATGTATGGATAACTAGTATTTATTCACTGATAATGTATTCGCAGTTTCGTGAGCTTGGCCACGTTGTTTTAAACCGATAAAATAATTAATCAGCCTAATCACACTCATAAAGATTAAATTTTAATGTGAAAAAAATTATAGTGTAAGCCATGTCGTCGTGAATTATACTGGCATAGCCGGAAGATGATTCTACACATCATGGAAAATTATCTTCAATGCCAATCAATGTCAAGATGTTGTGAATAATTTATTGGATAATATGTATTCAATTTTAATTCTTGATGAAAAGATTATAACAAACTGACAGTGGAAACTGTCTGTGTCTTGAAATTAGTTTTGATTAATTTCATTCCAATGAGCACAATGCGTCATTATCATGATAAGATTAAGGCCTTCGGAATATTCTCAAAATTGTTGTTATATTTCACTACCACGAACAAGATATGCTGATCATATCAAATTAAAAAAATATTATAGATATTGCTATATGTCATTATACAGTGTTTGTCTGTACAAAATAGTTTGGGATCAAAGAAAATAACTGTTGACACTCGATGATAGGCCAACGTCCCCTCGCTAGCCTAACGTAGGGCAAACGTTGGTCTGATCATGGATTTATCTAAGATCTCTCTGGTGGCAGATACTGATCTGGATACCGCAGATAGCGGATTATCTGTCAGGGTTTATCTATTTTCAGCACGAGTGGTTCACAACCCAGATGAGCAGTCGCAGCCAGTCAGCTCTCTGTGTTGGTGGCTGAATCCTCATGGATGTGACACCACATCTGATGCCAGGAGTGTCCGACAAGACGGATCGCGTACCATCCCAGCAAACACGCGGCATTCACCCGATGCTGTTTCAATGTTGGGCCAGCGTCGAAGACGGTGGACCAACATTGAAACAGCAATGGGTGAATGCCGCGTGATTGCGTATGATGTGACAACCCCGCAGATGTACTCTGCTCTGAAAAAAGCAAAATACAGTATCTAACTTACTTATAAAATAAGAAGATACCGCCTTTTGCTATTGCGCGGCAGTACAGTCCCGTGTATTTCTTATTATTTCTCAGGATACGTCACTGGTCCGGTTTATCACATAATAATTAACCGTTACAGTTCAGGGACCGACTTTAGTCGTCAGAATCTGACGTCTGTAGACGTCAGATTCTGACGACTAAAGACGATCCACGCATTGTAAGAGTAAAAATATGTATAATGGTCGTAGACCCATAACATGGGTTTTCAAATGAATCAGAAAGATAAAACTAAGACATTTATGATGATTTCGAATTGAGAGAAAAACCTTTCATCTCCATGGTTTATATAAAAATGATTCAGCGCTTTAAGGGTTAAGAATAGCTTAAATTCAATATGTAACATAGATATCACATACAACGATATACAGACAGACAGGCAGATATTTTAATTACAGAAAAAAATCAATCCGGACTTATTTGTCGTGGAAATAAAAAAGATATATTTCAGTAGGACCTACATTGACGTTTTTAGTTGTTTTTGGGTCAAAATTAAGCAAATCTCGTACATATAGCTAGAGTTGCTGTGACTTTTTGTTTATAGTTTTTAGCTGCATCGTATATAGCGAAATAACGTCGTTATTTGTTTTATCTCGTTAGTTGTTTGATATTCAAGAATACAATAATTTTCAAGGCACAGCATGCCATATTTTTCCAGAGCATGATAATGTTGGAAAAGCTTTGACTTCATTCTGCCCTCAGAGATAAAAAGTAATCCCTTGATTTTTTTCTATTTCTCTGTCAATAGAAACTCATATGTGGCGGAGTAGTGGTATTTTATATTTGCCATATATATTTAGGACACTTAAGCGTGTTTATAAGCCTACAGTTGTTATATCAGCAAAACTGCTCAAAATGAGCAGTTTCTGCCAAAACATGGCGTGTGGTTACAGAGAGAGAGCGGAGGTTGACCCGAGCGACATCTATGTGTGGAGAATGCTTTGCCTTAACACCGAGTTTGACCGAAGTACCATATTGCCTTGGAAGTATCTATTCTTTGTTTACTGTAAGCTCTTCATGGATCTACGATGTCTTCTGGCTGGCCCGAAATCGGAGTCACAGACCCGATGTCAAAACAACCGTTATCCCAACGTTTGGTGCCAACTGAATACCTCTGGTGAATGTATGCTTGCGACCAGACATCCGTGTCTCAGTATAATGTGACACTACTGTGGATGAGGCACGGTATGGGGTTTATCAGGGGGTGCAGGGGGTATGTCCTTTGTACTTATGCCACATACATAACCTCCTGATCCTCTATGTACCCCTCTATACACACAAGGTTGGTTCAAGTGTGTCACAACATCTATTATGTTTGCCCGACATTACGCCAGATATGGGCAAACGGATAGCTAATGCCAGGATTTACTAAATTTAGAAAACAAATAAGACACGCAGACAAAGTTTGGAAAAGCTCGACCTATATATTTATTATTATTATAGTATCCAATTACTCTATTTAATATTATTCCCAACAAACAAACAAAATTGTATAACATTTATACAACGTCGGCCCAACGTCTTCGACGTTGGTCCAACATTGTATAAATGTAATACAAATGCGTCGTGTTTACTGAGTTGTCTGGATTGCCACATTTATATAGATTAGATTCAACAAATATGATTAAATGATATGCTATACTCAATTAGATTATTCGTTTTGAAATGCGATATAGGCGTATGCCACATACAAGTTTCTGTTTTTAATATCTGATATGTGCGGAAACATTTCCAACACAGTAATTAGTCCCAGTGATCGGGATATATGAGATGACATCAGTGTCTGGTTTCAAAACTGGATAATACGTTAACGGCGTGTTCTTAACTTTGACATTTGGACATATATACCTAGTTTGCACAGGTTTTTGCGATCAGAAGGGTTGCATCAGCCACTTTATTAACTCGAAGATGTGTTATTTAATCCTAACAGAAACCAGCAAGGAAATAATCTGAAAACAGCGTGCCAGCACAGCATTCAAAATCGCTGTATAAAATTCTAGGAGAGACACGAGACGTTGATCTAACGTTGTTATAATAGCGGACCACCGTCTACAACGCTGGCTCGTAGTTTATAAAACGTTAGGTCAATGTCTCGTGTTTCTCGGGATGGAGGTGAAGATAATTCCCAACAAACACGACACGCTGAAACAATGATGTTTAATTGTTGGGCCAGCGTCGCAGAAGTTGGACCAACATTAAAACATCATTGTTCCAACGAGTCGTATTTGTTGGGAAGCTTGCCCAGTTAGTGAGTGAATGTGGCTTTTTATGTCGCTTTCTGCACATTATTGCACTATATAGCGACAGGAGGGACATGTACTGCAGTTGAAGTCGAGACTTTGCCATACTCTTTTCAGAAGACTTCGATACTGAATACATAATAGGCCTGCAATAGTCATCACTGTACCCTCCACATAATTATTTGTACTGTTGTTTTAGCCATTTAGGTAAACATTAAGTCCGGTCTGGATTTGAACCCGTTCCCTCCAGGCAGACTGAATGAGTCATGGCGCCTGTTCCGTTGCCTTGCCTTGGTATTATCTGTACATGCATACATTGCTTTGATTGAAAGCCATCCAGATGCCAAAGAAAGCTGGACCAGTTATGGATCATGTGTTGCTGAATCATTGTCATTTTGTTTTCTAGACATTTTATAATCAGAATGCCTTCCGGAAAATAAGCGGCATTGTAATGATGTTGGGTTGATATTGGACCAACGTTGAAGACGGTGGGCCAACATTGGTTCAATATCTCGTGTTTGCTGGTCGGGCAGTATGAGATTACAAGCTGATCAAAATGTTGCTGGCCAAATATAATTATTTCATCATATTTTCAAGGAAAACAACGTAAATCATGGCATGCCGACTGAGCTGCAGCGTTGGTCAAAAGCTTTATGTCCCTCAGGAACAAGAAATAAATATAAATATTACGGTCCTGTGGCATAGAAGGTCATTTGCAGCTCGAACCATGCATTTGGTACAGCGTCTTTCATCTATTGTCTGGTGTTTGCAATGTAAAATGTGAACGTTTCAACACATTGTATACAACTGAAAATCTATAATTTAATCTATTGTCATTGAAATTTAATTTAACCACCTGCTCAACGCTATGCTGACAGGTGACATATTTATGTTTACAACATCGGCTATCAGTAATGAGCGCCGACACAATGTGAACGATAAATGTTCAAGTGGTAAAAACGTTGTTGATGTGTTTAATTGTTCCCTGGTAACAAAATGCTATGAACGCTGACAGAAACATAGTCATGCCTCCATTCCTATCAGACATCCCAGTAAACACAAAACATTTGTATAGCATTTGTACAACGTCGGCCCAGCGTTGGTCCGACATTTTACAAATGTTATACAAATGTTTTGCGTTTGCTGGGATGTTTCGAGTGATAGAAGTGTGAGAAGCTGGCTAAAGTTTGCTGGTGTAATGCTGGCCAGGCTGGCGGACAGGGGTGCAGGGTGACTAGGCTGGGTCTTGTCTGTGTCTGTTACCAACAAGCAATCCCCGGTAGCGGCTCCCAGGAGGGGCTCTACCCCTCCAGATCCAGCCCTTGTTTCCCATAAGGAGGGGACGGTATTCTTCGTCACCTCGGTCCGGCCGGTCTGCTTTGTCGTTTGGGAAGCGGTTAATGTCGTTAACATCGATTTGGTACGGCGGCCTGTGTGCGCGATCCCGGCCCGAACAAACCCGACAAGAAAGAAGGACACGAAGAAGGCAGACAGGAGGAGGGGGAGAGAGGCTCTTAGTAAATTGCTGTTGCCAGGACAGAAGAGATCTGTTGTGTGTCTTGGCGGACCTTTTGTCGGGGGTCTTCTGCGCGACACCAAGGGTCCTCAAGCAACACACGAGGAGAATCGAGGTTCTCCGGAAGACACCCTCTTTGTGGATAGGGTGAAAGGTCCCTGTTCCGAGTGAGATAGCTCTGGCAAAATACACCTTTCAAAACTGTCTGTAGTTGGCGATTTCAAAATGACCTTCTTTTATCTGGATACTTTTTCTAATACGCACAGAAATTCTGGGTTATAACAGTTATATTGAAAACAAGCCTTGTCTATAAGCCAGCCCAACGTCTTAAACGTTGGGCTGACTTGAAGTCAACGTCTTGTATTTTCTTTATGACCAGACTATGCATTACATGGGCTTACTTTCGATGGCTATATGACATGCTTTGCTTGCACAAAAAATGCCTTACAACTTCGAAAGGAACCCTTCAAATCTCAGCACAAAGTACAGAAAGAGGAGAGCATGTGTCCCTGGGATGATCTTTGTTGATGATGCTTCATCTTTTATAGAACATCTTTTTCCCCGGTGATGGTGGACTCTTATGGAGATGGCTTTTAGGTTACACAAACAAAACCAATTGATAAGCTGAATACATATGTCGCCAAGTGATGGTGAACTCTTATGTAATTGGCTTTAAGGTTTCACACAGAAAACAAATTGATAAGCTGAAGACGGTGCTGTCTAAGAAGGACAGTTTTAAAATGCAAAGATCAATTTAAGATGATATGCAGCTATTCGAGGTCAATAAAAACTAATAAGAAGCATACTTGAGATTAACCTAACATAACAACATAGATGTTGGTGATTGTCATAATAATGTTGAGCTGTTGCTAATATATAACTGCTCTTGATAAACAGTGTACTAAGCTGATGAAAATAAACACAATAATTATGAGCCGAGTGTTGAAATACTGGCGTCGTTACATAAATTATAGAATATATAATAATATTAATAATAATAATAATATAGAATTACCAACGCTTACTCCACTGGATCAGTGCATGTTTTTTTTTCATCAACATAATAATAATTAGATAATACTTGTGATAATAATCCTACCATTCAGAAGTCCTAGTGCAACTATAAACTTTTGGGACACTTGAGAAAAAATTGGAAATTCGAAAACAATGATCGAGCGAAGCCAAAGAGTGCACGTAGGTTAGTAAGAATATATCTTAGTCTATCACTGTTGTGTATGACTTCGCTCCTGCAATGTTTGCATGGATTAATTAATCAGTTTGGTTGTGGACTGTGGACCTTACCTGGAGATTCCGGACTCGAATCCCGGCTTGACCTGATGCTGTGAACAATGGGCTTACTCTTCTACATAGTGCAGATTATGGTGATCTGTACTATTAGTAAGATAATTTGAATTAT
This sequence comes from Flabesymbios commensalis, assembly GCA_964017125.1. Classification (NCBI taxonomy): domain Eukaryota; kingdom Metazoa; phylum Annelida; class Polychaeta; order Terebellida; family Flabelligeridae; genus Flabesymbios; species Flabesymbios commensalis. The sequence continues at coordinate 52,311,150 of OZ024902.1, read as the reverse complement.
TTTAAACACTATTAGGCTCAACTTTGGGATTCCTCTTGTTACAGTTTTGCCACATTATAAGGGGCTCCTTAGTTTTAAGTGATGTATCAGGACTCAAATGTCCAGGCCAGTAGCGTGGGTCAGCTTATTCTGATTTCTGTTTTGCTGTTCATTTGTTTATTTGTTCATTTGATGTACTTACAAAGGGTGAGATAACTAGTGAATTATCAATACCAGATGTCAAAGGGAGATTGCATTGTAGTAGCGAAGTGGTCCCAAATGAGAAGCAATAAGTTGACACCACCTCCTGCAATTATATCAAATCTAATTCTGGCCTAACGTCGACACGGCGTTGGCGACGATTATATCCGGCAAAACTGATATTCACCACAACTCAGCAGCTCTCAGGCGATCTTGCATGTATTAGTGAACACTAATGTTTGCGTTTGGTTTAAATTGGACAAAATGTTTCTCCAGCGGCTCGTGTACATTGAGAAATTAACTTATTGATCAAGATGACAAGTGTTTAGTGTCACTGTTGTTATGACAATTTATTTATAAATATACGTTTAACTTTATATAACCCCTCCCATCTGCATAAATATGTGGTTTTATTTTGACGTTTGACTGTAAAATGGCTACCAGCTTTTAGTTTGACAAGAGTAAGTCTCTGTTCTTTTCCTTAACATGTGACATTGCAAGAAAACTATAATTGAAAAAGTATGAGTTTGCAATGACAATATTTATGGTAATGTATCCAAGTAGACCCTCATAATTCGACAAAATAAAAGACTTCCAGAGGAAAATAGAAAAGGCTGTCTAAATGCAGTATAATTCCTCATTCGTACTGTTGATTGCTAAGTTTGAAAAGGAGAATGGAAGCTCAACACTTAATCAACTGAGAGTAAATGTAATCACCATCAAGACGTAATGAGCGGCGCGGGCCGTGTTTGATTTGACAGACGACTAGTGACGAGTGATAAAAGCTCAACATCTGCGAATTGCTAAAGAATGCTGATTATCTTTTCTGACAGAGCGCACGACTACTGAATCAGACCAGATTTAGAATTAACGAAGATTCACCGATGGTCGCCAAACAACTGATTCCTTGTCGTCTGCCTTATGAAGAGGCAAACGCGCGGGCTGGCGTGGTGGGGCGCACAAGCAGATGTGCCGATAGCAATCCGAATTACGACGGAGCGGCCTTGGGTGGGAAGAATGTCCTCCCTTCCACCCAATGCATCTCCAACACTTTGCCCAGGATGTTGTGGAATTAAATGGGGGAAATTTTCTAGCCGTAGATGTATCGTGTTCCGTCACAAAGTGACAGTGATGTGCGGCGAAAGCGGTCGCGCTCATCGCTTTTATGGCCGCGCTGCCGGGGACGCATTCGCTTTCGGTGACGGCACAATCAATTACCGGAGCATAGCCACAACAGAGTGTCTGCGACGCATCCCACCTGGAGCAAAACTCCGGACTGGCGTCGGTCCATCTACAAGGGAGCTGGACCAACGCTAGTCGTATGGTCCAGAGTGTCGCGATCAAAGAGTGCTAAATCTATAGCATCGATGTGTCTTAACCCTTGATGCGCTGAATTATTTTTGTAAAATCATGGATACCAAAGGGTCTTTTCAATTTAAAATCATTATAAATATCTTAGTTAGCTCTTTCTGATTCATTTGAATACCTATGTTACTGGTTTAAGGCCAGTATAAATATGTTTACAATTACAGTGCGGAGATCGACTTCAGTCGTCTGAATCTGACGTCTACAGACGTCTAAAGTAGATCCCCGCGCTGTAGGGGATAAAATTATTGAGAGACGTGTCATACCAAATTATAGAAAATGTTTGCGCGCAAGCCATCATACCAGTAGTTTTGCTTGACGCCTTTTCATCCTCGACATAACCGGTTACAGCCACAGCTTACACCACCGTTTTTCTAAGAATCACTGAGAAAACTCCTTGGAAAACGATCGTGCGGCTTTGTTGTGAAACCTTTCAGGATGGATAAAGCGAAAGCGCCAGGTAATGGGATCATTATCTCTCAAGTCACCTTATTAACAACGCCATAAAAAGGACACGTGCTTCGACATCTGACCATTTGGTAGCCCTATAATAGCTAACCACAGGTCTAGTAGTAGTGGGTCTATGTGGCTGAATAATCATCCTGTTATCAGCTCAGCCAATTGAAACGATGCCTATCGTTGCACCGATTTCTTGCATTCCTTAAATATGCACGCAATACAAATCAAACACCTGAATCGTGCGAAACGTCGTATGGAGGTCGACGTATAATAAAATAATATTATCCATCTTTTCAATGATTGGTGGCACGAATAATGTTCATATCATGAACATTATTCATGGCGCCAATCAACAGAGTGCATTACGCTGATGAGTAACAAGCAGCCATTGATTCGGCACGTGTTCAACATTCACAAACTTCTCCGGTTATCGCGTGGTGTACACAGCTTTGTGCAACCTAGCCTCAGTGGCTGAAACCTGATTGACCGCGTACAAAATCGTGGGACATTTCTTTGGACTATCATATCGGAAAATATCGGGGAGTAATCAGGGCAAAAATAGTTTTTTTAGAATCAGTAACATTTCAGTTTCATGCCCGCATACTCAGCTCAGAGGTCGCACAGCCATTTAAAAGTTATGGACATTTTTCGGACCTTGGGGGTCGGGAGCGCTCTCAGTCACCGCCTTGTTGGATTTTCCGGGTAAAGCAAATACAGCCATCCACGGCCTCGGAGAGGACGACACGGCAATGTGCACCCCGCGATAACACCACAGAAGTCTGTCAATGTTGCCAACGTGCTGAATCAATGGCTTCATGTTGCTCACAATAATTGCTTAGCGAGACCATACCTGCATACCACGGTAAAATGTCAAGCGACATTCACATGATATTGAATTATATTTACATAAAACAAATTTAATATATTGATGATTCGTTCACCTCCCCAGCCTGTGCCGTCCCAGATGGCTCATTTGGTTCACATTTGGCATACATATATACCTTGCAACCACTTTGGTGTTGTAGCACCTCATATAGTACACATTGACGTACCTATACTCATTTGCACTTGGATGGATTGAAACAAATGAGGGTGGACATGGTGAAGTTCCTTTCATGGGGACAAACCATCAAATAGGGGCCTACGAGCTGGTCATAAACTCACAGTCATTGTAGACCCATATTATATAATAGTCTTACTACTTTGTAACGATGTACCAAAGTTTAAAGAAGGAGCAGGATTTTAACTCTAGCGCTAGCTGTAGCAGAGCGTCACCCTCACATGCCACGTCTCTACCTCCCTCTCTCTGGGTATCAATGAAATCTGCGCCTGGAATGAATAGGTTCTGAGTCACTGGGTGGAATCGTTTCAGTGACGACATTTTTTCTAGAGCAATTCATGGTGCCGTTACTTTCCAAGCGAAATGTCAGTCTGAGATAAATGAAAAATGATGACAGTTCCCCATTCTGCTGCTATTCTGCAAATGACAGTGTAACCCACAGACTATACATTACATATCCAACATCTACACTTACAGTGAGCAGACTAGGTCGACTAGGTCTGGCGACTTCATAGGTGACTTTACAATGCCTGGAAATTAAATGCACATTTCATAATCAGGGATAATATGTCTGTTTTCACTTGAGGTAGGACAATGACCTGATATTATTAGCGCTCGTAATTATATTAAAACCTGCCGTAATATGTAATTTATTGAATAATAATGTATAATAATAAATATGTTCACATATGCTTACATTATCAGCGATATTATCGCTTATAATGTGAACATATGTGAACAAATTATTATTATTATTCAATAAAATTAATTTACAAGAAGTTACCCCATCGATTAGCCTACATTATCGCCTACTTGAGTAGCACAGTGACCCAGTCGTGTGTGCGCTAATGATATTCTGGAGAAATGAGGTGATTTGTAGCCAGACGACTGGCAACTTGATAAGATTGTCAAAAACATAGTCCCTGGATTGTTTACGGCCACTGGGATCCCGTCGGCTAAATATAGGCCGTCTCCCGTCACTGTGTCATTACCGGCTTAACATCGAATATGGCTGCTGATTATACATATAGGAAAAACATGTGGTAGTCCATAGCAAATAAAGTGTCCCATATATCTCGATTAGGTACGAATATTTATGTTGTTGATGATTAAATACGTATGTGATTCCTGAAAGGGCTCGACGAAGCAACTAACACATTTTTTTTAGAGTTGATGCTTTTCTTTGGTGACACTGCATATACTGTGTGCATGTGTCATTTGCCACCGTTAAAGACAATCATCTGTTAGATGTGAACCTTGTCTAACATAAAATAAAATAATTCATTATAGGTCATTTTTGTGATACAGGAATTCAGCATGAAGCTTGGAAGTTGGACAACATATAGTTTAAAGGTTACCACCACTGAAGCTTCCCTGAACAAGACACGTTCCTGGTGATGGCAAAAAAGCGTAGATTTAATGTTGAGACAACATAAAAGACGTTGTGCCACCGTTAAGCCAGCGCTGGGGCGTCGCTTCTGAGGACTTTTCACACGTGCTTGTTCAGACGGATGGACTCGGGGACCACGAGGTGGCGCGAGGGGCGCTAACCAGAAACAGGCCAGAAGCCCGTAAATCAGCAGGGGTGAGTAAATATGAGGCACCGGGCGACGTAGATCCCCGTGAAACATGGCCGCCGTGAGCAGGGGTGCCGCGGATCCCCTTGTCTGCAAGCCGCAGACAGGGACGTCCTGGTCCCGAGAGGCAGAGTCCGAGAACGAGGGGGGAGGGCGGGAACGGCCTGCGACGACAGCTGAGGCGATGCGTTGGTCAAGAGCTGGCGCTTTCCCGGCGACTCGAGACATTCATGCAAGGTTGATTCAATGCTGGACCAGCGTCGTAGACGCTGGGCCAGCATTGAACCAACCTTGCCTGACGCAACATTCAAGCAAGTTTGTTTCAATGTTGGACAAGCATCGTAGACGGTGGGCCAGCATTGAGCCAACCTTGCGTGAATGTCTCGTGTTTGCTAGGATTGCAGGCAAGCGGCTGCGGCGTTGCCAACATCACTATTTTTTGTCGTCGTAGCTTGTTAGCTGTGGAGATGCTCTGCTGAGTTTACTATGAATTAGTTATTTTTCGCCGGCACAAAAATGTCGTTAATGTAAAGCAAGCGGGCTAATATATAGGCCCAGCGCTACCATATGAACGACTAAAGATTATCATTAAAATACACGACGTGTAGCCCTTAGCTGCGTACAATATTTACGTACCATTTAACACAATTTCTTGTAGACAGCCAGGGTTTCCTGTATACTCAAGAGGTTTAGGGAGAAATTCTTGAAGTTTTCTTTAGGGGGGGGGGGGGATAAATGAGCACAGTCAAAATTGTTTTTTTTTTTTTTTTTTTGGGGGGAGGGGGGTAACCAAATTTTGAGGTGGAGGCTCCCCCCAAAAAAGGCCTTCCAGGAAAGCCCGATTGCGCTCGGATATCATCCACAACATTTATTACGCATCATTGCAGTCTTTGGAATGCACGCACCTCATCACCATGATTACGTCCGGGTAAGACCTTGAACCTAATAATATTTTATTATAACTGCACGACGCACTGTAATTTACGCAATGGTATTTGGCGCCATATCATTGTTGGCACAGGTGTAGTTCAAGAATCCAATGATCGAACGGACGCAAATGTATAAAGGTAAAGGTGCAGGTTTATAGTCTGATATCAAGTCTGAAGACCTATCATCCGACTTAACAATTTCACCCCCTGGTCACTGGGCCTGTTCATTCGTGTGTCATTTCAACTTTACGGAGAGCATGTACAGTGCTGCAGCTGTTTGGGCGCATTAAACTTATCATACACATTGCCATCTCTGTCCTACCAGGTACTCATTTTCACTTGAGTCAAGTGAAGAATTTGAGGGTGAAGTGCCTTGTCCAAAGACACAACATCTTAACAATGTCCCAAGATTGAGAGGGGAGAAACATGATATCTCTCTGAAAATTCTCCACCAGTAAACGCAAAACATTTGTATGACATTTGTGCAATGTTGGACCAACGTCGAAGATGTTGGGCCGATGTTGTACAAATGCTATACAATGTTTTGTGTTTGCTGGGATAGCGGTATGTTTTTTGACGTCCAACTGTAATCAGTTCATATGGCTTTTGTAACGAAGTGCATATCGGTGTGTGAAAGTCATATTGCACGATGTTCGTGAAATATATTACCTGCGGATACGGATGACATACGGATGACATACATATATCCCCTATACTTTTAAAGAAAGGTGCCATCGAAAATTATAACATAGGTTTAATAGCTACTTGGTTAATCAAATAATTCATGGTTATTTTTCAAAAAATATACATATTTTTTCGTTTGAAGTTTCTGATGATTTAAAAATGAAAGCAAGCAATTATTCAGCACGATCAACAAGGGGTATACATGGACATGTACGTACACGTATATGTGTCTTACATCAGTGCTGGGCATCATCAATGTTAATGTGTTCGTGACCCACCTCTACCCTCCCCCCCCCCTTCCATCAGACACAATTTGGCGCTATGCTGCAGTAATGCTGGTCGCCAACTGCGACGCTGGCAAAAACATCACTGCAGCATTGGATCTTCATCTCGTGATTTGTGGATTATTTGTCACTCATCGAGTGTGTAAACATCTCAATCAGCATTGCCACTGCCTCAGCTTTGAGCAAATATATGGACATAATGTGTAAGACATATCGACAGAGTTATTCTTACACTATATGACACTATAGTACATTATATGGTTTCATATTTACATTGTCAATGGACAACATTTCTGTAGTAGATGGAACCTATATCCCATGGTCATTGGTGTATTTTATTTATTTGGGAAACGGATCGGGCGGAGACCCGGGGGTATGGCTGAGGCTACTTTCGTGGAAAATCGAGCGTCGCGGGTTCGTCCACAGGGCTATGATATCCCCTGTGGAAATGGAACAGCCTCATTCAATCATTCAATTATTATTTTTTGCATACATTTTAATATATAGATCGTTTAGTCGTTTATTCGTCCAAACTATAGTTTTTGCAACTTTTGTTTGTGCATCATGAGTTTTGAGCAAATATTTGCCACCTTATTTCTCCCTCAGTCTTTATTCAATCGGCTCGAAATTTTGACCTCGATAATTCTAGGGTAGCCGAATAAGGTGTTATGACTTCTCTAAGCGATTTAACCAATAGTGTGTGAGTACCACAGGGTAAGTTCGAAAAAATCTCGAAATTTCATCAGCAAATTGGCTGGATTAAAAATTGCCATATTTCTAAATTTGGCCCCTCCTGGTATACAACTCATAGGCACTATATAGGACACCACCTCGGGGCGGGTTCATTATGGTACAATAATATCCACTTTGTCCCCCGCTTGCCGAGACCTTGGGGAGATTCTATGGACAGAGATTGCATTATAAAATTATAAAATGAAATATCTCGGAAACGGTGCGTCTGAGGCAGAAAAGGATTGGTATTGAACCAGGAGGTTAAAATTTCTATTTATAAGCCATTTTCCAAACAAAATCTAAAACAGCCGACAAAATCCAAAATGGCCGACAAAAGTCAAAATTGCGGACAAGAAATGAAAAGTAGCCGATGTGTATTTTTTTTGCTAAAATCCAGTAAAATCAGGTAAAACCCCCATTATCGCCCAGCCAGGCTCTCTCTCTCTTTCAGCTGTCTAAACTCGCTTCATATTGCTTCAGCAACAGGCAGTCTAGTTTTCAGTTGTTATTATTTTTAGTTAAAACCTTCTAAAACCTTGCGCTTTGCTGGCACAAATAAAAATCCGTGAAAATGTTGTAGTGGTATTATATCGTAGTCTCTTATCATGTATATAAATTAGAAAGCAGATGATGTGGATAGTTGTGATCTCGGAATATGCAGTGTTAATAACCTATACATCATCCACTACAAAAGAACATGGTAAATTGGCTATTTGACCACAAAAACACGAGCTTATTATATCCCAATGGTCTATTTCAGATAAACATTTACATGAAATTACTAACATGCGAGGATGAATCTGTTATAACACGAAATATGTTTAGGCTTACATGGCCACATGGACCAGGGCTGCACATATTGAGCGTAATTGTACGGTCGTCGCACCCAATAACAAGATTGTTTCACGATTCGCGGCGATTTTCAAATTAAATTATTGCCTCACTGATTAATGATCAGAATGTCAGTTGTGCTCGGCTCAGAACCGATCAAATTGGCAGATGGCAGTTTCAGTTGATCCGTGGTTTGCCAAGCAGTTAACCAACCACACAGGCAAGTCTCTACGGCTCTACCAGAGACCACGGCATAATCTCGCCTGAAAAAATGCCCCGTATAACGAGGGATTTAGTGAAGACAGCTTTATCGTCATGAGACGTGTCTCACTGATGAATGTAGTGTGGTTGACGGAGTGCGTGCAAGGCAAGCCAACCGTAAGCCCCACAATGCAAAACCGGCTCATATGAGTGAGTGAGTGAATATTGCTTTATGTCGCTTTCTGCACAATCATGGCAATATCGCGACAGAAGGAAGCTCGATGTCGGGACTATGCCCTACTCTTATCTAATGACTTCAATGGTTCTTTATAGTGCATAGACATAGCATAGACAGCACTGCACACCCCATGCTTTTGAACAGTTTGGAACACTGTAAATGCACAACCTCGATCACAAATATTCGACCTGGCCGGATTCGAACCCAGTACATCTTAGTTTCGAGCCACAACCGGATCGAATGAGCCATCGGGGCAGGCCGTCTGATATGAGGCGTCGCCATTACTGTTACAATACACTGGTCCATAAAGCATTGCCATTACTGTTATAATCCATTGGTACATAGGGCGTCGCCATTACTGTTACAATACACTGGTCCATAAAGCATTGCCATTACTGTTATAATCCACTGGTACATAGGGCGTCGCCATTACTGCTACAATACACTGGTCCATAAGGCGTTGCCATAACTGATACAATACACTGGTCCATAAGGCGTTGCCATTACAGCTACAATACGCTGGTCCATAAGGCGTTGCCATAACTGATACAATACACTGGTCTGTGAGGCGTTGCCATTACTGCTACCAGGCACTTGTTCATCAGCCGTTGCCATTACAATACGTGGTTCATCAGGCGTTGTCATGCATTTACTGCTACAATACACTGGTCCTTGGGGCGTTGCCATTACTGTTACAATACACTGGTACTGCTACCAGGTACTGGCCTGGAAGGTTGGTATCTATAGCACGTTCTATACGTTTATACCAAATTGCATAATATGCTTGATAATTGCTGTGGGGGTTGTCTCATATCTCAAAGTTGATCAGATTATAATAATATAATAATAGAGTTTGGACTACTAAACAATACAGTTTTTTTTATCTATAAATCTATATCTATATCATGCAACCCCAGGGGAACCCTTGCAGGGTTCTCCTGGGGTGGCATGGTAATAGTACTGAAGGGTTCTTTTTGAAGAACCTATATTGTTCAGAGTGTAGGGATGATATAGTTCCATGTAGACCTGTGTTCACTAATGAATGTGGAGGTTGCACGCCTAGGATCATAATTATCATTCGCATCAGACACTTGTGAGTGTAATTCAAAATGGCGATGCGTTGAGTTATGGTCCCATCGAGCACGTGACGCCACCCGCACCCCGGTACAATGCCAGGCCACCGTCGGAGACGGTGGCCCGGCATTGTACCGGTGTGGGGACAACGTCCCACGCCACCTAAGACACCGGGTCGGATGGCCCTGTCGTCATAACAACCGTGGATCACCCCCACCCCCGGGGAGGTCTCTAAGCATTCCGGGACGGACTGAGATGATCATTGAGCACGTACTGGAGGGGCCGGGAAGAGGAATATTCATCTACTGGACTGCGGTCAGATGAATACCAAGTATGTTGTTACCACCAATTAGTTGGACAAAGCTGGATGGCCACTCCGTCGCCCTTCACAGTTGCTGGCCAGCGGCTTACTTGACCACTGCCCCATGGTGTCCGAGTGATCAACAGACATTGACCAGCAGACCCGAAGTAATAAACAATAAGCATATCAATTGGTATTTCGTGGCCATCCTGTCGCATTGTTCAAGTATGTTTTTACAAAAGTTGGCGATGGATTTTGAGTAGGCCTACTGAGTTGGATGAGTCAAAATTAGTGTAGATGGAAGCGAGACGCGAGGCTATAAGAAATAAACCTCGTATGCGTGAAGGGAGGTCGGGGTGGGGGGGTCGACGTTCTAAATATTTTAGGAATGCAAATTAAATCTAGTGCTATTTGACAACATTTCCGAGGCACACCTACAATCTACCCGTGTGCCTGAAACAGCTTAAGATGTGCCATACTGCAACAATTTGTATCCTTTAAATAGAAAAATGACAAACTTGTCATAATGATCACGTAAATTACGTGATCATGGTGATTTTTATGTTACGTTGGTTTGAATAAATGCGTCCCGATTACATATCTTCATTTTCTGTCCACATCGTTTATTTGGGGGATGAGAGAATTTTGCCGGAAACCTCCGTTCGAACTCCCGCCTTCGATGCCGTCCCATCACCAGAGCCTCCACGTGTTCAATGTGGTGCTTACCCGGCAAACACAAAACATTAACCCTTAGAACACTGAGCTAAGAAATTTAAATTTTCAGTCACTTGAATGTGTGTCTCGCTACCGCGATCCACAACTTCAAGTGACTGTAAATTTGTGTTATTTGTGAAATTTAGGTCCCAAAATATAGAAGTGTTTCAAGATTGAAAGCATATTTACTTTTTAACAACTGATTATCTGAGGTTATACAGTTTCTAAAAAAACACAGAATGTCTACTGTAGTCGACATCAGTGTTCTAAGGGTTAACTATTGTACAATTTGTACAACGTCGGACCAACGTCTGACATTGTATAAATATTATTCAAATGTTTTATGTTTACTGGGCACAGCTAGGATAGTTAGGAGACCGTGTCCACCAGTGATAAGTATGTATGATCAGTATCGTTTGCTATTGATACATTTTGTCGAGGCAGGGTGCGGCTCCACGAAAAAGCGACTCAACTGCTTTCCATTTTTTGTTTTTTGGTTGCATATTTCTCTCATGTCTGCCCTGCGCGGGTTGTTATCCAAACGATGTTCCCTATTGCCAATTTACTCTTTGAAAGAAAACAAAAATAATGATTTCTACTTAAACAAATAAATGATTTCTTTGCACATGTTCTGCAGAAATAAAGCCCATCTTAATGTAGAAGTGATGTGACTATGGAGAAATTCCATCTGTCCCATTTGGCTATTAAATATTTTACGACGACTCCATCTAAAGTAATACGTTAGCCCAACGCTGGGCCAGCGCTGGGCTAACGTATTTTTTAAATGTATCATAACCGGAACAAGCCCGTCGTCGCCAACACTTCACCTGGGGAGTCGTTATTCCTTTACCTTTATTTTTAGTGTGTTTTTTCTAAGGAAATCTTCTGCCACCATTAGTTTTACGGCGCGCAGATGCAAAATACGTACACTAAAATCTGTGCAGGCAATGATAGGAATGATGAATCAGCGAGTGAGCTATTTTGATTTGCCAACCTGAATAATAAGTCTAAAATGCCCCTACCCCCACCGTGCACATTTAATTGGTAATTTTATACCATCCCAATATTTATGTGGTACATGTAACTACACTTTGGATTCTTATTGTAGAGTGCTTGAAAGGGATAATAAAGTCGTTAATCACAATTTAATGAAGCGATTTTTAGATGTTTAACTAAGTTTACGACAGGCTGTCTCGTTAAATACAGAAAATTATTGCCAGATACCATCGAGGAATTAATCAAATTCTTGCGTAGAAATAGGCTAAATCGTGCATATACCAACTGGATGACTTTCTGTCAACTGTAATAATTAAGTGACCCTGAATTCATCAAGTAGTAGAGCACAATTATACTGCTCTGCAAAGCCAAAAGGCAGTATCTTTATACTTGGGAAGTGAAGAGATACTACATTTTGTCTATGCATGGCATAATACTTGGACCACTATCACATAACACTATGGTCATATAACAATAATTAAATAAGTGTCTATGTTATTAAAAGATGTTTTAATGTCCGTGGTATCAAAGTAGCATGCATGTAAATCGATCCATATAACTGTATAAGGACAGACGGTGAATTAATTGTTTTAATCCCAGTTGGACGGGAGACCTAAGGGTGACCCTTTGTTTGCGAGGGCAATACATGCCATTCACAGATGGTTGCTAACTTTCAGGTCAATCTGTTTTTAGCTCACGCAAGACCAGTACTGGCCAGTACTGGCTCAATCTCGAGCCAACGTCCTAATCCTTGTCCTACTAGACCCGGATATATAAGGTTTTAAGCATATTTTAAGCCAAATAATATGTCACTGAAATGGATAATATAGTTTGTGATAGATGTTCAGTTAGTCAAATAATTCAACTTAGAAGATGTATATTTTCGAAAAATATCTATATTTTTCGTCATTTGAAGATGGAAATTGCGTTGGCAATTCTAGCTTCAAATGACGAATAATACAATTGAAACAATTCAGCATGACAATGGTTAAACATTGACCCCAGCATTGAACCAGCGTTTTTGTGATAACGGAGTTCCTATGAACTTGTTCGTGAAATGACGCCACATGCTGATTCTATTCGTGTTTTTATTTTCAGAAATCAGTGCATTTCCCTTTGCCAGCACCTGAGCTAACTTTTATAATTATATACACTGCACTCGCTGTTTCTGAGATTTTGAACTTTATTTCCTCTTATAAGCATTTTTATTCACTGGTATGACGCTTTTCCAAGAGGGTAGAAGGGGGGAGTTTCATATTTATTATTCATAGCCCCCTCTTCAGTATTAAGGGAGCCAATCACAGTACCGAATATTCATTTACTATTGGTTAGTCTTTATCGGTAGGATATTCTGGCCCAATTTCGCTTAGTATCATTTCCTTTGTCGTTTTTTACTTTAAATAATTCAAAATTAATGAATGAAAAAAAACGTTTATGTGACGAAGCTCGATGATCTAAGTGTTTTGTATATGGCCGAGTAAAGTGATGTCAGTTCAGCGAAATATTCGAAGTGTAACTCAGTAAACACAAAACATTTGTGTAACATTTGTACCATGTTGGGCCAACGTCGAAGACGTTGGGCTGATGTTGCACACATGTTATGCAAAAGTTTTGTGTTAGCTAGGAAATTACAATGACATTTGTTGGTGGGGGCATGGTGCAGTGGTTAAAGCTGCCTGCTTAGAAAGTTGGAGATCGCGGGCTCGCCCTCACGCTCTGGCATTAAAGTATCAAAGAACCAAAATGTTTCTTCTCCGCTTACTTCTAAATTTTCAGTTTTGTGGGGAGCCTCCGTGGCCGAGAGATAACGTCCTCGGCGACCTCAGACCGCTAGGGCTCGAGTTTCTAATCCTGTGTCTGGACGGCAGTGTCATCTCATTCATCTCACCATCCTCATGATCCGCGAGAGGTTCTCTTGGCCCAGTTTAACCAATATTTTCACAAAGGTGCCCTAAAACCCCATTCCTTTTTTTTTTACAATGACGTGTTCTGTGAATTTTCCTAATGATTATTATCGGAATTAACGAACAAAATATAAGTCATTTAGTAACGATACTCGTGTGTGTGTTGCTTTATATTTCCAAAAAGCAGAGTAGCGTGTATATGATGATGGTGACGTCACACGGCACGAACGGTGATGTTTTCTGCTCACGATATTTCACATTTTTATGAATATTTCATAAAGCTACATCAAAGATAAGTGTATATTTCTCTCGCATTCAAGATATAGTTTATAACAGTATATTGTGTGCAAAAGAGACCAGTTTGTAAATGTGTGTATTTTGAATATTTGTGAATGTGTACAGTATAGTACATTGAGCGATAATACATCCCTCACCCACTACACACAACAAGCTAATGACAAATACATTTATGTTTGACGCAAGAAACTATAGTTTTTAGACCTAGTTTATTATAAGTCTAATATAATAGTTTTAAAATTTAATTTAACTTTTATTTTGTTGATCCAAAGTTCTGCCGAAAGTTTTTTTTTTTCTGCTCGCAGAATTTCTGTACGCGATTTGGAGCTCAAAGGGTCCCTGGCCGAACTTCTGTATTATACCTTAACGCGAGAAGCGTCAAATCTGTGTCAAAGAACAGAAATAAACTTCACCAACTGAAAGACGCTGTCACTTTGGGTAGATTTGACATTGTTGCCATTACAGAGACATGGCTAGACAGCAAGGTGAATGACAGTGAGCTCATGCACCCAAATTATAGTGTGTACAGACGAGACAGGCATGATATTTTGAGTGATAAAATCGGTGGCGGTGTAGCCTTATGTGTAAATAACAACATATCATCCTGTCGACGTCATGACTTGGAACCTCAAGAAGAGATTGTTGTGTGTGAAGTTAAACCGAACAATCAAAGTAAAATTCTGTTCATTCTCGCATATAAGCCACCTAATGGAGATGTATCACAATTTATATGTAACGTTTCTCCTTTACTAAAAGCAGCTACATCCAACTTTAAAAACGTTTGCTTACTGGGTGATTTTAACATGCGAAATATTGACTGGTCTAATTACTCGTCAAAGTCTGAATCTGGCAATTCATTTTGTAATATGATAACAGAGAACTCCCTCTTTCAGATGAATAACGTAATTTCAAATAAGCATGGCAGTCTTCTTGATTTGGTGTTCACTACTGAGCCAAATCTAGTGGACGAGCCCGTCGAATGTCCCATCGACTTTGATACAGACCATTCAATACTTACGTTTAAACTCAATTTTTCTGGCTGCAACAAACGAAAAATACCCAGAGTAGTGTATAATTTTATACAAGCTGATTTTAGTGCTCTGCGATCACTGATTACAAATAGTAATAGGTCCCTCAATACTTCACTAAATCATTCTACCCATATGAACGAAGCTTGGTCCATCTGGAGCTCAACAGTCACTGAACATATTAATCAATGTATACCACGGGTACCAGTGAAAAATAGTTCTAAACATCCATGGATGGATGGTGAAGTACGACACATGCATAACTGTAAACACACTGCTTGGGCTGCAGCTAAACGAACAAACAATGTACAGATGTGGAACAAATTTAAATATTTGCGAAACAAATTAAAACTAATGCTCAGAGATAAACGTAACAGTTTTATGTCTGATCTAGCCCTATCACTGAAGAATAATGCTAAGCGCTTCTGGACATTTTGTCGTCTGAACACCAATTCTCGCCAAATACCTGCAGTGGTATCTGATGGCCAAAACGATGTCACTGACGCCGCTGATAAAGCAAAAATGTTTAATGATTACTTTCACTCTGTATTTTCCACTCCAAAAACAGGAACTGTTCTACCTGCTGTTTCAGTTAAGTCAGAAAACATGCTTGCTAATATAGTTTTTTCTGAAATTGATGTAATCAATGTACTGAAAGGGTTAGATGTTAACAAAGGCTCTGGTCCCGATGACATACCCCTAAAGGTGTTGAGAGAGTGTGCCGATGAATTAGCCCCCTCTCTAACCACACTGTTTAACCTCAGTATGTCAACTTGTACATTACCTGAAGTGTGGAAGTATTCAAATGTTGTACCAATTCACAAAAAAGGCAAGAAATGCAAAGTTGATAATTACAGACCAATATCACTTCTCAACAGTGTGAGTAAAGTTATGGAACGACTTGTATTTAATCACATTTATCCGGTTGTCAGTCCACAAATTAATTCGGCTCAACATGGTTTTATGAAACATCGCTCTACTACCACACAACTAATTGATACATATTCTGATATCAGTAGAAATTTAGACTCTGGAAGTCAAACAGACATTATCTTTCTTGACTTTGCTAAAGCCTTTGATTCTGTACCGCATGACCTGATAGTTCACAAGCTTAAAACATTTGGCTTTGGCAGTAACTTATTGCAGTGGATTGAAAATTATCTGCAAGGTCGGTATCAGTCAGTTATGATAGAAGGTCAGGTATCATCACCTTTACCTGTAACATCAGGTGTACCGCAAGGTTCCATTATTGGACCACTATTATTTGTTTTATACATAAATGATATCTGCGATGTTTGTACATCATTTATGAAATTATATGCTGACGATGCCAAACTTTATCGAAATATAAAGTCAAGACAAGATGTACTTTCCCTTCAGAATGATCTTAATGCTCTGTTTCTGTGGAGCAAAATTTGGAGAATGAACTTCAACATATCAAAATGTAAATTCATGTCGATATGCCGTAAAGTAAAAATAGATTTTGACTACTCCATTGATAATAATATCTTATCTAGAGTAACTGAATTTAATGATCTTGGAATAACCATCACTAGTAAATTATCTTGGTGTGAGAATGTGAAAACTGTTTCATCAAAAGCCCATTCTATGGTAGGAATGATAAAACGTTCTGTTGGCTTTAATAGCCCCATTGATGTTAAGCGCCAATTATATTTGGCCCATGTCAGAAGTATTCTTGAGTACTGTAGTCCGATGTGGAGTCCCAATCATGTTAAAGACATAATCAAATTAGAACGGGTGCAACGTCAAGCTTCAAAATTTATTCTCAATGATTATGTTTCACCCTATCACGAAAGATGCACAGCATTATCTATCTTGCCTTTGTGCTTCCGTCGAGAAATAATCGACTTGTGTTTTTTATACAGCTACCTTCACGGTAAACTATCTTGTGATTACTCTAGTAATTTTGAGTTAGCTTGTCCGCATAATGGCCTCAGATCTGCTCAACAGGGTGTTCTATTCAAATTACCTCTGTGCAAGACTGTTCAGTTCCAATGTACTTATTTTTATCGCACTGCTCGCTTATGGAACACTTTACCTTTTGTTATCCGAGATGCTAGTAGCTTGCAGATTTTTAAGAAGAACCTGAATGAATTATATCTCGCCATGGTAAACTTATTTGATGTGAATAATCGATGTACCTGGAGCCTGGCTTGTGCTTGTGTGAATTGTCGAATATAGCGGAACATTTTGTGTCTTAAACTACCTGTGCAATTTGAATCGGCTGTGAGACGGCTATTTGAGCTGTCACCAGCCACTCATGACTAGGGACGGAGGGCTCCGTTGTCGAAACGCATGTGTTGGCAGATGACAAACCGCCCCGCCTTACTTATACTTGTGTATTGAATATATAGCTATATATTTAGCACCAATGGCACCTTAAGTGATCGACCTATGAACGATAATCTGCGAATGTTGCATTGTGTTGTCTGTCTGGCTCGAATTCAGGCCGGAGACAGTCTCTGATACTGTTCGGAGCAGACCGACATCACTCTACATGATCACGCTTGTCATGATCTGACTTAGAGTATTACCACATGGCATGGATGGCTGTTCCCCTCTAAATTATTATTATTTTTTATTTTTTTATTTTTTAATTTGAGGTTTAGTGATTTTTTCAGTCGCCTTTGTTTTCAGACCAGGTGGGTCCTTATGCTGAATTTCAAAGATCTCTAATCAACTGATTTACTTCTTGAGTTTGGGATTGTTTTTCCTCCAGTCTAATATTGCATATGTGGTACCACTCAGCATATTTCGGCTGCGCGACGGCTATATGAGCTGACGTCAGTAGATGTATTCTAGGTTTATAGTATTACTTTTATTTAGGGATGTATGTAGGCCTATGTTAAAATTAAGAGTGCCATAAGTTTTTACTGTTTTCCCTTTTCACATATCCTAGTTGTATGTCCTTTGATATAATAGACAACTAAAGCATTTAGAGGTTTTAATTAGGTTTCTACGCTTTCCAGAGTGTCCTTTTTTGCTACACGGTGTAGAGCACAGTGTAGGTATTTTATCTCTGGTTTTGGTGCGGGAAACAGATGACAGAGAATTGTCGGTTATTTTATTTTATGTGTACAAATCGTAAAATTTATAATCTATACTATGTACATTTTTAAATTGCTATTGCTATTTTAAACAATGGATATTATTTTATTCTATAACTTTAATTCACTTATATGGTTGACAGGCATTGTAGAGGTCGTCTCGACCTGTTCCCGTCAACCAAAGTTAATAACATGTTCAAAAAATGATAATAATAATTATAATGTACCATTTTTGCATGTTTTTAACTGAAAGTCAAATAAACAAATAAACATAAACATGGTAGGCCTAACATTTCGTGCATAAACTTTTGCTGGTTACATAATATCCACACCAAGCAGCGTTCTGCAACATTACCTTAATTTGTTCATCAATCAACCAAGACAAACAAAAGAGATAAAAATCACGTGTGTAGGTCGTCTCATTATGTCGGCTTCCTTTGAGGTCCGTGAAATAACGACGTTCTATAGGAAACCCGCGAACCTCGCATGATATAGGAGGCGTCTCTCACTGTGCCTGGTGTTTAAGTAGCTAAAAACTAATTTTTTGCACGCCAATGACCAAACTATGTACAACAATGGCCTAACATTTTTCTGCAGCTTGTAGACCAAGAACAAACACTAATGGTGATGTGGTGTGACGTTACTTTAAGGCATCTTCGCATTAGCTTTACATTTTGCCGTTTCATCTTTTCCTTGTTTCATGGGGGGAGGGGGGATCTGTAGTGAAATAACAATTTGCCCAAAGCACAAGAAGAGCTCGCCGAAGCTTCACTTAATTGTAAAGTAACAACGACCAGACTGGTCTAATCTGATCTAGCCAGTACAATTTGAATCGCAGAACAGGGATGTAACTAAATCAAATCTGCGTTGAAATAGCCCAGCCATCCGATTTTTTCATATTTATGGACGGGACAATTTTCAGATTCGCCTGTCATTCGTAGTGTGTAATATGTAACAAATATCCGACAGATATTATTTGCAATACAAATGATATAAATATATTTATATAACAGTGGGTTTTATTTTATCAGTGAATTGTAATATTCTTACATTTATGATAACTTATGATAATTGAATAGAAATTAGTCCGTTATAAAGTTTCTATGCCCTATTTAAGTAAATTATTTCACTAAATATTTATGTCCGCTTATCTAATTTATAATAACTATGATCGTTCGCTTTTTGATCGATGCTGTCGAAACAAAGGTTTCAAATACAGCGCAAATTGTGTCCTGGGCGCGGAAAGTTTTTTCGAAAGGCACTCATGGAGACTAAAACCCGCCCGGCCCGGAAAGGTGAGTATGGATCTCGGCCTTTGAGGGATGTCGAGAACAAGGGATTTCTGGTGGACCCCAGGCCCTGACACGAATTGCTGGCTTAACACCGGCTCAACGCTGGGCCTGCGTCTAGGACGCAGGCCCAGCGTTGAGCCGGTGATAAGCCAGAGCTTTATCGTCTGGATAACGGTGGATGGATCGACAAAGCGTGTAATACTGCGGAGACTGGAGGGCTTTCGGGATCCACCCTTTGAGCATCATGTTCGCGAAACAAAAAAACGTTGAATTTATGTCATTTCAGAGCCAGTGCTATAGTGTGATATGAAGTGAAACAAATTAACATTCCATTAACAATGTTGCTATATGATTGTGATCTCTGGCTAGAAAAATATTTAAAACAAAAATGCAAGAAAAAACAGTACAGTGTCTTTCTGGTTGTTGAAAATTATTTCCTTGTATTAAAGCCTCTCTTTCAGAATCCAATGGGTGGGCAGATAGAAGATAAATGCATTTTTTTCGAAGTGCCTTTCATCATTTTTCATAGAGAAATCTCGACGGCAGCCCTAGGTTCAAATACGTGTGCGTCTTAACAACGGTGTCGTTTACTACATAACCGATATTATTTCGGTATAGGGAACGACTTTAAATGTGATTTTAGTCAGAGCAAGTTATTTGTAAACTACTCTATGAATGATAGATAATTTTTAAATTTTGATAATCCTGCAGCGAAAGTGTTCACACTTTGTAATATGGCCCACCAGGCGCATTCCATGGAGACGTTGATTGATCAACACTTTTTCCTCCGTGTTGTTTGTCTTGGTGGTTGCTAATTGCTGATGATTTTTTTCACAAAAAAACACGCTTGATTGCAATTTTTCACGAGCGATGTCCACGTTCAGAGAGCGGCATCCCAGCAAACACGGGACGTTGACCCAATGCTGAATCATTGTTGGACCAGCGTCGCGATGGGCCAACAATGATTCAGCATTTGGTCAACGTCCCGTGTTTGCTGAGGATATCTAATGGATTGATAAAAAAAGTTACGATGTTTTTACGTAGTTAATTTTTACATAGGTATCCTATGAATATCTCTGGCAAAAGCATATAGCATTGTTACGTTACTCAGAAAGAATGATCTTAGAGTAAACACAATATCGTTGGCGCTGTCACGTTTCCCAGACCCAGCACAAAAACTACATTCTTGAACGTAGGCGAGAAAAAGCCGTCAAAAGCTTTTCTAAATTATATCCAAAGAAAACATTCACCGAGCTCGTCAAAGTGTTAGCAGGTGTGCAGGAAAACGTGTCACGAAAGTGGTTTCATTAAAACCACCTCGATTCGCTGGCCTCACCCTCTGGCGAGGGCTCCGTCGACTGGAAACACGACGTTTTTAATACCAGACTGCACATTCAGGAGTCCCACCACCACTACGTATAGGATAAAGCCCGAGGAGCTCTTCATTCTTAGCTGTTTAAAGGGTCGAGGCCGAAGGTCGTGCCTTTCTTACAGCTAAGAATCTAGAGCTCCGAGGGTTTTAACTGACTTAAAACATATCCGACCATAATGAGGATCCCTCATAATCAACAGCTCTGTCACACCTGACTGATTTTAATACCATAGGCCTACCATTATAATGGATCTCTACTACGTCAACAATAACTCCCTGCTTAGAATGCAGTGGTCGGACAAATAAAATAATGTAGTGGTGTGTTTTAATACTACCTACACGAGGCGTTCGCCCAATAATGGGCTGATGTTGTCCCAGCGTCGTAGACGATGAACCAACATCGGTGCAGCATTGGTCTAACGTGTCGTTTTTGTTGGGTATCACCACTGACTGCGTTCAACTCGTAGCCACGTACTGCGAGTGCCCGGAACATAATGTTGAGGAAACACTTTTTTAACACTAAATGCCAAACTCTTCTGCAAAAGGCAAACTGCAGACGGCAAGCAGCACCCAGCAAACATTTGTATAATGTTGGACCAACATCGAAGACGTTGGCCCGACGTTGTACAAATGTTAAACAAATGTTTTGTGTTCGCTGGGCAGTACCATTGCATAATTATCCCGGTATGGCTACGCATTAGCCAACGTAGAGTGATGGTCAGTGCATCTTGTCAGTTGGAACGTGTTTTCAAATACTGCTCTACTCATTAGAAACAAAGGATAGATATTTTGTAAGCGAAAACAATAGCGATCATCATTTTGCCTTATTTCTAAAGCTTTCGATAGTTAAACATGGTAAACAGCGTTTGGTGTTAGCATGAAAAGAAACTCTTAGATTTTACGATTCATCATGGAAGGAGAGCTCGATTATATTCAGAAGCTGGAATCTCGAAGTATATAACTGTTGCGTACAAGATATTAACTGCTTAGTTAGGTTATATAAATTGAAGAACACTGCCTTACGATGAGAGTGGATTTCTAGCCCCTGGATTTCTACAGCGGTTATTTATTTTTGCTGACAAGAACAAAACTCGGGTGAATACGACAGGAACAGATAGAGCAAATAAATCAACAGTTGTAAGTTTATAACAGATTTCACTTAGGTGAGGGCATATTTTATTTATTATAAATTGACAATTTGGTTAATAATGACAAGTTCATGTGAAAAAAAGCTGTAACGAAGTAGAGAACATGATATTCTTATTGTTACGGTTCGCGTGGGAGGTTTCCATTAAATAGTTTTACTAACGAATAAAACTAATTTAGCAAATTTAATGAGAATTGACTGAGTTCATGTCAGTATCTTGTTACAACCAAATTAACTTAATGTGAATGTTGACATTACTACGTGCTGCTAGATTATCTTCAGGAGTAAAACACACAATTTAACAGCATGGTGCATGATTACGTCGTGTAGCTACTTTTTTCAACTAAATGTCGAAGGAAACGTTGAATAAAAGTGCGTAAAGTTGTATATGCTGATATAATCACATGTCGTTTGACGTAGGACAGTTTGCATAAAATAATGAACTATTGATCAAACTGCCACCATTTCAACGTACATGTGTTAAGAATCATAAATTGTGCCGTTGTACAAAATGTATATAATAAATTTATATAAACGGCACTAACTGCTGACTGTGGCCCATACATAATAGTCGTAAACAGGTGACAGTTGCAACTGTCTACTTTCCGAATAAATTTATGTAACAACTACTTACTTTTCAAAAGGGCTAAGGCTTACTACAACATTTATACAACGTCGGCTTACGGCGAAGACGTTGGACCGTCGTTGTATAAATGTTATACAAATGTTTTGTGTTTGCTGGGCCTGATATTAAAAATAGTTATCATGTACATTGTTTAATAATAACCTGAGCTCGTAGTCTTGTACAAGTTACGAATTATCGTAGGCTTCGGACTGGCGATCTCGACCAATCTTCGAGTACAAACGATATATCGTAACTTGTAGGCCTTACGAGATTACGAGCCCGAGCAATTTTACAAAACTAACCTTTTCTATGTACATATCTTTTTTAGAGAAAATAAGTCTAAAATAGCTTTATACTATGTCAATGAAATATCTGAATATGCCAATTATGTTATACCATGCAGCAACCATTTGTTAAAAAATGCATTATTTTCAATTGATTTTTTTTCTAGATAGGTCTATTTTAGGTGTCATATAATTTTGTTCTACATAGATGTAAATGTATTTCATGTGTCCTATTTGTATGACAATATGCAATGCTTCACACCTTGTATAGTTAAACAGCTGTACACCTCGTAATATGGGGAGAAAAATGATATCACGCCTTGACACACGAACACATTTCCATATTGAACGTCAAACGTTTAATTCATCGCGCTACCGGGTCAACCACCATGGCGATTGGGATCAGTACGTCAAAATTACCGACAATTTGTCAAACCATGGGACAGTTGCACGCGAATAAAATCATAAGCAAATTTGAGATTTTTTATATGTAATATGAAAAAAATTATGGTGTGCATAGTCTTCGTAAACTGATGGGTGATATACACGTAGAAAACATTTTCTGGTGACAAAAACGTGATTTTGATTCCCACACCCCACAAGGTGCGTTGGGCTCAGTTTTTTTGACAGGATCTATATTATATTGCGCATCCTCATACATCCTACTTGACCCAAATTTAACAGGATTTTCATGTGTGGCTCGCGGCGTCCATCTCCACATGCCGCTCGTGGGGGGGGGGGGTATGGGAGGCAACAACAGCATAGCGTTAAATACAACAGATCTCACACCCGATACGAGAGTGACGCGTACAGCGTTGAGCGTCCAAATAAAAATAAATTTACCACGATCGACAAGATACATCATAACGATTTACGATAAACTACATATATTACAAGCAAAATATAGGGATCCAACTGAATTTCTAAATCTAGCAGCCAAAGTGTCGTATGTGCCACTCAAATGAGTGGCACATGTGACACTCTGGCTGCTAGGGCACCGTATAGACCTCAAGGGCGGGGTTTGCGTGAAAGTGGTAGGTTAGCGAGAGGCTTGTCGACACGGTTATGGTGGCGGTGGAAGCATACGAATGTGTGTTTTCACGGGAAAAAAACTCTTGGCCACCTGCGAGAGGGACGCGAGTTATACCTGGACACGCGATCCTCCACAAACTCAATGGATACTGGCTGGCCAGAAAATTACGCGAGCGCCTATTCTTTTCGCGAGGTGACATATTTTATTTTGGAAACGAAAAAAACATCTTTGAAAAATCTGATAGTGGTTGAGGAAACGTGATTTTAAATTATTTTTCGTGAGACAATAAATTATTGTGATGTCGCAAAAATTTCCATCGGAAATTTCACGAATTTACAGAAGTGACTGTTGCAGCCCAGCAAACACAAAACATTTGTATAACATTTATACAACGTCGGCCCAACGTCTCCCAACGTCTTTGTCGTTGGTCCAACATTGAACAAATGTTATACAAATGCTTTGTGTTTTCTGGGTGTGTGCATCCCAGCAAACACAAAACATTTGTATAACATTAATACAACGTCAGCCCAACGTCTTCGACGTTGGTCCAGCATTGTATAAATGTTATACAAATGTTTTGTATTTGCAGGGATGGACTAAGAACTCCTGACACCACTATAGAGAGGCGTGGTAAAAGAAAGTGTGAACGTATCCGTCAAACTGAATTTTAATTGAAAATTATGGAAGCAAAATGTTGGAGGGATCTGTAATATCACATGTAGACGCTTCTATGTTGTATGTAGGATTGTAAATCGTTATATTATTATAATATAAGCGGGTGTCTTTATTAGAAATATAGATTCTTATGGCATCAATTGAATTCAGAAAGGGATGTGTTAATATCTCAAATGAGAATCACAATCTATCTACAAAATGACAATCACAATTCTACTACCTGGTATCGATCATATTCGATGAAAAGGAATCTGATGATACACTATACAATGAGATGTGTGTTCATGTTGAGAAGGACCCTGTCATACAAAGGTAAGATCAGAAATGCATAAATACAGTTATACATTTCTGGTATGATCCATATTATTATCATGCATCGCGGCTGAACGACCGTGGCCAGTGTGGAATGAGAGAGGCAAAAAGGTAATTAAAAGGCACCTGTTCAGAAATAAGGCCAACAAGACAACAATATCATTATGCTATGGCCGAGTAATATATCCCACATAACATACTCGATACCCCAATAAATCCCACGATCTATATACGGCCCTGGCACTCCCGCGTTAGTACGGCGTCACATGGGCTCTCAAAACCTTACGAAATCGTTAACGTTTAATTCGTGAGAAGATCGCCTCACTACCACCTTACTCACACCTGGAGACGTTGGTGCAAGTGTCGTGTACGACTGTCTACATTCGACGACGTTCGTACACTTGCCAGAAGAACACACCACCGCACGCTCATAATATGGCGACCGCATGTCTGCTCAATACTGGCGAGCTACCGCTGAACTAATTGAATTGTCACGCAGGAGGGGCGAGGGCTGTGGTGGTTGACGCTGCCTGCCTGTCACGCAAGAGGGGCGTGGGCTTAGTGGTCAACACTGTCCGCCTGTCATGCAGGAGAGGTATGGGTGCTGCCCGCCTGTCACGCAGAAGGGGAGCGGGCTCCAGTGGTTAACGCTGCCCGTCTGTCACGCAGGAGGGGCGTGGACGCTAGTGGTAACGCTGCCCGTCTGTCACGCAGGAGGGGCGTGGATTTTAGTGGTTAACACTGGCCGCCTGTCACGCAGGAGGGGCGTGGGTTCTACTGATTAACGCTGTCCGCCTGTCACGCATGAGGGGCATGGGTTCTAGTGATTAACGCTGTCCGCCTGTCACGCAGGAGGGGCATGGGTTCTAGTGATTAACGCTGCCCGCCTGTCACGCAGGAGGGGCATGGGTTCTAGTGATTAACGCTGTCCGCCTGTCACGCAGGAGGGGCCTGTGCTCTAGTGATTAACGCTGTCCGCCTGTCACGCAGGAGGGGCGTGGGTTCTACTGATTAACGCTGTCCGCCTGTCACGCATGAGGGGCAAGGGTTCTAGTGATTAACGCTGTCCGCCTGTCACGCAGGAGGGGCAAGGGTTCTAGAGATTAACGCTGCCCGCCTGTCACGCAGGAGGGGCATGGGTTCTAGTGATTAACGCTGTCCGCCTGTCACACAGGAGGGGTATGGGTTCTAGTGATTAACGCTGCCCGCCTGTCACACAGGAGGGGCAAGGGTTCTAGTGATTACCGCTGCCCGCCTGTCACACAGGAGGGGCAAGGGTTCTAGTGATTAACGCTGTCCGCCTGTCACGCAGGAGGGGCACGGGTTCTAGTGATTAACGCTGCCCGCCTGTCACGCAGGAGGGGCATGGGTTCTAGTGATTAACGCTGTCCGCCTGTCACACAGGAGGGGTATGGGTTCTAGTGATTAACGCTGCCCGCCTGTCACACAGGAGGGGCAAGGGTTCTAGTGATTACCGCTGCCCGCCTGTCACACAGGAGGGGCAAGGGTTCTAGTGATTAACGCTGTCCGCCTGTCACGCAGGAGGGGCACGGGTTCTAGTGATTAACGCTGCCCGCCTGTCACACAGGAGGGGCATGGGTTCTAGTAATTAACGCTGCCCGCCTGTCACGCAAGAGGGGTATGGGTTCTAGTGATAAAAGCTGCCCGCCTGTCACACAGGAGGGGCACGGGTTCTAGTGATTAACGCTGCCCGCCTGTCACGCAAGAGGGGTATGGGTTCTAGTGATTACCGCTGCCCGCCTGTCACACAGGAGGGGCACGGGTTCTAGTGATTAACGCTGCCCGCCTGTCACGCAGGAGGGGCATGGGTTCTGATGATTGACGCTGCCCGCCTTTCACGCAAGAGGGGCGTGGGCTCCAGTGAATGTACGCTAAGCTTCCAGATGTAGCCACTGCTTCGGCATATTGGGGTTAGAATGTCAGGTACAGCGCAATAGTAGCCGAACGTTTAAACATTTAAAAAAAATTGGGAGAACTTTCGGCGAACACGGATAACGTTTGGCGAAAAAGTAGAAAGTTTGGGTGAAGATTTGGGGAATTTAACCAATTTGCCATTCGCTGATGTCGCAAATCGTCGGCAGCCCGGTGATATTCCACACTTCAAACACCAATAAATGGCTGATATCTCAACTCCGTATACAGCTATTTAACCATTACAACGCTAACATATTTCTTTGTAAGCCATGAAGATCAAAGGGTTTTTTCAATTTGAAATCATCATTCATGTCTTAGTTAGCTCTTTCCGCTTCATTTGAATACCTGTGTTATGGGTCTACGGTCATTAGACACTTTTTATTTCTTTCAATCCGGGGACCGTCTTTATACGTCAGAATCTGACGTCTGTAGACGTCAGATTCTGACGTATACAGACGGTCCAGCGCTGAAATTGTTAAACACAAACAACAATAACTGCTCACTTGAAATGTAAGCAGTTACTGCTGTTTGCCTCGAGTGGCCGAATACAATGCCTGTATCTCAGAGCGGTTACGTAAGCCCGGGTGTTTGTCTCGGAGTTAAAGCATGCGAAAGATCCCGGTACGCCCCGAGACACGAAACCAGAAAGAAAGGGATACTTACCGGCCTATTCACAGACAGGGGCTACACGACAAACGTTGCCGAAATGATGGGCCAGCGTCAGAGACGCTGGCCCATCATTGTGGCAATGCTGGGTTGCAGTAGAGTGTGCGGTCTTGAGGGCGTATTGGAAACGCCCATGGCTGGTCCCGACCCTTTAAATACCGGCTCGAAAATATTACTGATGTTCTCGGAATTAAAATAAAATGAAAGTGGTTTAGGCCACCTTTGTGCACAAATTGGCTAAACTGGGTCAGGAGACTGATGTTCGCGGAAGCCAAGAGCTTAATGCGATCTCAGTAGTCGTGATAAACGCTGTGTGATTTTTCAGATAATAAAGTGTGGTATCTTTGATTTGAGAATGCCTTGTTCTTTTCTTTGCATTCAGAATCATGGAAAACATCTATATTGAGCAACGGTATGCCAAGGAATCTTAACATGAAGTCCCTGAATGTGATCCAGTAGGCTTATAAATCATACTCTATGTTGAACAATCAACGCTGACTTTCACCCCGAAGAACTTTTACATTAGAGCAAAAAACGACTCAGACAACACGATATTTTGACCCGATGTTAAAATGTAAGTTTGTCCACCGGCTGCGACGTTAGCCTATCAAAACACTAACAGTGGGTGAAATTGTCGTGTTTGCCGGAAAGTAGATCTGAAGAAATAATGCCATGATTTGTGTATTTGACAAATAAAACATGATTCTTTGAAAAGAAGATTTTAAAACGGTGTATCGATCGTTTACATGTTAGTCTTGACGTGTTTGTCATTTATTGATTATATATAATATACATAACTACCCGGTACCTCTGAGATCAGAGTCTACACTCTATGAATGAGCTATCTAGTTGGCGCCATGAAGCGAAGAAGCGTGCAGCGCGTGGCCCTGCATGTGCGAAATTAACGGTTTCTGATTCTGAGTTCTGGCGAGGTAGTCAGGCGCTTTACCAAAGCGTCACGTCCCCTTTTCTGCGCCATGATGTATGTTTATCATTCTAAAATATGACCATTTGTTTGTAATGTATCGTCTCTTAGTAATCAAAGTATTGTCGCCTCGGAGCTAAAGGATCCTATCTGACACTCGTCAGAGTGGCAGATAGGATCATTTAGCTCCGAGGCGACGGTATTATGTGCCACTCATATAAGTGGCACATACAACACTTTGACTGCTGGGGGGCGACACAATGACAGTATAGTACGTAGGTGTGCGTGGGTCTCAGGTGTGTGTGGTAGAGCTGCAGGAAGTGAACCGGCTCCTTACGTGAGCAGATGATGACGTAGCCTACCAGTGCGCATGTGCGAGACGTCTGTTGTGGTCACGTGGGCAGTGAAGGAGCTGGAATTGAAAAGAGGCTGCGTGTGGTATCGCGTGACTAAGTGATTCACGATTACCAGACTACACACTAAACCAGACTTTATTTGTGTTTGAATAAATGTTGAAAGTCCTGGCGCAATATTAGGATAATTCATAGATAAGTCGGCATCGTGGTTTAAGAACTATCCGTGCGAAGATGGGCTTTTTAATTACAAAACTGCTGATATTATACACGATAAAGAAGCGTTCACTTGATGTATCGGCTCCAACAATAGTGGCTTGATATCAATATTAATTGGTAAAAAGCAATGGACTTTTTTATCATTGATCAAGTCAACACACTAAGCAGATCATTATAATGATATACTTTTAATACACTCAAGTATAAGCATGATAATCGTGAATATCTGAATACATATAGGCCATGTTGTTTCTCAATAGGTAACGATAACATTTGCATAAATATTTCCTTGCTATTCAATAAAAAAAAAACCAAAATAAATGAATTTGTATAATATTGCATTCTGCATTGATTATGTATTTCCAGCTCACATCCCAGCAAACACAAAACATTTGCATAACATTTGTACAAAGTCGGCCTAACGTCTTCGACGTTGGTCCAACATTGTCCAAATGATTACAAATGATTTGTGCTTGCTGAGATTTCCCCCGTCACCATACAATGCTGGTCTTGCATACATCTTGGATAATCAGCGACATATCGACCTCCTCTAACAGAATTTCCACCATGCAGTGAGAACAGCAGCAACTCCCCACATCATAGGTCGGCAGTTATTCCTCTTTACCGACAGATAAGAAAACCTCGTCTACATTTCCGAAACCACATCGCACGAAAGCTGTTTTTCACACTGAATCTGTCATTTTCCATCGACACGCTGATGCCAAAGTCGTCACCATCGCGTGACGGCGCAGTCGACAATTTCGTCCTGACGCGACGTCGCGCTGATAAAATCACAGTGAAAATGTATGGTAAGCCAGGGACAACGGTTGACCCAATTTTGAAATCGTGTCTGCCACATTGGATGGGTGATGACACACACCACGAGAGACCTTCACAGAGAATGACACTAAAGATTTAAAAAAGAAGCTGTAAAGGTTAAAATCCCCTAAATCGTAAATGTTCATTAAACACAAAAGCATTTGTATAACATTTGTACAATGTTGGATCAACTTCGAAGACGTTGACCGACGTTGTACAAATGTTCTACAAATGTTTTGTGTTTGCTGGGTATTTTCAAATGTTGGAGTAGGTCAGCTGCTGGAGTAGCTCAGCTGCTAAATAATTATTCATAAATGCGTTTTTGCCACCTTATGTCGCCTAGGGTTTTAAACAAATAGCATTATCATCGCTGTGTACAAATTAAAGGTAGATTAAAGGAAGACCTAAGTCATGCATAACTAGCTAAAATTTGAATCGCCATATCATTCGCGTTTTTTATTAAAAAGAATGGGCGATAATATGTGATAACCAGCGAATGATTCAAATTTCTGGGAATTAGTCATTAAAGTTAGTATTAGATTAAATAGTAAACAGAAAATACAACGCAGCCTGATCGTTTTTATATACTAATTAGTTTTAACTCTAATATAATAATATAAACATATGTATCAAGCATGCAGCATCATACATTATTTTCCAAGTAATAATTTTGTTTTTGTATTTCACTAGCTTTCTTCACTTTTTATTTTTACGTTTTATCACAATATTATTTTAAGCTAATATAAATAATGATGAGACAATAAGTCCACTGTGCGTGCTACTGTCTAAAAGGAGTCTGTTTATAATGGTTTGATGGGATGCGAATTATATCGAGGCCTACGTGATACAATCTTGCAAATGCAAGTATTAGCCGATTAACGCATTACCCAGAAATTCTATAAAAAACATTACTTCAAAAAGGTGTGTATGAAAAATACAGCCTTGACATCAGTTGAAAAACATAATCTACCAAAAATGTCTTGTAGCCCTCCACCTCTCGAAACCCGTCCACATTATGTACTTTATAGTGTTACATGCCCAGTCCCAGCCAACACGAAACATTTGTATAACATTTGTACAACGTCGGCCCAACGTCTTCGACGTTGGTCCAACATTGTACAAAAGTTATGCAAATGTTTTGTGTTTACTGACAGTAACCATTGCACGAAGTCCTGACAATCGTCCATGTCCTTGAATCTGATCACGCCAGACCAGAAAACAGAAGGACAACCAGTGCGACAATAGCTCTTCAACATCACGGAAGAACATCTTTGTTCGATTACGTTCTTACAACGTTGCTGAGCCGGTGAATCTCTACCTCATTGTTCTAGTTCGTACTTTGATATCGTCTTAAAAGCAGGTGTCCTCTATTCATATAATATCTGTTCCTTATGAACCCTATGCAGTGTAGGCCTACATAGTTCAGATCTCTTGAATAAATTGCTTGTCTTCCCCAGGTAAAAATAATTGCTGAATGAAGGTTGGGCCAACGGTTCGGATGTTGGCCCAATTGAGATGAGACTGTTGCTGACAAAAACGGAATTTGCTTAGGAGACATATTGCCATATCTGTGAAACTATAGAAGTGGTACATAATACACTTTTAGATGGACCCATTGTATATTTTTCACGTCGTCTGTTTAAAATGCAATATATTTTTCTCATAACAATTTATTTGCAACAACAATTTTACATTTAAACCCAGGCCCGCGATAGGCCCCAACACAAATTTACTCGAAGGCTTACGAGTGTGTTACGACAAGTGACCACCCACTGTTGTGGGTTTTACGCTAAAACCAAGGTTCGGGGTCTGCCAATCGTTTGATGTTTCAGTCGCCCACAAGGGGCGCCGGCGGTCACACTTTCTTCCATTCGCGTCACGTCTTGCTCCGTCGGTGTGCTTCGCTTATTAACTATGTGTCAATGCTGGGCCAGCGTCGTAGACGCTGTCCCAGCCTTGAAACACAGCCAAGCTGGCATCTCTTGTCGGCTAGGCGGCGCGGTTTCTCGAAGCTGTCAAGAACGATTGATCAGGCCTTGGTCTACCCTTAATCCACATCTTTGAGTCCTGGGTCGTAATTACGTGATACTTATACGGTGGATCCCGGTCTACTGAAGGCATCCGTGTGGCATCCTGTCAATTATCAGACGCGAACACGACCGCATTCACGCCGCGTGGACACCCGCGCTTTAGAAATATGGCGATGCGTTTCCGGTATTGGCAGGCGCCATTTGCAATCGTTGATAAATGATGACTCGGGACATCTCGCCAAAGTGACTAGATATGGACGCTTAATCCCTGTGAACTTTCTGGGAGGCTGGGATGCTCCATCCATTACAGCTTGTCAAGATTATGGTTTGGCAAAACGCCGAGTGCCGACACGAACCGGGGTCTGAGGTAAAGCACGCCATTTAGCCGGCATTCAGAACCATGTCAGGTCAAAGACCAGCCTCATTATCAAAACGATGACGCCATTAAATGGGAGAATTATTAGAGCTCTGCACATTCACTAATTACACAAAAATTACATCTAAAATATCCACGACAACTCTTCTACCTTCCTGTCCTTACAAACTCTTTTAAAAAATACCCAATATTAAATGTTATGTGACTATTTTGTACAGCTAGTACACGGATTGATCATGCACAGATACCTACATCAATGAAAGGTCGCACACATGTCCGTTTATACGAATTATAGCACCCCTTTCTCAGCAAACACGATACACTAAAACAATGTTGTTTCAACGCTGGGCCAGGGTCGAACATTAAAACAACATTGTTTCAGCGTATCATGTTTGCTGGGTTCCCAGAAAAACGAGACGCTGACCCGGTGTTGATTCAACGTTGTACCGCCGTCTGCAACGCTATAGTCCACCATTACGCCAACAATGGGTCAACATATCGTGTTACGTTCGCTGGGTTAACAAAAAAACATGAGATTGATATCACATCTCTGTCTGTCATTACATCAAATAATGAGATGTACACAGTCTCACTCATGTGGCGTGCAAAACCAAGAGGCAGTATCTGCTTACCTTTCGAGTAAGCAGCTACTGCCTTTTGTCTTTGCACGCCGCACCGAACCTAGTGGATCATTTTTCTGCCATGGCAGATCACATCGGCCACACTCTCTCATTTGGGTTGTGGAAGCAGCGCAGTGGTATTTCGTGTCAAAAGAAAAGTTTTCTGCCTGCGTCCTGACCCACGTGAACCAATCACATTAGTTGCTCACTGCTGTACCAACGCTACACTCTAAACAATATAGGTTCCTCAAAAAGAACCTTTCAGTACTATTACCATGCAACCCCAGGAGAACCCTGCAAGGGTTCTCCTGGGGTTGCATGGTAATAGTACTGAAAGGTTCCTGCTAAAGAACCTATATTGTTTAGAGTGTACAGATGTCGGACACTGCAGTATGGTATGCTCATTATACCAACGCCGGACTGAAGTTTCGAGTTAGCTTGAGGAGATATCATGTGAGCATGACACTTGTGAACACCATATAATATGGTTATCAGCATATGTATTGTATTGTTCAACACTCAAAGCGCTGGAATATTTGTGTATGAGCCATTTAGACCAAATGGTTGTGTCAATTTGAAATTATCATAAATGTCTTAGTTAACTCTTTCTGCTTCATTTGAATACCCATGTTATTTTTACTTTTATAGGGCGGAGTTCGCAGGTCTAAAGTCGACCCCCGCGCTGAAAGTATAGAGTATGCATGTAGCAGTATATACAAATTATACATGATTTAATATATTATACTACTGTGACTGATGTCATCACTAGACTATTCCGCTACCTTTAAAATCACAAAGTGGAAGTTATTATGTACAGCGCCTTGATTAGTTCAATTTCTACTTTGACCATTTAATTAACCTCGACACATGCTGTAATACCAGTGAATGTTGAAAACCACTGGAATGCCTCTATCTATTATAGGGCGGGGGCCCTAGGGTAGTGGTTAGCACCGCTGCTTTTCACGCCAGAGTTCGGGGTTCGGTTCCCGGTCTCGGCGGTTTCAAAGAAACAAAAATGTTTCTTCCCCATCCACGTGTGAAAGTCAGTATTGTGGGGAGCCTCCGTGACCGAGAGGTAGCGTGCTCGGCCTCAGACCGCCAGGGCTCGAATTTTGAATCCTGTGTCTGGAGGACAGTGTCATCTCAATCATCTCACCATCCTCAGGAGGTTCTCCTGGCCCAGTTTAGCCTATATGTGCACAAAGGTGGCCTAAAGCCCGATTCATTTCATTTTTCTATATATTATATCACAACAACGGAACATGTATATCCGGCTATGCAGACCAATTTTCCATAGATTGATTAACTTCATATTTTGCACAAGCATAGGCCATAGAATTGATTTCCACTTTTTAGGGCCCATAAATACGGGGGGATATGCTGATTGTCACGTATAGGTCACACCCCAAACGGCCATAAATAGACACCCCTGTGGACAGATTTCGACACCTAAATCTGATACACAAAGACACAGGCCGTGCTCTGAGGGGAGTCGCATGACTTCTGGAGAAGGAGATATAAGATATCAGATGTTGATCTGATTAACCCTACTATTTCTTCTATGTATTATTCACATTCAGAGGCAAATTCTTGTTTCCGCATTTAACACATCCATATTTCATGTAATTGATGGAAAGGTCAGAACGCCTATTTTATATTCAGCACGTTGACCCGATGCTGGTTTAATGCTGGTCCACCGTCTAAGATGTTGACTCAGCATTAAACCAACACTGGGTGAACGCCTCATATTACCTCGATGGTGCATTAACCCTTAAAGTGCTTAAGGTACATTGTCCCTTCAAGTTATATCAATTACATTTTCATTCACTTGAAGTTGTGTCTCGCTACCGCGATCCACAGCTTCAAGTGGATGACAATTATCCATGTTTTTTTCTTGCCGTTTAACAACACAATTCGTTCCCAATAACAGTGATTTGATCGGTTAATAGTTCGAATTACCAACTATCCTAGTCGTGCTTAACACTTAAAGGGTTAATAAGACAAGCTAGAAACGAGGGTTAACCCTTATACTACTAGATTGAATAATTTAAATTTTCAATCACACGATTGTGTTGGTCGCTGTTCTTCAAGTGGTTGAAAATTTATCGTATTAGCTTAAAGCGACACAATCATGCCAAAGTCATCATTTTTATTTTGGCTCCTTTATAATGTCCATAATAATGTCAACATGACTATAATTGCGTATGTCTTTTTTTAAATTTTGTGTTGCGCACCTACCAATCAAAGGATAAATAAGGACGAGATTTGCATGTCCAAAATAATAAATACGGAAATAGCAACAAACGTTGTTTTTTTACACACTTGCCACGTTGCCATAGCAACCTAAAATTTAAAAGACTCCCGCAATTATAGTCTGTGGATATGTTCACATAATTTACTATGGACATATCAAGGAGCAAACATATTTTTTAGGATTTTGAAAGACTTTTGGCCTGATTGTGTAGCTTTAATTTAAGAATAAACATTTGCAAATCTGGCTGTTAAAAAAATTTGTTCCGAATGACAGTAATTAGATCGGCCAATAAAACTAATTGAAAGCGATTTTAGTCGTATATGGGTTAACCCTTTAAACGCCAAATTATTCAATCTGAATTTTCACCCACTTGAAGTTGTGTCTCGCTGACGCGATCCACAAATTCAAGTGAGTGAAAATTATTAAGATTTGACAAAATGGAGGTCAACTGTTTTCAAATATTGCTGATTGATGTCACATTTCATCTTTAACATGTTTAAAAGGTGGTACGTAATGAGCTAATAAAAAATAAAAAACCCGAATATATGCGACACCGGCGGTTAAAGGTTAATCTAATGTTAGTGGGTCATCTCAGACGTGTATCTTCACTCAAAGGGTGGTAGAGAAGGGACGTATAGATCTGACTGAAATAGTTTGTAATCATCGTAATATGATATCTAGTGTGACCTATCATATCATATTAAACCACTACCCTTTAACTATACAGCATACATCAAATTAACAACATTTTTTGGATCAGTGCTGCTTCAACGGTGGGTCAATGTGGCAAGTGTTGACCAATCTTTAGCCCACGTTAGTGGTACATTTTCTCGTGTCGGCAGGACGAGCGGAAGTCGAAGTGTCTGTGGCCACTGCGCAGGTGTGGATGTGACGTCATTGTGTTGCGCTGACTTCATGTGCGTCAAGATAGAACGGCGTTAATGTTTGAGGACGTAATGGGAAACTGTTTTTATTTGCAATGAATAATATATAAGGGCGTGGCAGCCATTGTTGATGAGGGGCACGAATGACCTTTTGTTGCCCAAATGAGGCGAATGTTCTGATAAAAAAAACCTTGGTTCAACATCACCAAAATCGGTCCGATGATGACCTAGCATCTTGTTTTTGCTAGGCTTGTTATGTCTCGTTCTCAAGTGATACATAATCCTGATATATCGCTTTATTAGGAAGACAGTGATGGGCAGACAGTGACGTTTACTCTCATACAAGAGTCTGTGGAAATTTATTAATTTTTCCAACATTTAATGTAAAAATAATATTTTTCCAACATTTATTTATTGGAAAAGTCGCGAAGAAATATCACAAGACAAAATAATTAGCATCAAATTATACGTCTAAATGTAGAGTATAAACTATAAAACTTATAGGCTGTAGCCAGCCATTTCTGACTATAAACTTCACAGTGTATCCCCACATCCCAGCAAAGATAAAACATTTGTATAACATTTTTACAACGTCTTCAACGTTGATCCAACATTGTAAGAATGTTATACAAAATTTAATGTTTTGTGTTTTCTGATATGCCCTGTGTTTATTCAGTATGGTGATTTGTCGGTCACCCCGCACATTAAATATATACTATCAAGTTCCCATTTTGACAATGACCAAGACGCGTTTACACAGTCCGCAGTAACTAGGAATCGCGCGATAACAAACATCTCATTTTTTTACAGTCCGCGATGAATCGCTCTGGCTTAACCCTTAACCCTTCTCCTGTATATACACGGGTTGAAGCTAGTTTTAAACCAAATAAAATACCACTGAATTTGATGAAACAGCTTGTGACAGATGCTCAGGTAATCAACTAATTTAATTTGGGATCTGTCTATTTTTCATATAAAAAAATATTTTTCATTCATTTGAAGAAAATACACTTGAAACAATTCAGCAGGACACGGGTTAAAGCGCTGTAATATTTTTATATAACTCTTTGGGACCGAACGTTTTTTTTGCAATTTGCAATCATCATAAATGTTTTTCCGCTTCATTGAATACCTGTCATGGGTCTCAACCATTATTAATCTTAATTCTTTAGTGCGGGGATCGACATTAGGCGTCAGAATTTGACGTCTATAGTCGTCAGATTATGCGATGTAAAGTCGATCCCCGGGGTGCTGAAAGAATTGAGACGGACTTAACTATTAGTTAAACTTTTAAGATAGTTTTCGAATACAATCTCTGAACTATGATTTCTCCACTAAAATAGCGGGATCTTCCCAAGCGCGGTAAGCTTATGGGACTTAATTAATATATTTGTAGAAATGCTTACGCACAACATTCGGTACATTCTGTCGCGCAATGTAAAAGTCACTTTTGTTTTGATCTGAAAAGTTGCAAGCTCATTTTTGGTAGCAATATGCAGAAATCGTGTTCTCGTATTTTTATGAATTTCGTTCGGAACGCTTTAAACACATATTAACATAGATTTCATTCAAAGAAAAGGTATTATCAATACAATTTAATTTCACTTATTTATTTGATTGACATGAAATCGGCCTGAATGATTGCTTATGGCATGTTGGCTAATTTGAAACATTTTAAGGACATAATGGGCGCGAAGATCGTATTAAATCACTCAGACGATATTTTTGTATAAACCATGGAGACGGATTTTTTTTTTTAATTTTAAATAATCATAGATGTCTAAGTTAGCTTTTTCTGCTTTGTTGAATACCTATGTTATGAGTCTGCGACCATTATTACAATTTCACTTTTTCAGTGCGGGGATCGTCCTTAGACGTCAAATTCTGACGTTTAAAGACGATC
Organism: Flabesymbios commensalis; assembly: GCA_964017125.1. Lineage (NCBI taxonomy): Eukaryota > Metazoa > Annelida > Polychaeta > Terebellida > Flabelligeridae > Flabesymbios > Flabesymbios commensalis. Next base: position 52,273,504 of record OZ024902.1, on the reverse strand, counting down.
CTCGCGCTGAAAAATAAAGACGGACTTAACTATTAGTTTAACTTTAAGATTATTTTTGAACGCAGTCCATGAGCTATGATTTATACACTAAAAGAGCGGGATCTATTCTATATAATAATTATGTAGACTTTCTCAAGAGCGGTAATCTTTAATTAGCATATTTGTAGAAATGCTGACACAACCTTATTGCTAATCAAAAATAATTAGCCTATTTTTTAACGACAAATTGTGCGCTTAGGTGTGAAAGGGTGTATATGACACTTTACCAAGTGGCAGATACACCGTTTCATATCCAAGGGGACGATATACATTTAAAACTGTTTTTAGACCAGACACGTATGACTTGCTGGCTGATATTTTAACATCGATTTGTGACAACATTGTTCCCATTGGAGCTTTCACGTATGCGTGCTAGCAATGTTAACCACAAAACGGTGTAGCTGAATAAATCGGGTATTTGCAATATTTTTTGTATAACACAGATCATTTTTAAGTTTAAAAAATAGGTCGTTTTAAAAGGTAGATCCGAAATGTGTGATACCAATACTCACTACAAATTCATAGTCAAAATCTTTTCCTTTAACAACGACGACCATCTTGGGAGTTTTACTCCCCAGCGTTCTTATAATACCAGTGGTTTTTGTATAATTATTTTTGTGGAGGACAGTAGTGGGGAAATTGGGACACATAGATTTGTCTTTTTTCACGATAATGTCTTAGAAAATGTAATCGTGAAGGGCCTGCCACCTACAATTCCCTCGACGAATTAAACAGAGGACCTTTTTCACGCTGTACATAATATTTTAAACATGACATTGGACCAAACGCGTGCCACATAAAACAATTCCGTCTGTTTCCCAGCCACTATCCCTTGTACGTGCTGGCAAATTAACGATATTCTGCAGTCCGGCGGGAATTAAGACAAAAACAGGGGATTTATTCCGGAAAAAATCTGAGATAGTCCACGCTCTGGTATAGGCCCCTATAGGCTGTCCCGTGAAACCAAGCAACCCCTCCCCTCCCAACCTACAGCCCGCGAGCGCGCAACCTTCGAAGTGATGGATTCTACGGCATCCGTGAATTTGTGAAGACTCTGCTGCAGGCTTTCAGGCGAGTCTTCAGGGACCGTGAAATATTTCCTGCGGCTTTCACGGCAATTGTTTGGCGGGAAGCCTTGGGGACGCTCCCAGATTACCGCGGCCGTTTTGTCGTCGGCTCTTCTGTGGTGACGTCAAGCTGTTCTCTCTGGTGACAAGTCCCCCTCTACTCACCGCAATGCGTCATGTGACAAGGAGAAGTCTTGACATTTAAATAAACCATATTTATGCACCGTCTTCTTTTTCAATTCGTTAACTGCTTATAAAACTATTATAGGCCTACTGCTTCTTGTTGTTTAGCAATGTATAGAACTAGTAGAACAATCGTTATTTTAGGATGTACATTTAGTGCTTTACTTTTTTATTTAAGGTTGAATTTTTACTATTTTTTTTTCATGAAATCGATTATCAGAGAATAAGTGACTTACATCGGCAGAAAGGTAGTGTCGTGTGTATTTAACATAACAAAAATGTAATTAAATTTTAATGAAAATATGGGTAGCCCAACTCTCCATGTGGCTCAACTCTCCTAACCATCTCTTACATGTAAATTACTGAATACAAGTTTTGGGTTTTGTTTCCTCAACTTTTCGTTTGCTTATTTATTTTTTTAATGTATTCATTTGCACAAAATGAAAGTGAAAATAAAAGTAATCTATTAAACAAAATGGAAATAACGGCGATGTCCTTTGCGTCATGTTTGACGGTGATAGGATAATCTTCCATGTAAATCTCTACGTGCTCTCCTTTTAATTAGATAATCAACAATACTTTGCAAATGAGACAAAATTATGCTGAGCATCATGCGCACTGTTTGTCCAAGCATCTCATGTCGATTATCAACAGGTGGACAAACGTTACTTCTCCCTCAGATTGCATATGAGAGACGCAGTTTGTACGCTGGCATCCATCTTCCTAAATTGATTATACATTTACTACTCTAACGTATCTTCTAGCTGTAGTTGCTGGCTTGTATTATACTCATCATAACAACGTACTTTTATCCTAGTTGTATCTGCTAACTATTGTACTAGACTGATTTGATAGATGTACAACGTCTTCTATAGCAAACTTGCTGTCTGTTAGATAGTATACTCCACGTGTCAGATATATAAATCTATTATACACTTCTTTCGTTAATTTCATAACCAGTATAACCTCTTCTGTAAGACGTCTTCTGCCAGTTGCATAATGAAGTCAGTTTGATAATAGACTTATTGTCCTAGTTGAAAAACATATTCTGTTAGATAATGTAGCTTATTGTGTTAGTTGTTTTTACCCAAAGCTAACGAGAGCTCTTTTAAATGCTCTTCACAATTTTCTGGTGCTTTCATGTGGAATAATTTGCCAGACATACAAACATTAAAACAGTTTTTAATTACCGCAGAATAATGTTTTTATATATTTTTTTGCAATATTATACTTTTCCATTTACAATTACACACTGCTTTGTATGTTACATAGATGCATAGTCAGCAATAATTATGAAAAAAATGAATGAGATGAATGAGATGACACTGCCCTCCAGACACAAGATTTGAAATTCGAGCCCTGACGGTCTGAGGTCAAGTACGCTACCTCTCGGCCATAATACTGAATCTTTACGAGTGAGCGGGGAAGAAATATTTGTTTGTTTCGAAACCTGAACGCCAGTGCGGGGGACTAATCCGCGATCTCCAACTTTCCAAGCAGGCAGCATTTGCTAGATAGTAAAAAAACAAGATACACTTGGTCTAGTTACTGAGATGGGAGCATTGTGCTATTTCATAATATCCAGATTTTATGCTATACATTTGCTTGTGAACTTTTTATGACATAACAGTCTGTGTCTATATTTGCTATAGTGGGCGTATCGTGTTAGCTACTGTATTATATAACTGGAGAAATCAATCTGAGAGGATGAGTATAATACAAAAGCAATTATTTTCATTGATTCACTGTAGAGCAGACCAGGTGGTGTGCATGAAGCTGAAAAAATGCTTCTGTCGCTGATGACATACGAGAATGAGCATAATCTGCAACAAAGAGACGACTACGTTTAGCATGTTTAGTTGCATTCTGACTGTTTCTGAAGAGCTGGACTTAAAATTTGCTTTCAAAATTCACCATATGTTTGAATCCAGCCATCTCGTATCGTTAGCACAAGTAACACCTCTGCCCAGTTGAGTTCACGAATTGGATGTTGATTATCAATCACTATTAATGGTAGACATATTTGTAACCATGGAATTATAGTATATGTCATATATCATAATCTGTGATATATTCGTTAGCTGGTGGCCAGTTACACGAATGTCTCAAAACAATGGATATGTTCCACAATGATCGGCTCAGGTCGTACCATCGGGGGTTAATGTTGGCCAAACAGAACACTAAAAATCGATGGACTTCCTGGAAATAGGATACTCTGTTGGTCACCATTTTGTATGTTGGTCAAAATATTGAGCCAGCGTTAGGCCAGTGTATTTTGTTTGATGTATATGCCTTTGAGTCATGGTATCTGCGCTATTTGAAAGTCGTGTAGAATGTCCGTGTGTGGAGTCCTGATAAAGTCACTGTGCTGTACTCAAAAAACATTACTGTGATGGTGAGTGAGTGAGTGAGTGAGTGAGTGAGTGAGTGAGTGAGTGAGTGAGTGAGTGAGTGAGTGAGTGAGTGAGTGAGTGAGTGAGTCAGTCAGTCAGTCAGTCAGTCAGTCAGTCAGTCAGTCAGTCAGTCAGTCAGTCAGTCAGTCATTCAGTCATTCAGTCAGTCAGTCAGTCAGTCAGTCAGTCAGTCAGTCAGTCAGTCAGTCAGTCAGTCAGTCAGTCAGTCAGTCAGTCAGTCAGTGACTTAGTTTTGGAAAAATAACTTTTGAGCAGTTTGGAGCACCAAATATAGATAGACATCAGCATAGATCAGTATTCCACAGCCAAACCAAAAGAGCAACCGCGGATGACCTATATAATCATACTCTATATCAAACAGCGAAGAACCTTAAATAACATAATTACCCATAATTATCTAAGATGGGGTGCAATGTTAATGTTTGAATTCGGACTTCCCAAATACAGTAGTTTTATTATTTTAACTAAACTTTGTTGAAGACACATAAGCATGAAAGCTCAGGCGTTCTTTGTGCGTTAGGCTGGTTTGAATTCAGTCAAAATGAGGGCTGGTTTTTTTCACCAAAATTAATGTCATTACTTGCAGCCTGGAAGCCAGTCATGCTGCTCTCAGACTCCTTCTTCCTGGCTGGTATTCGCGTTTTGTCCTAGAGGTAAGGGCAAGTTCTTGGCTGGGCTAAATATAGACTGGTCAGCTTCGCCGTTTCGATTTTTTACCCGCAAAACGGTGGTTGTTGTCTGTCACTGATACATGCTACTGTACTGCTCTGTGAAGCTAAAAGGCAGTAACGGCTTACTTAATACCTTCTGGTTTTCTTCGCCTACTGTATTTCTCAAAAAGACGTCGCGTTATCCCAGCGATACTCAATGTAGGCCAGTTACGTACCTGACATTGTCCATTTAACATATACTAATTAAAAAATATTACAGCATCTTTACATTTTAATTGGCTAAAAGGATTTCAGTTTATGGCATTCAAAACTGGGACAGTTTTTCACATCCCACCAGATGTTGGACAGTTTAGTTTCACGTAGTATTGGCAGCAAATAAACATATCTATGTGTTGAAGAGAACTGAGCAGGTTGGAAATGTAGAGATCCACCGACAATAGCGAATGCTGATCTTCCAGCAAACACGAATCTGTTACCCAATGATTTTGCAATATTTGCACAGAGGGACGCTGGCCTAGCCCTCTCGCATAAATCGGGTCAATGTCTCTTGGTAACTGAGTTGATGTTGGCCCATTGTCTCTGACGTCGGCCCTAAATTAACCCACAATTGGTCGAATGTCTCCCCAGCAAGCACAAAATATTTGTATTATATTTATACAATGCCGGCCCAGCGTTTTCGACGTTATCCCAACATTGTACAAATGTTATACAAATATGTTGTGTTTGCTGGGTCGTGTTTGCTGAGAAGGACAAGATGTCTTCAGAGGAAAAAAAACAAACAGAGCCTATGACACTTGCGTGGAACACGATTGAGTGTCGTATAGCTGTGCAGGCGATCTTCATTGGTTTAACGTTGAGTCAGTGTCGTAGAGAGTGGTCCAGCATTAAACTAAAATTGGTTGAGCGTCTTGTGCCTGCTGGGATAGCAGAATTATAGTAACTATTGTCATAGCAACCGTTATCATTTCATTACATTACAGTAACGAAATAGCGTCACGCAGACATATCTTTGTAAACAAAACGCAACGCCCAACATTGATTGAATTATTGATCGAGCGTGTGGAATGTTGTTGCAACATATTTAAACATATACTTTGTTTGTTACAATCCTAAGCGACTTGCAGATTGTTTTACATCGATCTACCAATCGCTGCGAATGTCAGATGGCTGCATTCACCATTATTGGTCATCATAATATCATGGCCATCGTGAATGCGCGACCAGAAGCCTTTTAACTAAATGCGTGGATATAATACTTTAAAATCGGTGCAATCTGTAAACTGAAAGTGAGTAATGTACAGTTTAAAATATCGGGATGGGATAACTGGGCATGAGTTGTTTCTTGTCCAAACAGTTTGGAGTAGGCCTACTAATGTGGCGAAGTTCACTCGGATTTAAATAAAAACAACGTGCCAGGGCCCGTATTCTCGTACAAGTTACGATATATCGTAGGCTTCTGATTGGTCGAGATGGCCATCTCGACCAATCAGAAGCCTACGATATATCGTAACTTGTACGAGAATACGGCCCCAGGAGGCCCAACTATTTGCTATAGCTTGAAGCCGGTGGAAATTTCAAAGTTAGGTTGATGAATATTTAAATTCGCTGCTCGCCAAGTGAGCGCTTCATTTGATCAACTGGTATCTTCATTATCTACAAAGTGAATTTTAAAATTCACCGGGTGACCACTTTAGCAGACACAGCACGATGTGCTCTGCACGCTCGCATGCAATTTAGATGGTGCTTAAAATGACCGGGCATGCTGCAGGGTTCAGCCAAAAGCTTCATGATATCATAGAAGCTTCTTTTTCAAGACTTATGAGTCTCAGATCCGGTTCAATCTCCGATCACTAAGTATCCCCATCTATATCTCAATTGCAGGCGAGCCTTGTGTTGCGCCCGCTAAATTGGTGACCTGATTATTGCAACACATCACAGCACACACATAGAACATACCGTTGACACAGGTATAGTCAGTCTCCAGGTACGAGACCAGATCCTTGGGGCAGGACTGAGCCTTCAGCAGCTCGTTATTCGGGATCTGTATGGAGCACCTCCTCCGGCCGGAACACTCCGCGTCAAACAGGTGCAGCACGTCAGCTGAAAGAGAGAACACCCTCATTATCATCAACTCACCCGCTCAGCGGATCTCACAGCTCTCTAAAGTCACTGTGATTATCATTAACCGGAGAACGCTCTTCATCCGAAAACCCCCCATTATTATTATTATTATCATTAGCTAAGTAACTTTTTGCCGCAGTTCATTTCCTCAACAACAATGCAGAAGAACAACCCTGTTGTCATCGTCGGCTATAGCTTTTAAAGGTGCTTCCGTTGTATATCTTCAACAATGCATACACTGTGGGTTTTTCAGTTTGACATTGCTTTATTACTTCCTTGTACTTTAAATAAATATTCATCCAAAGCAAAACGCATTGTTTCTTGTATATGCTTCACAGATTGAAGTGCCACTAAGGTGCGGTTGTGATATTTTAACATTCGCATACAATGTTCAGACTGAGATTTAATTATTTAAAATCATCTGACATAATTATATCACAGCAAAAATGAGATGATGGCCCAACAATAAGCCAACGTCGGGCCAACGTTGTAGACGGTGTGCCAACAGTGAACCAACGTCGGGACGACGTCTCATGTTCGCTGGGATGTACATGTACATACACATTCAAGATAATGTTCATTTCACTGCAGATTCAATGTTTAAAAAATATTTACAGTTAACGAACCATAATGTGGATAAACCCTTCAACCGCCGATCTTGATTATTTACATTTTTACTACATATCAGCTTTAAACATGCATAAGGTAAAACGTCACATCAGTCAGCAAGACTTCTGAATCGCTGACCTTATTTTGCCAAGTCTCAATAATTTTCACACACTCGGAAGATGTTGATCGCGTTAGAGAGACGCAATTTCAGTGGGTGAGAATTCCAATTGATTAATTTGGCGGTTAAAGTGTTAATAAATATATAATATTATACTATATGTGATTTATATAATAACTGAATAAAAACATACCACATTAGGGATTTGTAAGGGAAATATTTTATTTGCCTAGAAACAGAACAGGAATATTTATCATTTGGAAATGATTTACCTCTGCAGAAAAACATATAGAATATGAGCGGTCGACAGACATTATATTAAAGGTCGAGAGGTTACGTGACCCGAAAACCCACAGATGATCAATAGAAGACCTCAGTCTCGTCGACCTTTAAGTCTGAAGACCCCGGCGATTCTTAATAGTCACCACCTACCGTACCTTTGGATATGAAAGGGTGTATCTGCAACTTTGAAAAGTGGCAAATACACTATTTTATATCCAATTGGACGAATTACTCGGCACAGAGTGATTCTTCATTCTACTTTAGATCACTTTTTAAAGATAGGAATAAATCTCATAACGTAAAGAGGATTTTGGAATAAATAATCCCATTGCACGTGTGTTACAGGTTTTATACCATTTGAAATCATCATATATGTTTTAGTTTTAGCTATTTTCGCTTTATTCAAATGCCTATGTTATGGGTCCACTATAGGCCGCTATACATTTTTAGTTATTTCAGTGTGGTGATCGACTTTAGACGTCAGAATCTGAAGTCAAACTGACGTATAATATTGGTCCCCGCACTGAAAAGGTTAAAGGGACTGGCCCAGGCTAAAATCATCAAAAAATCGGTGATTTTATTTCGGGGTTCTTAATATGGCCATATGATGTAAGCATGTATATAGACTAGAACTGCAAATTTTTATAATTTTTGTGCTGCGCATTCACCAGTTAGGCTAGATATAGAGACGAAATTCCTGATTTGTAATTATTGACAACCATGTCAAAAATAAGAAATGCGGGAATTTCGTCTCTATATCTAGTCTAACTGGTAAGTGCGCAGCACAAAAATTATAAAAATTTGCAGTTCTAGTCTATGTACATGTTTACATCATATGGTCATATTAAGAACCCGAAATAAAATCACCGATTTTTTGATGATTTTAGCCTGGGCCAGTCCCTTTAAAGCTGATTCATTCAAGTCTTAGCTTCATTTTTTATCTAGCACCTGCCGTATGATAGCATTTTGTTATAATACACTCTAAACAATATAGGTTCTTTAGAAGGAACCCTTCAGTACTTTTACCATGCAACCCCAGGAGAACCCTTGCAGGGTTCTCCTGGGGTTGCATGGTAATAGTACAGGGCTCTCCTGGGGTTGCATGGTAATAGTACTGAATGATTCTTTTTGAAGAACCTATATTGTTTAGAGTGTAGTGTGGTGATTCACTATAAATCGTGTATAATATATGTATCTGAAACTCTTCTAATATGAAGAGGACTGCCAGCTCAGCGTTCATTCGACATAGATGACACTGGCCCAGCGTTGGGCCGCTTTTGTAATAAACAATCTCACCTGAACATCCCACACTCAGCTCCCGCACGTTGCAAACTCCCGTGCGCATGCGCCCAAATAAAGCTGACTTCATTATGATCACCTGACCTAATTCACAGCTGGCATGGAAAGTGCTGAGTTGGCAGTATTCTTTGGGCTTGCCTTCCACCATAACTACAACAGAAAAATGTACACAATTAATATAGTGCGAGTTAATAATAAGAAGATTATTTATACATTTGCGATTCCTTACATTTTGTATAAATGATTGAATTATAAAACGGGTGCACATTAACTGTTGGCCTGCCCACAGAAGTGGAACAACTATTATTGCTTCATTTAGCTGCTCCGATCCAGACCGATCATGTACTGTAAGAGCGACATATATCTCCATGCATTCATTTTTCATTCTTTCATTCATTCATTCACTCATTCATTCATTCATTCATTTATTCATGGCCGCGGGGACTGGTTTTGATCGCTTGATTGCTAATAGTATTTTCATTATTTTATGTACAATAATTATTGACTGATTTTAAACACGAATAATACACTAATACACTAGCGAAATGTTGTTCGAATCGCGTGTTTAGTCTGTATGTGCACAGAAGTGGCCTGAAACGTCATTCGTTCATTGGTCAGGTTTAATATTCACTGTGTGATTCTCTCGTTGAGTGAAACAAACGAAGACAGACACTCTAGGAGGACGCAGATGCACTTAGAATATCTCCAATTTTTCTCAACTGGCGGTGATCCCACGTGCGTGAGGGAAGATCAGAGAAACGCTTTGAATGTCAGTATGTTTTGCCAGCGTTTTGTCTTCTTCGTCTGGAAGGAAAAATACATTCAAAGTGACTGATGAAGTTTTGTGTTTTGTATTATATCTTAGGGGGGGGGGGGGGAGGGTAATCTGGGTGACATTGAGAATTGGTTCAATGCTGAGATAACCAATATCTCACTCGTTGGCTCAACATTGGCTCGGTATTTGACTGAACAGATACACCGTGCCGGCCGCACAGCAGACAGAAGACGTTGAACTAATGTTAGTTTAATGTTGGTCCACCGTCTACAACTTATGAGTATTTCTCCACTACAGTTATGTAATATAAGTGGGATAACATTTTGGTTTAAAGTCACGATCTATGAAGATGTCTAAACTTTTCTAAATGTTTAACATGACAGACGCCCAGTAAACATGGGATTTTGAACCAATGTGAACCACCATTAAACTACACTGCTCATCGTAGACACTGCTACTTCGCATGTTAAAATGTGCAGATGGTTGACGTCATATGTCCCCCGCTCTCAATTTCAAGTATTGTAGTGAGCTTGTGATTGCCCGGCTGTCTTGCTAAAAGTACCCTGATCGGCTGGCGAGAATATTATGGGGGGGGGGGGGGGCGGTGGGTGTAGACAGACACCTGTGTGGAGCACAGGATTTGACCCAATGTTGTTTCAATATTGGCCCACCGCCAACGCCGCTGGACCAACATTGAAACAACATTGGATCAAGTCTTTGTGTTTCCTGAGAGAGCTGTCCGCATTTTGATACACGCGTGCCGTCTGTGTCTGGTTGGAACAGGCTGCACAGTGCTATGTGTACCATTAAACCAACATTGGTTCAAAGTCCGTTGTTTGCTGGGCGGCGTCTCCCATACAACCCATGTCTAATCGCGACTATAATTGTTTTTAACCCTTAAAGAGCTGAATTTTTTTCTGAAAACTTTGGAAGACAAAAGGTGTTTTTTCAATTTTAAATCATCATAACTGTCTTAGTTGGCTCTTTCCGATTCATTTGAATACCTATGTTATGGGTCTGCGACCATTAATAAAAGGTTCACTCTTACAGTGCGGGGATCGACTTTAGTCGTCAGAATCTGACGTCTTTAGACGTCAGATTCTGACGTCTAAAGTCGATCCCCGCGCTGTAAGGGTTAATCCGTTTTACTAGCCAATCAAATCACTGTTATTGGAAAGAAATGAGCGTTTAAACGTCAAGATTTAGGAATGTTTGGTGTCAAACTAAACAAATATTATTATGAGTTATTTTCACCCACTTGAATTTGTGGGTCGCGGTAGCGAGACACAAAATCAAGTGAGTGAAGATGTCATTTTTTTAATTTAGCGGGCTATAGGGTTGACCACTTCACTTCCATATGTGAACGACACGTACAAATGTTATACAAATGTTTTGTGTTACCTTGGACCCCTTACCTCTGGTATTTGATGGGATTGTTTCGCTGCGCACAAGGGCTGCATTCACACTAATCGGGTCGTTAAGTATTTTTAAGCTTAATTTCCGAATTATGCACATTTATTCGCATATAAGTATGATTGACAGTACCACGAACAGCAATTTGCAATATTCTAATTCACTGTTATTGAAACAAATTATCACAAAAAGAGAAAGTGTGAAGTAACACTGTTATCGTTGTGTGGATCAAGAACAATTATTATATTTCCCTTGTGTGGCGATACGAGACAAGGACAGTGGAGAGAGATCTAGCAGAATGATGGCTGTTTCCACTAGTTCTATTTGATCAGTAATGATCATCTCCGTCCACGTTTTCATTATGATATATACTCTGATCTGAATCAGGTTTCCTGTGTCCTTGAAATAGGGTAATAATGTCACACTTGGGCGACATTATTCATATTTGTGTCATATACTTGACTTGCAGTTGATGACATTTGAAACCTCCTATTTTCTTAATTAAAATGGGAGTAAATCCATCGTTTTTTAATCGTAATGTTCCAATCTAGCTATGTAAATTGTACAAATGATCTCATGTGTGAATTGTATAAATGATCTCATAGTTTGCATACACAAGTCGCCACTTATAAGAGTGTCGTAGTTATCACTTATTCGAGTGAAATATGCGACCCTCCAGCTGCTAGGGTGAATGTTACATAAGATGCATTAGTAGAAAATGAGCAATAAATCATCATACTTTAGATATTAATAGCACAATAATACAGACTGAATATCAATCTCAGTATTAATCTCGCCAATCAGCATGATATCCGTGTGAACCTTTCCAGCTAACCCTTACAACGCTGTATTATGTTTGAATTAACCATGGAGAATAAAGGGTTTTCTGGCAAATTGAAATCATCATAAATAGCTTGGTTAGCTCTTTCCGCTTCATTTGAATGCCTATGTTACGTGTCTGCGGCCATTATAAATATTTCAATTCTTTCAGTGCGGGGACCGTCTTTATACGTCAGAATCTGCCGTCTACAGACGGCAGATTCTGAAGCATAAAGACGGTCCCCGTGATGAAAGGGTTACTTATGGATAATAAATAATTACATAGTCGATTGGCTCATGCTGTGAACGGATGATCACAATTAATAGCCAACTATTACCAGGGAATCGTATTTAGTATGCATCTAGGTCTATTATGTAGGCTACAATAAACTACAATCTCTGGGAACGCCCAGCGCTTCTGATTAGACTTGTGTTTTACTAATCTGCCAATTAATCTAAGGGCTGGTAAATTAAAACATGCGCAGAAAATGGATGAAGACAAATTAAATTATTTATCTCCAGGATATTCTGCCACGGCAATGGCGGTTCTCTAAATGCCACTTTCCTAAACACAAAACGTTGAGCCAATGTTAGTTTAATGTTTGGCTCACCGTCGTAAAATGGATACTCCCCTCAAGAAATCAAATCTAGCCTATAAGTTTATCTGAGTGTGCACGCAGGGAACAAGAGTTGTTGACTCGGTATTTGATTTAATTTTGGGCCAGCGTCACAGACATCGGATCAACTTCTCTTTTGCTGGGTTGATCCCAGAAAACGCAAGACGTTCAGCCAATGCTGGATTAATGCTGAAACATTGAAGCTGCATTGGGTGAACGACCCGTGTTTGCTAGGTATATCTCTGCATAGTGGTTGTCTTTGAAGGACAAAACATTAACTTATTACTAATTAAAAAATATTAGAAAATAAATATTGCTCCCAATGACAAAATATCCATTTAGGTAGCTACTTGCCGACCAGTTTTGTAAAAATGCTTTTGTGTTGAGCACTTTATCCCCTTTGAAAGGTTACGAGTGAGGGCCTGTCTCTCTCAGTATTTTCTAGAAAAAATATTACAAAGCTGTTACAAGCTGTTACATCCGATATACCACTTGTAATAAGTATCCCTTTTAACCCTTTAACCGCCAAATTATTCAATCTGAATTTTCACCCACTTGAAGTTGTGTCTCGCTGACGCGATCCACAACTTCAAGTGAGTGAAAATTATTCAGATTTGACAAAATGGAGGTCAACTGTTTTCAAATATTGCTGATTGATGTCACATTTTATCTTTAACATGTTTAAAAGCTGGTACTCAATGTGCTGATAAAAAATGAAAATCCGAAGATATGCGGCACCGGCGGTTAAGAGTATTTTAGATCCGTGAAACCCGCAAATTTATCATATTATCTGATTATGTACACCTGCTAACCAGACACCTTTAAGCAATGAGAGGTCTCACACCCGAGCTGGCAGGCTTGTACTCAGGAGTTTTCGGTAGGGGGAGGAGATTTAACCCTTTCAGTGCGGGGACCGTCTTTATACGTTAGAATCTGACGTCTGTGGACGTCAGATTCTGACGTATAAAGACGGTCCTCGCACTGAAAGAATTAAAATATTTCTAATAGTCGTAGGTAGACCACATAACATAGGTATTAAAATGAACCGGAAAGAGCAAACTAAGACATTTAGGCCCCCTATGCTGATTTCAAATTCAAACCCTTTAGTAAGATGTGCGTGCATTTTTTTATCCGGTAATGAACGGTATCGTAGGCCTATGCATATTTCAAGGGGAAATGACAGGCCCTATATTTTGTGCTTTATCAAATGGACGTGTTCTCCATTCTTAGTCGAAGTCAAAGTTTTAGTCGAAGTTGTTTATGTCATTTCTAGAAGCTGCTAGTGATGTATATGTTCTCTTGTTCAACAATATCATCAGAATAAGCCTATGATAAAAAGATCATACAAATTGTCAAAATTAAGTGCTGTGCTAATCTGGCTTTACCACGTTTAATATCGCACACAAAGTGTCTTCTAAGCATCATATACGCTAGGCGGAGAGTGCGCACTTTTGTCCCATATCTTATGCAGACAAATGTGGGTCCATCATAGAGACGCTCTCAGCAATGGAAGAGGTAATGTTTTCAGGTTTCGACGCATGAATAAATACAGCTCTGTGAGTGCCGTGCGTGGGCATATTGGCCCGGTGTTGGCTGTATGTTGGGCCGGCGTCCAAGACGTTGTTTCGAAGCTGAGCAGACGTCTGTTTCTGCGACTGGGTCAAGCAGACGCGCCCAGAATTTGATGACAAATGTATGGAAACACTCTCTCAGTCAGAGGCTCTGATTCGATATGTGGCCCCAAGTGACCGGGGAGACGATCTAACCTAAGTGCCGAGATTGTCTGCGTACCGCTTCACTCGCAGATTGCTAAACCGATCCCGACAGTGTCCCAGATTCCGATGACCCGGCCGGCGCGAGATCCCGGCCCAGTGCTGGATCACAGTTGGTCCAGCGTCCTAGACGCTGGATCAACTGTGAACCAGCACTGGGCTTCTATCTAGGATCACCAGCTCATCAGCTTCATATTGTGAGCACAATGCTAAATCACGTGGCTCAAGGTTTTGATGAAATGTATCAAGAGATTGCACAAATAAACTAACCACGATTACAGTACATTAAGGTCTTTGGTGTATAGGTGTCTTTGGTGTCTTTGGTATACATGTCATGAAGAAAGTGTATAATACCAATACCCGTACACTATAATTTCTGCGAATACTAGTTTGTAAAAGGTGATTGAAAATAAGCCTGGTTCAAAAATTCGAGACCACATGTATCTTTAAGAGGTGTTTACCAAACAAAAACGTTTTCATAACAAGTATAATGGATTGTCTAATTCGATGAAAGTGTAGTACACTTTCGCACACACGTACAGTCTTCGATTCATCGTGTTTCATGTCACTCAGCCTTTGCACTTGTGTTCATGATATGCATAAGGTGTTATCGTGCATGCTCGCAAATAGATATATCCCGTTACCATCTGCGTGAAAAACGTCCATCTAATGTCGCGAATGTTGTTTTTGTATCCAGGTGCGAGTGATTTGTGCCACCTGTAAAAAATAATCCGGGGGGACAATTTGTTCAGTATCGCACAAAACATGCCATGCAATTCTGCTTATTTGCTGATCATATTATTTTGTATATTGATTAGTAAAATATTTTTACATCCATGCTAAGAATGTCTAGTTAGAAAAACAGCTTGTTTCTGTGGAGATGGGAGATTTTTTTCAAATATCATGACAAGAGGGTGGATTTATGCGCATGACGTAGAAAGAACAAACGAAGCCTAACATCAAAGAGTCCCCTGTAATAATTAACGACTGTAACAACTTCCCACCTTTAGTAGGGTACAGCCCACGAGGAAATTCATGTATAACCACACTATTTAAAAAATAACATAACCTATTGCGAAAGAAGGCGAAAAAATGCAGGGTACCACTGAATGCCGTTATCTCAATGACCAGAACTTCCCACCTTTATTAGGGTACTGTCCATTAAGAAATTCACGCGTAACCACACCATTTAAAAATAACATAAGCTAATATAGCGAAAGAAGGTGAAGAAACAGGGTACCCCTGAATTCCGTTTTCTCAGTGACAACAACTTTCCACTTTATTAGGGTACTGTCCATTAAGAAATTCACGCGTAACCACACCATTTAAAAATAACATTAGCTAATATAGCGAAAGAAGGTGAAGAAACAGGGTACCCCTGAATTCCGTTTTCTCAGTGACAACAACTTTCCACTTTATTAGGGTACTGTCCATTAAGAAATTCACGCGTAACCACACCATTTAAAAATAACATAAGCTAATATAGCGAAAGAAGGTGAAGAAACAGGGTACCCCTGAATTCCGTTTTCTCAGTGACAACAACTTTCCACCTTTATTAGGGTACTGTCCATTAAGAAATTCACGCGTAACCACACTATTTAAAAATAACATAAGCTAATATTGCGAAAGAAGGTGAAGAAACAGGGTACCCCTGAATTCCGTTTTCTCAATGACAACAACTTTCCACTTTATTAAGGTACAGTCTATCAAGAAATTCACCTGTAACCACACCATTTAAAAATATGAAGAAACAGGGTACCGCTGAATTTCTCTATCTCAATGACACGAAAGCTAAATAGAAGTGACTGGCGAGCACGTCGTGGTGCTGAGTGCATGGCGACCGATACCAAGTAAATAATGCGCGTGCCCCTTTGTTCCCTTGGTGTTCTTATTCCGCCAAGGCCGGTCCATGCACTTGGGAGCAGACAAGACGGGAATTTTCATCGAATAAACACAAGATTTCAGAGTGGTAAAGTCACTACCAGTGCGGGTAATGTGATTTGCGGTCAGAGAGGGAGTGTGGCCGGTGCGCCTGCAGAAAGGTGACGGGAGAGAGGGGCAGAGCAGGAGACGGAGGCAATGGCTTAACGTCGGCTCTGTGCCGGGCCGGCGTCTTCGATGCCCGCCCGGCACAGAGCCGGCGTTAAGCCACTGCGATTGGTTTCCTGCAGGAAGGCATCGGCTGTGGGTGGACAACCCGGTAATATCCTGTTGTGCTGTGGGTGTCCTCGCTTGTTTGTGGTTCTTTGTATGCGGTGCGATCAGATTGCCCCATTAGAGGGGTGCGTCCAGGGGGCTAATTATGCGACAGAGACTCCACGGACTGCCCGGATCATCTTTATCGGCAGACAAGACTCTTTTTGTCGACGCTCGCGATACGTGGATGTTTCCCGTAAATGGAGTTATCCACCCTTAAGAGACTGTCTGCCAGGGACACCCACAGCGTCTCAAGTTAGTCTTGTTTCCGACGTGGATGTTTTATACTGGCAGAGCAACCAACTCAGTGAATAAATATTTTTGACATCTGGTATGAAATATTTCATATCGCTACATTAAAATCACCCAATTAGAGGTGCGAGCGTTTTAGTCCAAATTAAGAACCTATATTTTCAGTCTAAGCGATACCTCTGGATCACATATTTTCAAAGATGATCACCACAGCATTCATATGTGACTACTATGTCTGCCATGAATAGAGCTGATTCACACCAGCCTACTCTTCTTGTGTCCCGGAAAATGCATTGTTCCACAGTAACAATACCTATTCTTCACAAACTTCTAAATGCTTACTCTTTTTTTCAAACTGGGTGGTGTTAGTCTAAGGTTGCTTCAATGCTCCGTCAGTCTTTCTGTAGGTTCATATTAATATAATGTAAAAAAAAAGTTAAAAGTATACCAGAAAATGTTATACGCTTAATCAAGTTATTTCAGCTATGTGATGGAATACACAAGAACCCTCATGTAGTGTACAACACACAAATAAATCTTATTTTTTTCTTACATCCAGGTCGGTTCACATAGATGTACACCGTGAACCCATGGATCACATGCTACATGGATGACAGGTCTTCTGTCTTTCCAGAGTCGTAAGGTCACAAACTGAAAGTTATAGATTACTTGGGCTACTACACGGTGATAACCAAGTGGGAATTGTTTCTTGAAAATTTTCACATGTTTTATTTTCTGATTTTCGTGATAGTTGAATGAATCAACACCAATGCCAGATATTTTATTATTCTGATGACATCGCAAGGCTCACGCACAGGGACCTCCATTTTTAAATGGAACACTTATAATACGATCACGAGATTTCGACAGTTTTTACACAGCTTTCTGTGTTAATAAAATGGCGGTCACTGTGACGGTATTTTACACTATTGTACACAACGTTTTGTTCTGATGATTTCCAATCCGATTGTTCTCTGTAAATATTCTTGTTTTATGAATTTGGAAAACCAATTGATTTTGAATTTCAGACTCATTGTAAGGTCTCAGGTTTCAAGCATTTTGATGCTTTGAAATGTGGATCTTTATAAAATCCATGCTGAAGCTCTCAACGTATTGTCAGCATGAAGTCTCCTTTATTGACTTTTGCTTATGTTTTGTCTCATTAATCAAAGATGCAGAAGACTATCAAGTCTCATACTTTCATCTAAATATGTCGATACCGTGACATTGAAGATGTAATGTATAAGCCCTCCACTTAGAAATGTCCTTTGATGTATGCAAATATATATAAAGCCTCTACAGACGTATCGATGGTTATGTTGAACCATGCTATACTTCTACCACACGAAATGACAATTGCCAGGGCCTTTATTCGGTACTTACGTCTTAAGCTGTCACATAATGAGGCCGAAGATAATGACATCGCATCATTGTATAATCTCTATATAAATATTTGCGACAATTAAAATTATTTACTTAATTTATATCAGAAGGATACTATTCTTGCAGACAGTTATAATTGCACAAGGGCAAACAATGAGCATGTTATTCTAAACGTTTAAAGCCACAAAGAACAGTACACCGTTATTCCAATGTGAAATTAAATATCCACCATTCTTTGCCAGACGAATTTATTTTTTGTCAAAATCACCGATACACACACTCTATGATGGATGGAGCAAGACAAAAAGAAGTGTAACTTGGATTTTGGAAATCACACATCATCCAGGCCACCTATTCCTTTGGGGGATCGGGCTATTCGATGATCACATAGCATAAAACGACTAAAACGAATTATTTGCAGATTGCTCATCGAGCGGGCCCTCCCGCCAGTCAGACACTGCACATGAGAAATGGCAGACAGTGGTAGGCAACCGGGACCGGCATCTGTAAGCCGGCGACTGTCAACTTTCCCAAATTGATCTACCTTTTTCCGGTGTCCAGCGCTTCTGTGAATGCTTGGTTTTTGGGGGGTCCGGGAGGGGCACCCCCGGGCATGATGACTGGGGTGGGCGGTAGGGGCGTGGCTGTGCGGGGTTGTGTTTATGGCGGACCTCGGGGAGATATCCCGGTCTGATCATGCTGACTGATGGGGGTCCACGAGAGGTCCAAGCCATAACCAACCGGCTACTCTATTGTAGGCAGGGACGACAACCCTCTGATCACTGCTGGGCCAACGTCAGTCCTTGGTTCCCCATACATTGGCATGGATGCAATGTATGCAGAGTGAAGCGTCATAGATGTCATCTTACATGCCAACCGTCGGTCGACGGTTGGCATGCAAGATGACATCTATGACTCCCTACTCTCCATGCCAAGGTATTGGCAACCATGGGCCGAAATTCAAAACTCTGGTCGAGCTATTGGACAAACAAGATACTGAGCAGCCTTTTCATGTCATGTCAAGCCGTCCGATGACCAGGTCAGATCAGTAGACATAATATGCGTCGCCGGGCCAACGTTATGAATGCTGGCCCGATGGCAAGCCATAGTCTTGCAGGCAAGCTCAGTGCCATCTGCTCCTTGTCGTTTAAGAAGCAACGCGTATTTTCAACCCAAGACGCTGGTCAACCGTTGGCTAAAAGCCGGGCTGATATCTGCAATTATGGCCCAACCATCTGTACAGATCCCCCAGATGTAGCGATTATCAGCCGTGATCCTCAGACACACCAGCACTGCAGCTGTGCGAAGCCAAAAGGCAGTATATGCTTACTTTACAAGTAAGCATATACTGCCTTTTGACTTTGCAGGGCAGAGCAGAAGTCTGTGACTGGATATGATCGGTTGTTGCTGTCAACGCTAGCCAGCGGGGTGCGCATGTCTGCCTCCGTGGAGATCGACTGAGGACAAGGATCTGGAATACGGCAGAGTCCTGGTATAGAATGCAAAGTATGTAAGAGAGGACACACGGCACAGAGGATTATCGGTCTGTTCTCAGTTCATCAGCAGTTTAACATTGAGGCAATCATCGAGGGTACGATCGGAGTCGTTTTTTGAAAACTGGCCTTTTCTCTGCTGCATGTGCATCCACATAGCAGAAAGAGAGGCTCCTATCCTAGTAGTGCTCCTTAATATATATATATAGATACAAAGGGGGGAAATATTTGTGCAAATTATTATATTAATCGTTTATTTTGATATTACATATACAAGGCATGGTAAGAAAGTAGGCTGACACAGTGTGGGAAGATAAAAAAATCCGGTTTTAAGATTAGTTATTTCACTCTCTTATTCGATTTTGAATTCTGAAGCAAATTTAAATGTTAATGAATTGATGGACACTTAATAATTTTTGTACTACAAATACAAAAGATATAAATACAAATACAAAAGATAGAACTTCCACATCTAAAGTTAGTGGTAAACTTGAACACGTATAAGCAGTTGTTATCAACACCATCAAAATGAGCGAAGCAAACAAAGCTTCTATTATTAGTGTTGTCCAATATCTGAACAAAATTTAGTGGAGATGTATCAGTAGGCTTATGTGTATAAGCGTGCTGATACCAGCGATAGAAAGCAAATTTAGAAGGAAATTTATCGAAATAACAACACACACATAACACCTCATTGTGGCTAAAGTGACTAGTCCCACTGAGACCGCTGTTATTATTTTTTCTTCATTTGCAGTTGAAAATGCTAACGCAATTTCCAGCTGCAAACGAATAAAAAATGTGATTAGATATATATGACGCTTCAATTGCGAGGTCTTATTTATTTTATGACTATTTATTTTATCAATATACATTTTTTGCAAAAATCTGGCAGCTCGAATGTGGGCTTATTTATGTCTCGGTATGGGTGAATTGTAGTGTAATAAAATCAGATAATAATAATAATTTTAAAATACTATAACCTAAACTGTAGAAATACATGGGATTTGCATGGGAATTAAATTAAAAACACCTTTCCAAGTGGCAAGTGGCACTTATGACCTTCTAATTTACAGGGGACCATATGGCAATGTGCACTTAAAGCATTATGAATTCAACTGATTTGTTAAAGATATAGTCATGTTCTGAATTCGCAGGCGTAGGTCACGTGTAGGCTTTCAGTATACAGTACTGGTTGATTGCATTCAGCTGAGTAATTCAACCCGATTACAAGATTATGGATACTATTCCAACGAGAAACTCATCCAACCCTGTTTTAATGTTAGCCCAACGTCTGCGACGCTGACACAACATTAAACCAACATTGGGTGAGTGTACAATGTTTACTGGAAAATCCCTCCTGTCAATACATGCGTGGGGGTCAGCTGTTTGGAGATCACTGCAGTGATACAGTCAGTTAGCTCTCAAACCCAAAGCCCAGATAAGAGCATTGGTGGAGGTACTAACTCATAAATAACGCTCAAGTATATAAATTTGTTATGATTTGAAAATTTCCTCTTATTGCGGCGTTGTGTATGAAATGCACACACTATTATTATTGTATACCCACGGGCACTATTGCATTCTGGGGGACCCATGTCCTGCGTATTTTAACAGTTTACTATACTTTTTTAATGACACATCCCAAACTCAATTGTGAGGGTGTCACGGTGTACATGTACTTTGTGGTGTAGAATGTGACGTGATAACTCAAACTCTTTTTTCCTCTTCTTCTATCCAGCTAGCTGTTTCTCATCATTATCTTGGATTTTTATATGCAGAAAGCAGATAAACGTAGATTAGTTTTTACACCCTACTCGAATAAGACAATCAGATATTATACTGCGGAGCCGTCCAACAAATCAGTCAGATTATATAAACTCCTTCGCTTTATCCAGTGTATCTGGGCAAATGTTTTTTCGTGGTCGCATCTCACGACTATCTTGTATGGACACAACATATCATTTATGATTTACCTTTTATTTCCCATAGATTTTGCAGCTCTCTTGTAAATGTTTTTCAACGCTGCGTAATTTCATGAGAATTCCATAGAATTTAACGACAACCAAGTCAATAAGTGATTGAATAAATGACCGAATGAATGAATTTATGAATGAATGAATGAATGAATTAATGAATGAATGAATGAATGAATGAATGAATGAATAAATGAATGAATGAATGAATAAATGAATGAATGAATGAATGAATGAATGAATGAATGAATGAATGAATGAATGAATGAATGAATGAAAGAAACAATGAATGAATGAATGAATGCATGCATGAATGAATGAATGTATGAATGATTGAATGAATGAATGAATGAATGAATGAATGAATGAATGAATGAATGAATGAATGAATGAATGAATAAATGAATAAATAAATAAATGAATGAATGAATGAATGAATGAATGAATGAATGAATGAATGAATGAATGAATGAATGAATGAATGAATGAATGAATGAATGAATGAATAAATGAATGAATGAATGAATGATTGAATGAATGAATGAATGAATGAATGAATGAATGAATGAATGAAACAATGAATGAATGCATGAATGACTGAATGAATGAATGAGTGAATGAATGAATGAATGAATGAATGAATGAATGAATGAATGAATGAATGAATGAATGAATGAATGAATGAATGAATGAATGAATGAATAAATGAATGAATGAATGAGCTTTGTGCCACATATAGTGCACATATAGGCTGAACTGGTCCAGTAGAAACTCCTGGAGATGGTGAGATGAATGAGATAACACTGTCCTTCAGACACAAGATTCGAAATTCGAGCTCTCACGATCTGAGGCCGATCACGCTACCTCTTGGTAACATGGACTCCCCACAATATTGAATCTTATGAGTGAGTGAGGAATACACTTTTTGTTTCTTTAAAATCTCAATGCCAGAGCGGGGGCGATCTCCGACTTTCCAAGCTGGCAGCTTTAACCACTGCACAAGGGCCACCATCCTTGTACTTAGACAAGTAGACGAACACCACACCACAGCAAACAGGATATAATGTGTACGAATGTCAGTTTAGCGCCCACAGTCTCGTTTTTAAAACACACACTACATTATTTTCTTTGTCCGACCACTACATTCTAAGCCGGGAATGGATAGTTTTTGTTGATCAAGTACAGACCAATTATCATGGTAGGCCTATGGTGCTATAATCAGTCAGGTATGACCGAGCTGTTGCTTATGAGGGATACTCATTATGGTCGGATGTGTTTTAAGCCAGTTAAAACCCTCAGAGCTCTACATTCTTAGCTGTGGAAAAGGCCCCGACCTTCGGCCTCGGCCTTTTCCACAGCTAAGAATGTAGAGCTCCTCGGGCTTTATCCTATACTTAGTCTCGTTTTTGCTGGCATCGTGTCTCATGGTGGGACTGATATATCTCGCGACTAACGTAAGCCAGTCTGGATCACATGGACTATACCGCTATGTAAAGTTAAAAGGCAACAACTGCTTACTTAAAATTCAAGCAGCTACTGCATTTTGGCTTTGCATAGCCCTTATGACTGGTTATTATCCCAGTCACTCACCGTGGACAGGTTCAATATGCTGATTATGGAGTTCCGGACGAGTATTGTTTTTGTCATGCCTGACAGCACCTCTGATAGATGATGTTATTCAGACAGAGAGGGGACGCCCCGGTGGATGGCCACGGGTGGGTCACAGGGCACAAGGTCGGACTGATTATTTAGCCGGGGGCAGCACCTGGTCTCCTGCCTCGCCCCACAGCCATTAGCAAAAGTCAACTGGCAGTTTCCGCAGCACCTGCCCTGCTGAATTATTTGCAAGGGACCGCTGGTATGGGGTCGGTCTGTGTCCCAATACAGAATCCGGCAAGCATGTCACAGTTGTACAGAACTAGGTTCATTGTTGGGGAAACGCATCTTCCCAACGACATCAAAGCTGGCGGCCTCGAGGTCAAACCTTGCTATCAGGAAGATGGGGCAACGTCACCGACTGTTTTTATATATATTTGCATTCCTTGAGAACAAGTGGTGCAATCATTGGTAACTTTGCTTTGCTTAACTTCAACATGGTAAATGTAAAAAAATCAATTTAAAAAAAAAAAATCTTGCTCATAAAAAATAAAATCATTTGGGTGAAACCTTTAATTTCCTCATAATAGTGTATCAATGGGGCAATGTAAAGTCGACTATTATAAAGTTATGTATTTTCCATACTCCTAGTATCAACAGTGTGTTAGTTTTTATGTATCCGCTCGTCAAAAATGTATCTGTAAGTTTGTAAATCTACCCTGACCTACCCGGTATGGGTGTTATATACCCTGTGCGGTGGTGAATACATCTTCCCTACATCAAGACTAGTCCATTGATGGCCTGAGACCGTCTCCGACCATCAATGGAGCAATCGAGCAATGGAGCAATAATAAAATGTTCTATTTCCGTGCCGACCTTTTTTCAATACATGGAGGCAGTCATGTTTCACCTAATTCACAACGCCAAAAATAGTGCTGATTTTACTACAATATTTAGATTTGTGTGACATGCAATCAAACTGTCAGGCTGTTCATTTGAAAGATTATTTCTAACCAGCCCATTTTTATGCACGATGCACAATTATCATATCACATGCAATGCAAAAATATAATACTGTTCTTAGAAACTTTGAAGTGCAAAGGCGAACAGCAGTAACTGCTCACCGTTCAAGTAAACAGTTATACTGCTGTACGCCTTTGCATGTCAGTGCTACAGAACCCTCATTTAGTGGCATCTCCGGGAGCAGAGGGTCTGGACCCTCAGCTGTCATTTGTAAGAGTCCTGACAAATTACGTAAGGAAACAGTATTATAAAAATGTCGGCATGCCACGATGACGTACAGCCAATTGCCAGGGCCCGGATTTGCACGGCGCCCATTTTACCAGAGGTCAGCCATAAATTGACCCGGAAAACAGACGCTCTCAGATAAACTATTTTCCCGTTATGTTGCGTATCTCCGCAGACGACTTTTTCCTAAGTACACACACACAAAGGTTTGTCCACAGCACGACCGCGTTATGTCGCAGGCGTAATGCCACATAAGCGCCGTGACAAATTATTCATTTGATTGCGAGGCGAAAAAACGAAGGTGTGCGTCATATGCATGCATAGTTGGTATTACTTGAGACCGTTTCTTTGACAGAAAGTAATGTGGGGAAGAGATAAATATAATTATGTGTTGTAAAGTAAAACTAATATTTTAAATAATCCTATGTCATAATATTATGTGATTGCTTAGTTTAAGTAAGGTCGATTTGTTGTATGATTGTAGAATTAACAAAAAAACGAAACGCAACGTAACATTGGCCTGTGGACATTGACGATTCTACCACTTTATACACATTCTAACTTTTCACCTATCCAACACCTATACACATTCAAACACCTATACACATTCTAACACCTAACCCAGAATTTTTTTAGACTCCGAAACACTTTATTTCAATATTTTCAAATGTACTACGTGATTTACCTGTTAATACATACATCAATTGACAATCTATATGTCTACTAATATATTGACAGAAATAGACCAGTATAGAAACGTCTAACATCATGACATAAAATATAAACCTACAGAGATCAAGTTGTATTTCGTTGATATAAAAATACCTGCATACAAATTATTATAATTAGTTACTAGCTCACTTAAATGTTCCATCAAACCGAAGTAGACGTTTAGTGGCATGTTTTCAATATTAAAATACCGGGACGACATAAATCACAATATGGACTTCAGGGCCCTTATTCTCGTACAAGTTACGATATATAATAGGCTTCGGATTGGTCGAGATGGCCATCTCAACCAATGCGAAGCCTACGATCATAGACATAAAAAAGGAATAAACTGTCCACTGGCGCGAGAGCGTCGTGAACTTAGGCGTGCATGCGCGACTAGAAAAAGGGATAACTGATTTCCGGTCCACCTTTCCTGCTGCCTATTTATGTTCTCATCGGCTCGATAGGCGAGTTTTGTCACTATAATTTAAATTACTGGAATAACTAATTGTTCATATTAATGTATTTTTTTATGTTTATGCTAAATATATAAGAAAAACAATGACAATAATTGAGGTTTACAATTAAAATTTGACGCCGAAGCGAAGCTGTTTCAAACTTGACTGCACTGTGACTGATTTGACCACTGCTGACTGTCACTGCCTACAACATCGCTTTCCCCACGTTAACAGGAAACTCCGATACAGAAAACTCCTTCACACACTGTCTTTAAACTGCCAGCATGTCAGTACACCTTTATTCAGACAATAATATTGTCATATTGAATTGAATACATGTATAGACGTCAAATGATAGGTGTTGCTGGGTCACTGTGTGTATTGGACATGGTGTGTGATTACTATGTCTATGATCTATGACCACACATGTGCAGTGACCTGTCGCACATTTTCACGGGAGATACATAATTTATGTGCTTCGGATGTTTCATTCTTGTTGTAATATTTAAATAATTTGGATAATGAAGCAGAAGGAACTATTGTAATTTATTCATTTATTGTATACATTTCTTACGATTCGAAAGATATTGATGATAATCATTAATTTGACTCTGATTGAAATCGTGATCACCACAATGTTAACAGACCCATTAAAAACGATCAAAAACACATGATTGACAGTTTAAAGCGGAAGTAAACCATCCCTTCTCTCGCCAATTCTCGCGGACGGCAGCTCTCACACAGCAATCAGTGTTGTGAGTTTGGAGTCGGCAATCCATCGCTAGATGTCTATGTCTACGATATATCGTAACTTGTACGAGATTACGGGACTACATCTTTTATAGTTTCAGCTTAGTGGTTATCTATGATCTATCGAGGATCAAGACATAACTTAGGGCTGAGATTATATCTTCCCATTTAACTGATGAATTACACAATGCCCTTGCGGAATGTTTTCACAGCTTGATTAACCCTTTAACCGCCAAATTATTCAATCTGAATTTTCACCCACTTGAAGTTGTGTCCCGCTGACGCGATCCACAACTTCAAGTGAGTGAAAATTATTTAGCTTTGACAAAATGGAGGTCAACTGTTTTCAAATATTGCTGATTGATGTCATATTTTTTTTTTTTAACATGTTTAAAAGGTGGTACTTAATGTGCTAATAAAAAATGAAAACCCGAATATATGCGGCACCGGCGATTAAAGGGTTGAGGGAGTTCGTTTTAATTTTGGTCAGAAAAAGAACACTGCAACAGTTGTTGTTCTATCACACAGTTTGTAGATTTTAAAACTAAGAGAACAGATTGTAATTTACAATTATTATCAAACATAGAAATAATGTTAAGTCCAGTACCCTAAAGTGATTACAGTTTGGAACAATATATAGATGGATTTGAAACATAAGAACATGTAGACTATTTCAATGTACCAACCGCATAGAGAGAAAAAAGTACATGCACACTTATTTTCTGTTCGGCATAATATCAGATACCAAATGGGTTAACTCAACAAAAATAACAAGTAATGGTAATCGCGATATTCGGCTGAGTGAAAGTACTTTCAAGAAGTAGAGCATCGAAAGAAAAAACATCTTTGAAGTAAAGGTGACTTGATGTATTAGTTTTGCACGTAATGTAGTAATGATGCTGTGTCGTGTATAGTGTGTTGTCCATTCACTATGTAGACTGAGACGTGGCATGCCTCGGCTCCTCAGGGGGGCTCTTAATTAAAGGTATGGCTGGTGACTGCAGTAGAGGATGTGCTGGAGGACCATGTGAAAGGTCAACAGCCCGCGAGGTGTATAATAGGAGTATAATGGCGGAGCCAGGTCGAAGGTGACGACACAGAAGTGGGTGATTCCAGTCTAACAATGTGGCAAGGTGCGCAAAAACGACAGGAGAGAAACAGACCGCCATAGTTTGAGAAGCTGCGTAGGTTGGGGGAATCATGGTCGTATGTCAAACAAAAAACGACACGAAATCATGGTTGTATCTCAAATAAAAAACGACACGGTGATTTAGTGCTGGCTACATTGTGGGGCAGCGTCTCAGACAATGTGGCCACCGTTATCCAGACTTTGGTGATAATAACGGCAACCCCACTCTCCATTATTCAATGATAGAGGCGCCCGATGGGTATCTCAAAACGACAAACTATGAACGGGTGCTGAAAGTGATGGGTCCACCCCATGTGTGTGAAAACACAGTGAAAGGTAAGGCCGGCTGGCAACCACAAAGAATGAGCGA
Organism: Flabesymbios commensalis; assembly: GCA_964017125.1. Classification (NCBI taxonomy): domain Eukaryota; kingdom Metazoa; phylum Annelida; class Polychaeta; order Terebellida; family Flabelligeridae; genus Flabesymbios; species Flabesymbios commensalis. The sequence continues at coordinate 52,245,746 of OZ024902.1, read as the reverse complement.
GAAATAATTCAGAGAACAATTATGCGTAGCTGTCTGCGACCAGCGGACACGAGGAATTTTTTCCTGTTTGAAGTGAAGTGAAGTGCGCTGAAATGTTGGCCTCTTTCCAGGAACTGACTCACTGATGAATTATGCACTATTTCATATTTTGCTCAGACTGTCATATTTCAGATCCATAACAACAAGCCATTAAAACTCCATGTAAGTAAGTCATGAAAATAATGAAGGATTTTTTTTAAAGATTTGCGCATTTCAGCTAATGTCAACCCTAATATCGGATAATGTTTATGGACCACTGCCTTGACTCATTCAGAAAATGGAATATGCAACGCCCCAGATGTCTTTGTAGTGTTTCAGATTGACGCACTTGTTGCATGCATAAAGGTATATGTGTAAACAGTAACAGAATCGCAGTCGTTTGGAAAGTAAATCTTACTTCGATAGAACCAAGGGGCAACACAAATTACTTACAAAACCCAAAATTAGCAATAATCGAAGTGAAAAAGATTCGTGGTAAAGAGTTCACGGTATGTGACATCCTGTTCCTTTCAAACAAGTCTAATTCTCAATGCAACTGGTTTGAAAGGTATCTTAGACATTCACTTCGTCTAAATTGAATACTTTTCGCTGACGCGAAAAAAAAGTGCAACATTTCGCAAAATAAGAAATGACTGCTAAGTTTGCCTGTCTGCTGGCACAGGATGTCCTGGCACACGTCATGTCTAAGTTATGACCCCTCAGGGATGATTAGTTTCGCCGGAATTGGTCAGTCTGTGATGTCCCCAGATGGACCCATCAGTCACATCGGACGTTGGTCAGTCAGTCTGGACAGTCCAACCACACTGAGCCATGGTCAATATGACATAAAGCATCCGCAGGCTCAATGCTGGGCCAAAGTGGCTGACGTCGGCCCAGCGCTGACTCAACGGATGATGCCTTCTGTGCTGAGCCGCATTTAGATATGGGATTGATGTGAGCCATAGCGGAAGCTATGAAGGCTCATAGTTCCTGATAACTCACCAGAGGGAGCCACGAATATGTTAACACGTTTTATAGTTGGCATATTGCAAACATGTCTAACATTTTGTACGTTACAATTTATTTGTAGTTATTGAATGAGATTTGACTAGTTGCAGACGATCGACACACATTCATGAATCAATCAATTTATAATGATTATTAAACATTACACCACGTACTACATAAAGATCACGCCATAATAACATGTTATTAGTATATATAATAAGGAGCCAGAATATATGATTCCTAAATGTTTGGTAGTCCCTATTGTCTTATAGAAAATAATACGATTTTTTCACAATTTTTCACAGCAACATAACATTGATATGGCAATCCTTATAGACTAAGACTGACTTACCACGAGACCACGTCAAACAAACACAATACCCAATGCTGGATAAATATTCTGTCGAATTTAAAAAAATGGGCCACCTATGAAATTATGTGTGTGTTTGACACGCTGACAAGAAAATGACGTATTTTGGCAAGTATAACCGTATGATTACAAATTCTCCACAGCTGCGGCTAAACAAAGGATATTCGATTTGCGTTTCTGTTTTAGAGAAGTAGTATTTAAAATTCATATTTATCTGAAGCATTTTTCTTGAATAGCTCAATGAATCCTCAGGGCAATTGCGAATCAGAACATTTAACATATTATTATATTATGAATGAAATTAAATTAAACGAATTAATGAATGGTTCTTTAGACGACATGTGTGTATCAGATGATACAACCATCCAGACCCAGTGAATGGATGATGGAACCATTATAGCTCCGGCGTGACAGGGGGCAGTGCTGACCGATGCACCATGGACCCGCTGTAGTATATAATATATTTGTATTACCATGACTCGTATTAACCCTTACAGCGCAGGGATCGACTTCAGACGTCAGAATCTGACGTCTGTAGACAGGGATCCACTTTAGACGTCACAATCTGACGTCTGTAGACAGGGATCCACTTTAGACGTCAGAATCTGACGTCTGTAGACAGGGATCCACTTTAGACGTCAGAATCTGACGTCTGTAGACGTCAGATTCTGACGTCTAAAGTCGATCCCCGCACCGAAAGAGTAAACACATTTACAGTGACCGTGGAAGAAACAGCTAATAGAGACGTTTATTATGTTTTCAAATTGAAAAAAACTTTTGGTCTCCATGGTTGATAGACAAATATTCCAGCGCCGGGTCTAATATAAATCACACGTTATTTTGCCTATTACTTCAAATGCCACGTTATAAATTTGTGATGACCTGATTGTAGCAATGTCCCGAATACACTTGGGCCAGTAGTGATTCTAACAAGATAATTATATGACCACTATTCAACCAGATATTATCTCTGTTACGTCGAGGGCAGCATCTTAGAAGGGGTCAGAGAATTCATTTTGAGATACGTGGTTTGAAGGGCTGCTTATCAATCTGGTTTCATCTGTGTGGGCCGATAAATATCATGCTTCCTCAAGTTTAATACCACAACTTGAGTTTAATATCAATCACTGAGTAGCGGGCGTTGCGGAGGAAGATGTGTTACATTCGTTTTATTATTATTTTTTTATAAGAGCATTGAACACCAGCTTCCAAGTATGTTAAAGATAAAACGTGCGATCAAAATTAGCAAGATTTTAAAATCGCTGAACTCCGTTTTGTTAAATCTGAATAATTTGCACGCACTTGAAGTTGTGCCCCGCGTCAGCGAGGCACAACTTCGAGTGGGCGAAAATTCCTATTAAATAACTTGCCAGTTAAAGGGCCAAGGCACGATCCTTTTCAACTGAACATGGTAGATAATACCGTAGTGTAGTGCTATTTCAGCGATGGCACGTGTAGATTGTAAAACACTGGGGCAAGAAAACTCTGATAGATAGCCTGCACTGCGAGTGAGAGTCGTAGGGGCACAGGACAATACACAGCCAGACAAAATGGCGGCAGAAGAGACCGAAGACGCAGCATTCTACGTGACGAATTACGATGCGTTCATCTAAAGCTGCTTCTATGTTTTGCCAACGTCTTCTAATTGTTGGAACGACATTGACACGCTAACTTGGATATATCGGTACTGCTATGCAAAGACCAAACACAATACCTGCTTACTTGAAAAGTAAGTAGCTACTGCTTTTTATCGTTTCAATATTGTAGGTAAATGGCTTGGTTAGCGTTATTAAAGCCTTGGTTAACCAATTAAACCAATTACTCTATTATGATGTTGTTCAATTTCAAAATAATTCAATTTCAATTCTTATAACAGTATATTTTAGCCAATTAATCAGTTACAATAAATTATTGAACCCAGCATTGCAAAAGAAAATACGTATTATTGAATAAGTTTACTCTTGATTGTTTGATTGATTGATTGATTGATTGATTGATTGATTGATTGATTGATTGATTGATTGATTGATTGATTGATTGATTGATTGATTGATTGATTGATTGATTGATTGATTGATTGATTGATTGATTGATTGATTGATTGATTGATTGATTGATTGATTGATTGATTGATTGATTGATTGATTGATTGATTGATTGATTGATTGATTGATTGATTGATTGATTGATTGATTGATTGATTGACTGATTGATTGATTGATTGATTGATTGATTGATTGATTGATTGATTGATTGATTGATTGATTGATTGATTGATTGATTGATTATTGATAGGCCTATGGCCCTTTCAAAATCATACATGAATACATCGAAGTGTGCAGTAATATATACAATATAAAAGTATATTATACAATCCAAACCGAAAAATGGATAATTAATTCATTAATAATAAATACAAAAATAAATGTAATGGGTTTTTTTTAGAACGGAGCAGGTTATGAAGTGGACACAAGACGTCGAATCAATGCGGGTCTAACGCTGGTCCGCCGTCTACGCCGTTGAACCAACGTCAAACCAACACCGACTCAACGTCCCGCGTCCGCTGAGTAATTAAAAACATACTCACATGGTATCAGAAAGCGTAATTAATTTTTTTTATTTCGACGTTTAAAGGCATGGTAAAGAAAGAGGCTTAAATTCTGTATATATGACGATTCATCATTGGACATAATTCGTATAAATGATTGATTATTTGGTTCATTGAATGGATATAAATATCTAATGCGTAAATCTTGGTAAACAGGGCACTGTAACAAAATATGAATCTCATCCTTTTCCATACAGAGTGGGCATACGTTATCTTGGAGATTAGCAAATCTTAACTGATTCGAATTGATACAACATACCCCCATTCTGAAGCGTGATAAACATTTCCTATAAATAGTGAAGGTAATTACATTAAGGTAAAGCTGTTTATATCTGCATGGTTTAAAATTTCTATATATGTGGTACCTTTCTCTTGTTTGCACAATTTCAGGCCATCGTAGATCACTAGCTTCCATTAACCGCTGTTTTAGAGTATTGAGAAAGCTAACTTCGTTACCAACATTTTGCGACAACCAATATTCTCCAAGGTGGAATCTGTAAAGTATTTCTTTAATTTTATTTGACCAACAGTTCGTGTTATTTCCTGACATACCGCGGATCACTCATTTTCAAAATTTTACACCAATACTTCATACTAGACAATATTGAATATATGTACAATTCATATCTTCCTGTATCACCGTAAACCATAACATTGGGAGTTAAAGAATCATTCAGCTTCAAAACGCGCATGCCTGGGACGGTCAAGTGTAGGCCAACAGTAGCCTATTGAGTACAGATTGACGGCATTAATATAGCCACTGAACTGATTACAAGATACTACTCAAACGAGACATTGATCCAATGCTGTTTCAATGTTAGGCCAACGTCTGCGACGCTGCCTCAACATTGAACCAACATTAGATAAATGTACAATGTTTGAGAGAAAGTCCTCCTGCCCAGCAAACGCAAGACATTTGTATGACATTTATGCAATGGCGGCCCAACGTCTTCGACGTTGGTCCAACATTGCATAAAGTCATACAAATGTTTTGTGTTTACTGGGTGACAATACAAACTTAGGGGTCAAGCAGTTTCCAAATCCCCCAGTAATACAGTCAGTTTGTTTGCAAGTAGGCGACCAAGTAGGGGCAAAAGACAAGAGCTTTGAATTATTAACTCATAGATGTCGCTCAAGTATATATGAACTTGCTGTGATTTGAGAACTTGCTCCTAATAAGGCTTTGGGTATGAAACGCATATTTAGTATTATTATGGAATAGGGCCTTGGCTTCTGGGGGACCCTTGTCCCGCGAATTTTGACAGTTGACTACACCTTTAATACAGGTATGCATTCAAAAATCTCTTCAATGCAAGCAGATGAACATTTTCAATAGCTGTAGTGTTACTACTCATTCCCCAAATTTCTGCGCCATATAACAGTATTGGTTTAATTTAGGTATCAAATACATTAAGGAAAACATTTAAGGAAATGTTTGGAACACTTTTTAATCTTTTATCGATGCGTATGAATGCAGTCTTTGCTCTTGTAGCCAAATAATTTTGGGTACAAGTGTGTCTTAATTTCGTTGAAAACAAAATACCAAGATAGGTGTATTCCACTTCTACTTTCAAAGGTGTATTATTTATAAACCACTTCTCGTGTGCGGCCAAGTGACCACCATTTCTAAAGACCACTGCCTTGGATTTCCCAGTATGTACGGTCAAACCCAGCAATTCTGAAATTTGAAGCAAGATATTAATTTTCCGTTGGAGCCCCTGGACGGTGTCAGAAATAAGAACAATATAATCTGCAAAAAATAAAATGAGTAATTCAGACACATCAGGGTGAAATTGGAGGCTGTGGCCTCCTCTCAAGGTAAGAAAATAGTAGTGGACTTAAAATACATCCTTGCTTGAGCCCGCTTGCAGATTGGAAAAAATCTGTTTCACCCTTATCACAGCGAACATTACAGCGTACGTCCTCATAAATACCTTGGAGAATGACGTGCATTTTTCCGATTATACCATTTTTACATAAGATTTTACAAAAAACACTTCTGTTAACAGAATCGAAAGCTTTTCTGTAATCAATGAAAGCCACATACACTTTACGCCGGTATTTTTGTACAAATGAATTCAAAATAAAAGCATTATCTATAGTAGAGTAACCTCGACGGAATCCTGCTTGTTCTTCTGATATAAGTTTATTATCGTCCGCCCATTTTTGTAATCTTACATTTAAAATCCGAGTAAATTTTTTACTGAAAATACTTGACAGACATATACCTCTATAATTATCAGTGACGTTAACACTACCTTTTTTATATATTGGTATTATGGTCGAATTTGACCACAGTACGGGGTATACATCAGTATCAGAAATTCTATTAAACAGGCTGTGGATATAAGGAATTAAACAGCTCCCTGCGAATTTAAACATTTCACTCACAACACCGTCTGCACCAGCAGCTTTATTATTCTTTAACTGTTTTATACTTTGCTTTATCTCTTGCTCTGTGATTGGAGAGTTAAGCTCACATGCTTCTTTCTGAGGCGTTATATTGTTTAAAATATCGTTTAACAGAGGATTAGTATTCCCGAAGCGGGAAAATGATTAAACCAATCGTTAATACTTATATTACAAAAGCGAGATTACCTGTCCTATTCATTCCACGCAGTAAATTCCAAAATATAGTTGAATCACGCAGACTAGAATTAATATTATCAGACACACTGGAAAAATATGATTTCTTTTTAACCTTAAGCATATTATTTTTATAATCTCGACGAGCATTCAAGTATCGACATTTATCATCATCATGGGATGTATTATTATATTTTCTCAAAAGCTTTCTCAGTTCTTTTTTTTCTAAGAAACACTGTTTATCAAACCATTTACACTTGCCAGTCTTCTGTTTCACAACATATGAATAAGACACAATACTTGCTGATTGAATACAACTTGTGGTAATACATTTAGTAGCTTCATTTATATCTAGCTGCTCTTTATCAAAACAGCTCACCACTGCTTCACTTTCTAGATATGAGCTAACATCCCGAATATAAATTGGCGTACCTTCATCAGTCCATTTAAAGCGTGATTTGGTTACTTGTTCAATACCATTATCTGCAACATTATATGACCCTGCTTCTATCGGCATTTGTGAAGAAATTACCTTCTCGTTTACCATTACACTCTCACAAAATAATCTTGGTTCTTTCGAGACAATAAAATAATCTACGAGACTATTACCGTGAACTGACATGTACGTATATTTATCTGAATTACCTGGAGTGCAGCCATTTAAGATGCCGAAATCAAGTCCAGAGCACAGCGACAGAAGAGATCTGCCGAATGAGTTAATAACATTATCTTGCGATTGGCGAGATTCATCAAGAATGACAGTGGTAACATCCATAATATCGGCTCCGAAATAAGTATTTTTCACACCTGTTCGTGCATTTAGGTCACCACACGATATCACGCTACAGTTCTCTTAGATTACGATTAAATCTAATATAGCTCGCTCTAGCAACACAATTCCGTCTGATATATCTTTGTGATCGTAGAATCGAGATCCCATAGGCGGAATGTACGTAGATATAAACAGAATGTCTTCAGAAGATCCGAATACTAGTTTGCTTATTTTAAAAACAAAAGTATTCTCTAAGGTAACATTTACTTGTTCAAAATAGTTTGATATAGATTGCTCAACAAAACAGATCATTCCCACTGTTCAGAGACAGTTTACGAGCAGGTGCAACATAGCAGTTATATTGTTGTAAACAGGTGTTATCGAACACATCTAAAAATGTTTCTGAGAGACAAACGACAGAAAATAAACGTAAAGAATTGACAAAATCAGGATCGTTTAGTTTGGACGATAAACCCTCTATATTCCAATGTACAAATGATATGTTATTAATAGGGCGAATCTGGTTTATTGTTTTGTCAGATGAATTGAAAATATCAGGACCGTGGCCTACTTCTTATCTTTCTGCTTCGTTGAAGTTTTTGTAGACCGTTTTTTATTGTCTTATTCATGGTGTCATATGTACAGGCGTTACGTTTGCCTTCGTCGTTCACAATGATCAGTTTATCATGGCTAAAAAATGGTTTATATCCAGCCTTACGAGCATCAGTCAATTTATATTTTAAGGTACTACGAATAAATCTCACTGACTTACTTAAGTCCTCCATAAAGTATACTCCTGGCGGCTTTTTGGTTTGTGCTGCTTCAAGAACCACGTCTCTGTCTTTAAAGAAAGACAATTTGACGAATATAACTCTTGGCTTATCCCTCAACTGTTCCGTCTGTCTTCCAGGTTTTGGCAATCGATGTCCCCGTTCAATAGGAATATTCTTTATTCGATCTTTATCCATACCTAGTGTAGAGGGCAATTTATCACGCACAGTCGATTCACATTGCTCCCAGGTTTCTCTGTGATCAGGCTCATCTACCTCTCTGATAATCACATTATTTCTTCTTGGCTGACTTTCTAAATTATCCAACTGTTTTCTCATCTCACCGTTCTCTTGACGCAGCCCCGCTACTTCTCTTGGAGATAGTAGAATATCTCAGTTCTACAAAATTAATATTTCACCATGCATAGAGCAAGTCAACTTCGTGAACTTTATTCTAATATAGATCCAACATAATACTCTCTAAGCTGATGCTGTTAATGCCAAGAAAAATAATTTACATTTTCACCCAGTTGAAGTTGTGTCCCGCTGATGCGATCCGCAACTTCAACTTTAAGATAAGAGTGAAAATTATTGAGATTTGGCAAAACGGAGGTCAACGATTCAGAAATCTTGCTGATTTGATGCCATGTTTTATTAACGTTATCATGTTTAAAAGCTGATATGTAATGTACCAATACAAATTGTCGGTTTAATTTCTCTGAGTCAAAGCTGATCCATAAAAGCACGAAACCTTGGGCCAAAGTCGTTTTAATAAAGGCCCAGCATCTACGACGCTGGTCCAGCATTAAAACAACATCAATTCAATGCCTCGTATTTGTTGGTACCCTGCAGATGATTGCCTGGCAAGATGGGTAATATCTGCAAGTAACATGAAATGACAGCCTAGCGCTGGCACAACGCCAGTCCCATGGTAGATATTGGGCCAGCGTTGTATCAGTGATCAGCTGACATCCCAGCAAACCCAAAACATTTGTATAACATTGTTTATAACGCCGGCCCAACGTCTTCGACTTTGGTCCAACATTGTTCAAATGGTATACAAATGTTTTGTGTTTGCTGGGATGACTTGTTTGCTGGTCCATGCCGCCAGATGTGACTATCCGGGCCATAACCGTCATGTTATCTCAGATTGGACGACCACTAAATATCTGTTTTTTCACAAATAATATCGCGCGGTTTATTCGCCAGGTGGCGTTAAGCAGCACGGCTAAATGTCGCCAGTTTGCGGCTGTTTGTCTTGCCCGCGGGCCGCTCCGGTAAATGCCAGATTAATGAAGCCACAAACCGCGGGTTATAGGTGGGGTTTGAGGTGACGTCGATACCCGATGGGTCATAATACGTGTCATTATATGCGGTCGTGGTGTCAACCCGAACAAAACGCCTGCTGAAAGCCACTTCCGGCCAAGATGGCCACCGTTCCCTCGGCACTCAGCTCGGCTCCGATAACAAAAATACGACTCTGAGATGCGTAGCCATTAATAATGTCGTCATATGTAATAATTTCAGCTTGTCGTGGGTGGAAATTTGCTGATCAATAAACTTGGGGGATAACTCGTCCCGCTGGGACTGAAAGGGTGTATCTGCCACTTTGTGAAGTGGCAGATACACCCTTACAACTTCAAGGCTGTAGACTGTTACCGGTCGTGAATACTGCCGCCATGACAAAGAGCAATGTGTTCAGTGTATCCAAATCTGGCAAGAGACGTTCACTTGGGTTGTTTTAATGTTGGGCCAGCGCCACAGACGGTGGGCCAGCAGTAAACCAAAACAGTACATGTGGAATGGCATAATATAATCTAATCAATTAGTAACATGGTAGAATCTAGATACTTAAAAAAAATACGAGGATTTTATGACAGTACCCCCCCCCCTATATAGTACGGCTTCTTTGACCAATGTTGGCTCAATGGTTTATCATTGTAATGGTGGGGATTGTAGGAATAATATACTATGCGAAGAATGGTGGACAATAGTAAAGCCTGAATGTATGGCATCATTAAACAATGCTACTCCAGTGAAGTTTACTGACAGGGTGAAAACGGACAGCTACATCCGTTGTGACACAATACCAGAATGATGAAAAGAATTGGCTTCAAACTTGTACCGTATCCCCGCGCATAAACGTGCATGCACTTATAAGTGAAAATCGACTGTTTTAGGCATGGCTCCAAAGATATTCTTGTTCGCTTTTAATTGCATGCACTTATATTCGAATACTACGTGCATGCACTGATATTCAAAAATTAATACGCGTACCACTGTGTAACTCAGACACATACTGCAGGTGAAAATAATATCGATATATGTTGACTTTTATAATCCATTATTAGTATATGTCCATAACAATTTTTAAAAGGTCATCATGTTTGATCGTAAGCACAAACTACATTGTTATTTTTATTTAGACATTAAGAGATAATTGCTACTTAATATAGATATGCGGCGACAGTTCAAGCCGTCAAAGTGTGTTTGCATGGCTGTGATAGCTGAAAAGCGTGGACAAATGAGGTGTGATATCACTGTTCAGGTGGTGTCAACACCTATTAGCTGGAGTGAATCCCCTAAGTTAACTTCATAGTAACAGTCATTATATACTAACGTTAGCTTAGTTTACTTTGCATCGGGATAAATCAAATAATTACGACTTTAAAGAATTTGAGGAGATTTAAAATTTATATGTTCGAATATAAGTGCATGCACTTATTTTCGAAAACTAGGTGCACCTTCAAAAATAAGTGCATGCACGTTAATGCGCGGAGATACGGTAGATATAGACATGGCGTCGTGCGAAATGTCGGAAGAGTGAAGTGATGGCATCATAATCATAACGAAGAAGACGAGTGTTCGAATGATCAATCAGAAAACCATGACTCGTCCCCTTGGATATGAAAGTGTGTATCAGTCACATTACAAAGTGGCAGATACACCTTTTCATATCCAAGGGAATAATTATAGTGGAGGATAGGGACAAGTGCTAGCATTATTTTAACAATAAAGATATCTAATCGACAGAACTAGAAGGCGATAGAGTTATGTAATAATACCAGAAACGTATTGAAGACTAATAGTGGTACCACAACACAGAAAGAGAGGCATCGCAACACTGAATTGCCACATTGTAGCAAATAATAAAACAACGTTAATAAAATAAAATGTGATACAGTATACCTAGTATTATGTCCAAACAATGCCTAGACGATGGACACAAAAGAATCAGAAAGCCAGGGTATTGCGGAACAGTACCCCAATAGTGAGCAGTAGCCATTGCATCCTGGCAGATCACTTTGACGATGGACAGCTCTATTGCCCAAAATAACTCCTAAAACCCGGTGCCTCGTGGCACTGAACCTCGACGGTGAACTTGAACACTGACAAATCAGAACCAGAAAGCCAGGACATCGTGGCACAGTACCTCAACGGTGAACTGAACACTGACAAATCAGAGCCAGAAAAACAGGACATCGTGGCACAGTACCCCGACGGTGAACTGAACACTGACAAATCAGAGCCAGAAAAACAGGACATCGTGGCACAGTACCTCAACGGTGAACTGAACACTGACAAATCAGAGCCAGAAAAACAGGACATCGTGGCACAGTACCCCGACGGTGAACTGAACACTGACAAATCAGAGCCAGAAAAACAGGACATCGTGGCACAGTACCTCGACGGTGAACTGAACACTGACAAATCAGAGCCAGAAAAACAGGACATCGTGGCACAGTACCTCGACGGTGAACTGGACACTGACACAACAGAACCAGAAAGCCAGAGCGTCGTGGCACAATATCTCGACGGTGAACTGGACACTGGCACGACAAAACCAGAAAGCCAGGACACCGTGGCACAGTACCTGGACGGTAAACTGAACACTGACACAACAGAACAAGAAAGCCAGGGCATCGTGGCACAGTACTTCAACGGTGAACTGGACACTGGCAAAACAGAACCAGAAAGCCAGGGCGTCATAAATAGTTGGATCACTGGGAATAAGAAGACACCGGTGGACAGCCGCATTGTGTCAGTGAAGAAGGAGAGGTGCCCGGGTTAACTGACAAGGACTCCCCAGAACACGTACAGCAAACCAACGCTCAGCTGTGTCTCAATGGCGGGCCAGCGTCGCAGCCGCTGGTCTGCCATTGATACACAACTGAGCCATCACCAGATGCCAGCGAAATACAATCTGCCAAGCCAAGCTCATTTCGAAAGCTTGATTCCCATCAAATTTGTCTTGAATTTTACTCCTCTGGCAATTCATTGTTGAAATTATGAAAACTGGAAAGATAACAAAATAAATTCGCCTAATGTCATTGCTGATTTAACGTAGACGCTTCCGGATGAAGTGCAACACGTCTTCTGGGCGTTGGGCCTGATATGCTGGCCCAATCGTATTAGCTCTGTTGGTAAGCCAATTCAATTTATCTTCCTAATTCCACCTGATCCCACTCTAAGCCCTGGCAGCACCGTGTGAAAAATCTGAAATCCATTATGTAAGTTTCAGCTCAAACCATAGCTACATATCTACTCATTGTAGAGACGTACTTTTCATAATTTGTCATGATTTTAATTTCAAATAATTCGCGGCAAATGTACAAATATATAGACATGGTAAAAATATCGATACGGTATATTATACTAGTTCGATCCCCTCAGATCTAATTTCAGGCGCAGACCAATAGACCATGACGGAGACATCTCACGGTGGCTAGGCCCTATATATAACTACACTGAAATCCAATCATCAGCTGCAATGTTGTCAGCTAGCAACCAGAGTGTCATCTGTGCCACTCAAATGAGTGGCACAGATGACACTCTGACTGCTAAGGGGGGGGGGGGGGAGTTCAGAAACATTTTTAATCTGTCAAACCAGGTTCTGACTTGCTGTAATTTATATTGTCAGCATCGTGAAAGACAACCATATGAGGAGAAGCACTAAATAATAATTGTCACTCACAAAAGAAGCAAAAGTATTTGCAGTGAAGGGATACGGCTGTATTTTCGATACAAAAGCCTATTAAAAAATGGATCTTTACTTATATAGGCTGAGGCATCATATGAATGATTGAGGGAAAAATGATGAGATCATGACAATTAACTAATAAAATTATCTATTATATGTCGTCGCCTCGGAGCTAAAGGATCCTATCTGACACTCGTCAGAGTGGCAGATAGGATCCTTCAGCTCCGAGGCGACGATGTGGTAGCTGATGCTGTTAAAGGACTGACAATAATAACTCATCACCACGCCCAATGAATTACGTAAACCACTACGGGAAATTGTTCATAACACTTCAAAGATTAGGATTTCGCATTTACTTCTTGTTCCATTTCATCATCTCTGGAAGCAGATATTTCACGGCATTCAGCTGGAGATAATATTAACGCCCATCCTTCTGCCAGAAAGGGTGTGGCTGTCGTAAAGGGGAGAAGAGCCTGTTTCTGGCAGTGCCCGTTGCATCCTGGACCTAGCAAACACAAAACATTTGTATAACATTTGTACAACGTCGGCCAATGTCTTCAACGCTGGCTCAACATTATACAAACGTTATACAAATGTTTTGCGCTTACTGTGGAGGCAGTCTGTCTGTCTGTCTGTCTGTCTGTCTGTCCACGACAGGGGTTGTCCGGCAATGATCGCGGGTCATCGTGCCTGGCATCAAGTCCTGGCCCCGAACAACGGATCGTTTTCCAGCCCGTTGACCACGCGCTGTGCCGTGGTGCGGGCGAGAACCCGATAGCAGACACCGCCACTCCGCGCATGCGTAATACGCGCGGGGACCCGGTTGGAGTGCGCCCCGCGCATGCGTCATAGGTCAGAGATCAATCTGGACTGCAAGGGAGACGTCAGAAAGTGGATCTTTTACTGACTTGGCGGATGTTCCGCGCCCCTCTGCACGTTTAACGGTCGATCGGCTGATCACCCCCATCCCATCGAACTGAAGACTTCTTGAACGTCTTGGCAACGTCGTGCGACGTTGCCACGACGTTCAACAAGCGTCTTCTGATTGCTCTCACCAAAATCGCGGTGATTTTTCCCTCAGCGGTGGCGTCATAAAGGATCCGAAATGGGAGACGAGACCCTCAGTTGAAATTATTGTTTCCCATTCTTTTATCTATATGGGGCTAGTGTGCCTCACACCAAGTAAAATAATGGTTTATTGTATTTGAAATCGGCGCTTTTCTCGTTGCTGTGAGCATACTAAGAACATCGTCTATTTGTACATGTATGATGTGATTACATAGGGTATAGTACATTGTTTATAGTATTTGTACTTGAAACTGTACATGGGACTTTACAGGCTGCACATAAATTTCCGTGCTATAGAAGACCAGTGAAACATTAATTTAATTATTTTAGAAAAGCATTCAGTGTACGTCGCGCGCCAATCACTTTTATGTGATGACAGCTTTGACAACAGCCTCAGGCATTGATAATCCCTGCAATCATGATGCTTTGGCCTATGTTGGTTCAATGCCGATCCACCGTCTGCGACGCTGGCTCGGCATCGAACATATAGGCCAATCTTTCGTGTTTTCTGGCTCACTGTTCGACGTGGATGCCGAACATTGTTTTTTAACACATGAGAAGTGAATGAGCTTACCCCTACAGGCGAATCCACTCAACTGGCTGTGATCTAACCCTCCGGTCTTCAAAAACTTGAAGCAGCACCTGAGCCTATGTCAAATGAGTATTGTTTTACAAAGCAAAATTATTTTTTGGTGAACACTCATGCCACATATCCAGCCGTTTTTGTCCAGCTTCTACTTGTTATGTTGGCACTTTTCATATCACTCTTGACTAAGGGTCTTGTCTAAATCCAAAAATCCGGGAAAAACTCGGATTGTTCAGACCCCAGCCACTCACCCCCCTTCCCAATTTTTTTTTTCCTTGAAACATTTGGAAACATGAAAACAACACAAAAAAACACAACAAAACACAAAATTTCCCCCCCCCCCAAAAAAATATGGAGTCGGGGCTTGACCCACCAACTCACTTCCGAGTTTTTCTCTGATTTTTTGGATTTTTTTTAACTTGACAAAACCCCTAAAGTGGTCTGGTGTGAATCCAGGGGTTACTGTTCGAGACCGCGTTGGTGCATACAGATACAATCACTATGGTTAATAAAAAAATAATAATATACTAGTAGATAAGTTTAAACGTCTGCAAATTTTCACTTGAATAGCATAGGCATTGGTATTCGAGCAGATCGTCACTTTATGGTACTAAAGGGTAGTATCTGCCACTCGACCCTCTGATGCCAATATGACGTGTTCACCATCAACTGTTCAACGTTTCACACTTAGCATGAAATACATGTTACAACCGTTTGTGTGAACTTCTCAATGCGAAACCAGCGTGATGTACGCAGAGAGCAAAATTATTAATTAAGCAGCAGAAAAAAATGAATTTCTCTCATTTACTAAAAGCATTGCTAAATACAGAGATCTTTAGTGGGGAGGGGTGCTGTAAGGAATCCTCAAATTTTGTTCCTGTTGTTCCCGTTTTATCCCTCAGTATATCAAGTCAGTGCAAAGAATTTCGTTATAAATTTTACTCTATATTTAAAACATTATTTGTTTAAAATAACTTTGCATCAACAAGAGTCGAAATTTAAATTTACCCTATATAGGCCCAATAATTTTTAACTGTTTGAAAAATAATCTATTTTCTCAATCGGGCACAAAAATATTTTTTAAAGTTGGTGAAAGATGATGTTGATTCAATATTTCTTTGCGGCCGAGAATTAGCTGCATTTGTAAATATTTCGCCACCTGTCACCTTCACAAAAGCTCGCACAAATACATAATTTCTCCGCACAGATGCATCAAATACTTTATTCAATAGATTTTGCGTACAGAAAAGTGCGTCCCCTTCACACCCACACACCCACACGAGCAGACGTATCGTCAGGCGAGTTACGCGCATAATCACCCAAACAATCACTCCTGAGCACGTCCAGCCCTTTAACCATATAACCGCCAGTCACGATTAAATTTTTTTTAAATTTTTTATTAGCCCTTTAAATACCAGTTTTTTTATCACGTTTTTGATAAAACGTGACAACAATCAACATGATTTAAAATCGTAGAACTCCATTTCGTGAAATCTGAATGATTTTGACTCACCTGAATTTGTCAATCACGTCAGCGAGACACAACTTCAAGTGGGTGAAAATTCAAATTACATAACTTGGTGGCCAAAGGGTTGGGCGCTGAGCGCGGTTATATTAGTTTAAAATCCGTTTTATCAATAGGTTAAGTCACGGTTATTCAGAATGATATTTGTGCTTAAACATCATTATTTGCCAATATTTGGTTCGAAATTAAAGAAATATGGGTAATTTTCACCCACTTGGAGCTGTGTTTCGCTACCGCGACCCACAACTCCAAGTGGGTGAAAATTTAAATTTAGGTGAAGAGCTAATATAACGACAATCTATTATGTTTTTTTCAGCTTATTCAACGAGAAAAAATAATACCAAACAATCAATTACTATCTATGTTTTGCTCGACAAAGAATGGGAAATGAATCGTCCCGATCTAAAACATGCCTTGTTTTTTTTATATTGTGCGTCAACACAAAATGAACGAGCAACCGAGATTAAAACATCTCATGAATAGTGAATGATGTACAATCGGGGTTCAATGTCAGATAGGGTTATGTCACACTATTTGATAGTATCTGAACTCGCATTTCAGTTATCTCTGAACAATTCATATATTTTAATAATATATGTGCGCATTCTGTACAATGCCGAAATGCAATAGAAAACTAGAAAATACTGTGACTTTTCAAGTAACAATAAAGTTTGGATGTCAACTTTTGCGACTTTTTGCGACATTTGGAACATTTGGACCATTCGAAACATTTGGAACATTCGGAGCATCTGAAACATCTGGAACTTTCTGATACATTTGAAACATTTGGAACTTTCCGACCATTTGGAACATTTTCACCATTCGGAATATTTCGGGCATTTGGAACATTTAGAACATTTGGAACAATTTGAAAATTTCGCCCATTTGGAAGATTTGGAACATTGGCGAGCGTTTGTGATCATTTGCGACTCTTTGCGACTGTTTGCAACCGGTTGCGACCATTTGCGCCTATTTACAACAGTTGGCGATCGTTTGCGATCGTTTACGACCGTTTTCGACCGTTTACGACCATTTGCGACCACTTGCGAATGATTAGGACCGTTTGCGACCCTTTGCGATCATTTGCGACCGTGTACGACCGTTTGCAACCATTTGCAACCATTTGTAAGCAGAGTAAACATAATCTGACTTCTACTAACTCCCTCGTAAGTCGTTATCAAACTTTGCATAGAGTTTTCAATATTCGCAAACATAATCATATAACGCTGTTTATCAGTGACTGTGACTTTTGCTATATATTCTGATCCCGATACCATTACACGCGCGGGGCAGGGTGGGGGAGGTGTAGTGATCCAGAGAGATGCGGCTCACGTCCGACCCGCGCTCGTCAGGGACCCCGGCCCCAACTCCCGGCACAGGCGATGCCCCTCGATTAATTAGGGGCCAGAATTCAGAAGATCGTTGAAAAACCAGCCTCGCCGTAAACGGGATACCCGGATCCAATGCCGGTCCAAAGCCGGACCGGCGTCGCAGACGACGGTCCGGCTTTGGACCGGCATTGAACGGACGTAACGCGTCCGTGCCGTGATGGGAGATAGACGGCGGCGGACCCCACCCCGCTCCTTGCGGCACACCTGTGGCCCGCACCCCCGGGGCTCGGTAGAAGGGCAGGGGGGTCTCCACGGCATGCAATCAACCCACACTATACACGGCACACAGCAACCCTCCCCATCCCTCACACCAGCATAATACGCCATATCTGACGCATCAATGAACAAACAATGTATGGATGTATGCAGTAACTTCACCCCCGGGGAAAATAGAAACTTTGTAATATTTCCTGAATGTCTTAAATGTTTCTGACATTTCAAAGTGATCACGTGTGAGCTTCACTGACCGAGTGGTCACGTGTTTGACCTTTACGTCTCTGTAGACCCCGGATATAAATTTTGCGTGTACTAGTGCTAGGAAGATTGTATGTTTTTTTTCGCTTCGCTCTTTACATGATTCGAGTCTGTCTCAGTTTACCATAATATATCAGCTGACTATGCAGCTATTTATTAGATTACAGTTTTTTTATTTTATCCAATTATTTAGGTTACATGACCTGCACTATGAGCATTAAACCATGATAAGTAAATAATTATCGCAGATGAATTTCGTGGTTATAGTTTTTGAAAGAGACTAGTCTGAAAAAGTCTATTCACTTAATAGAAAGTGCTCCTTTTAGGGCTGTACTGTCCGTGTGTGTTAGTGTTGCAAATTGTTATTACAAATCATAATAAATATTTTTTCTGAGTAGTTCTGTCAATTGCCGTGTGATGAAACTGTAAACATAAATCTACCAACAGACACCAGACGTTGGCCCAATATGTGGCAGATAAAGTGGCAGATACACCCTTTCATATCCAAGGAGATATGTTGTATAAGCGGGGCATTGGGTACCATTAAATCTACGGAGGGTATTTTTATTTTTGAAAGAAATTATTTCGGGCAGACCTTAAATACAATAAATAAATAATTTCGGGCAGACCCTAGATACATTAAATAAATAATATATTTTGAAATTTTAAAATTGTCAGCGCTCTGCCGTTACGGATTGAAATAAATAATTTGTCCACGTCAAATGAATGGTACTCCACCCCCCCCCCCCTTATACCATACAACCTGATTCCAGCAGACACGCTGTTTTGTCCCAATGCTGGGTTAATGTTGGCCAGCGTCGAAGATGGGGGCCAACATTAACCCAACATTGGGACAACGTCCCGTATTTGCCAGGAGCGGGTTGGATAATAATTTCCATTCCAGGCAAAGCGCACATGCCATGTAGTCACTGTGGTGCAGGAGAGAAAATGACACGAAAAGCTGTTTTTGTTGATGGATTTCGATTTTTGATGGAGCATGACATACGCCCTCTCACCTGGGATTGCTGCTGTTATCCGGCTGCCCTCAACAGCTAACCTCACTAGCTAACTATAGCGCTGTGTAAACGTTGTTTTAACATGTTGAAAATTAACAAGATCTGTGTGTGGGCCTACATTTTTACGCCAATTTTTAAATTTGACAAAAGAAGGGTAGCACCGTAATTACTGAGTTATCGGTCACCAAGTGGTATTTCGTAATGGTACAAAAAGGCAAATTTAGCAGTTTTAGACCATGCTTTGAGCCTGGATCATAAAACATTGATTATAACATTGATTATGAATTAGTCTTGCTGCACTTCTGGGCTCGGTTCTACTGAGAACTTTGATTGATCGATCAATTGATTTATTGGTTGATTGATTGATTGATTGATTGATTGATTGATTGATTGATTGATTGATTGATTGATAGATCGATCGATCGATCGATCGATCGAACGATCGATCGATCGATCGATTGATTGATTGATCGATCGATCGATCGATTGATTGATTGATTGATTGATTGATTGATTGATTGATTGATTGATTGATTGATTGATTGATTGATTGATTGATTGATTGATTGATTGATTGATTGATTGATTGATTGATTGATTGATTGATTGATTGATTGATTGATTGATTGATTGATTGATTGATTGATTGATTGATTGATTGATTGATTGATTGATTGATTGATTGATTGATTGATCGATCGATCGATCGATCGATCGATCGATCGATCGATCGATCGATTGATTGATTGATTGATTGATTGATTGATTGATTGATTGATTGATTGATTGATTGATTGATTGATTGATTGATTGATTGATTGATTGATTGATTGATTGATTGATTGATTGATTGATTGATTGATTGATTGACAGTGAGAACATACAAAAGTATGCGATAAATTGTCTGCTATTCCGATTTAATTTCTAGATGTATTTGAATAGGCGTATTAATACGAAGTCAACACACGTAATTCTATTCTTTGAAAGATATTCAGTTTTATCACCAAGGATTAAATGCAATAACTGAAAAAAACTTCTATATCAGCAGAATACATTCTACAGAATGGTTCAACACGCTTATGGAATATTCTATACATGTAGCATGTGGCCCGAATAAACAAACACTAGGTAGCATATTTCCTACAAAACATCTAATATTGATGTTTGTAGTTTTAATAATAATATCAATAGAATTTACGCATAGGACTTATAATTATTCTTATCTTAGTACACTTAATGGGAAATATTGCGATGCAATTCTCGTAATTCAGTGGTCAGCTCGCTTTGTTTCACATCGCCAAAATTTTAACCCAACTCCATTTTTCTCGCAGAAGGAAATTATATCCGCGGCCCCGCCCTCTTACATTTGTCACTTGACGGCAACATGGACCGTAATATGTGGTATTTCACAGTACAGATGACCAGTATCCCGGTGAACACAAAACATTTGTAAAACATTTGTATAACATTTGTACAACGTCGGCCCAACGTCGAAGACGTTGGGACGACGTTGTACAAATGTTATACAGATGTTTTGTGTTCGCTGGGATATAATGTCCATCCATGTATAACAGCCGCCGCCTATTACACCCTGGCTGATCCCGGCCCCAGGCGCGATGAAGGATCCCTGTTCAGCGACCTACAGCCATCTGGGATTAGACCCGGGATTCCCCCCTCATGTAGCTCACAGCCTCGCTACCAGAATAACCGACCTCGTTTTGAGACCCGGCTCACAGTCGGAGCCCCCGGGCCATTTCTGGCAGCGGCCTCTGCTTTTTCCCCTGTTTTCAGGCTGCGGTTTGACGGGTCGTCAAATCATCGGCAATAGAAGGCATTTGTGGCGCGTTGACATGCAGAGCTAGTCTTATAAAGATCCTCGGAAAGTGGGTTCTTCTACGGGATGTGTTTGTCTTTTAACGTCCCAGCACCCACGAGGCGTTGAACCAGTGTTGGTTTGATGTTCGACAAGCGTAACATTAAACCAACATTGGATCAACGTCTCGCGTTCGATAAAGTTGCGGTCGACAAGGGTATTCTCGAATTTCGATATTGACCCAAAAGCTAAAAACATCGTTGTTTCCCCAACAACTCTGAGGGATCGCTGAAAATATTGTAGTAGAAAACATCTTAAAAAATCTGTTTAAAAGGAGCAACAAAATAAAAGTTTGCAATTTTAAAAACGATTATAATTTATTCAGCCGTGGAAAAATGGTGTTCATTATAACTAAGACCAAGGACTTCATTCACGACTAATAGGCTCCTGTGCGGGAGACATGATTATACTTATTAATGCCATCCATCCTTGATGTCAACCTTTTATTTCGTCAATTAATGTACTATGATATTGAACTGCGTGCCACTGTGACATCACAAAAGGTAATTATTCAAAGTTTTTACGATATCTATCTTTGCGACTTTGTGACATTACGTGTGGTGATTAATCAATGTATGATCTTAGCCTACAGCACAGTAACCTCGTGTTTCCGCTGATTTTTGTACTTTAATTATATCCATGACTCTTATTCAGATTAAGGTTATAAAGGCCTTTTTAAATGAGGTTATTTTCAGTGGCAGAAATTGAAAAAAGTTCAATTGATTAATCTATTTTTCCGACACTATTCATTTTTGTCAGCGCCACAGCATATAGGCCTACGTTGGCCACACCATATCTGAACGGAAAGCCATCAATTATTATCATAACCATTTTGCAAATGTAGTATTATCCCTAGCACCAGACAAGAGCAACAGAGATATTACTAGCCTACAAAAATAATGCGCAGCAACAAAAGTATTAACTTAATGCATAATTATTATTTTCTCCCTTATAAACGAAATTGACTTGAATTATTAAACCCTTTAGCCTCCAAATTATTTAATTAGATTCTTCACCCACTTGAAGTTCTGTCTCGCTGACGCGATCCACAACTTCAAGTGAGTGAAAATTATTCAGACTTGACAAAATGGAGGTATACGATTTTTTTTTTTTTGGATGATTTCACGTTTTATCTGTAACATGTGTTAATAAAAATGACAACCCGAGTATATTGGGGATCAACGATTAACCCTTTAACCGCTAGTGCCGAATTTATTGGGGTTTTCACCTAATTATCACCACATTTAGTGCCGCATTTTAAACATGTTAAAACCATAATGTGACATCAATCAGCACGATTTGAAAAGAGTTGACCTCCATTTTGTCAAATCTGCATAATTTTCACTCACTTGAAGTTGTGGATCGCGTCATAATTTTCACTCACTTGAAGTTGTGGATCGCGTCAGCGAGACATGACTTCAAGGGCGTAAAAATTCCAATTGAATAATTTGGCGGCTAAAGGGTTAAAGGGTTAAATTCATAAGTGATTCAATCCATGATGAGGACGCCGTATTTGTACTGGACTATACCATTCAAATTTGATACCATTTGCTTAAAATTATATGCACGTGCCTGAAAGTTTAAACTTGTTATAATATAATTAAACCAACTGTTCCATACTGATTATTATTTTATATATATTTTTTAATTTACGCACATGCATCAGTAACTGTTACTGCTTGGTGTAGCACGCTGTAGACCTATTACGTTGGTGATGTGAGTCGGTATCAAATTGTGATTAAAAATAACCTTTTCTTCGCACACTATGTACAGCATTGTCATAGGTTATTGTTCTCTTTTTTAAAATAAAATCATGAATGTTTTTCTAGATTAATAGTGTGTTCAGAATAAGGTTGATCAGTTCTGGATAACATTAACCTTTCACACACTACAAGATAATTAATGCACTAAAACATTTTTTATTTTCCAGTTGAAAAGCATAGCATAAATATTTACTTACGACAGTTTTGAAATGTTATTTTAATATTTTAGGAACACTATCTTCACATGTTATAAATCCAAATAATAGCTTGAGCATGAATTTTTACAGTTGATAAGTCCCAGTAATCAACTAATATAGATTACATTACCTGATTAATCTTCACAACAGTCAAAGACAAAATAATTAAAAATGTAATCCCAGTCAACACGATACACCGACCCAATGTTGGCTCAATGTTTGCCTTGTCAAATGTTTTTCTGTGAATACGAAATCTTTATTAATCATAATTAGCTACTGGGCTAATATGCAAACTAATAATTACGTCTTACCTTCACAGCAATACATACACTACTAAAATGTAAAGTATTACAGAGACGTTTAAAAAAGCTGTCACATATCAAAAAGGCTTCTAGCAATGCTGATTATGTTGAAACAATTAAATCCATTTTGTAAATAAACACTTCGCCAAATATGACTACATGGGAATGAATGGTGAATGTACTGTTTAATAATCCCATTCATAGGATAGCCGGCTCAAGTATACCCTATTCAATTCTGACCACATTTAAACAACAACAACTTGACGGACGATGATACGCTGATTCCATCATGTGACGGATTTTGTAACCGTCAATTTTTCAGGGGTAGGGTGCATGTAATATAGTCAACTCAAGTAAAATCACGGAGTTAGGTACTTGCAAAAATAATTACATTTACAGTAGACAGATCTGTTTCCCATGGTGTCCCGGCCTTGATCCGCTTGCCCCGGGCTTTGTCATACTAGAAATATAACAATCTCACTCAATGGCTCAGCCTTGGTTCTATAGTGGGCCAATACTGGACCACAATATCCAAAGCTAAACCGACGTCATAACCGACGTCATAACAGACGTCCGTCTGACACTCTACATGGCTGTCGTTTACCTTCCTTCTGCGGCCGCCTGTGCTTGCTTGTCTTTACACTTGCAAGAGATGCCTGCAGATCTGCAGAGCCTCACTTAAGACGAGACGGACTAGTGCTCGTGGCGCGACCAGATTGTTATCGTGTGCGCATTGATGCAGACAGTGGCCGACGACTACTACCCAAGGGTGTGGTCCCTAAATTTCGGAAGAATACAAATAAGCCAAATTTGATCGACTGAAAATATCGTTTTAGTTCGCTATAACACATTGGTAAACTGTACCATAGCCTCAAATTTTCTCTGACACTGCTGACCAAAAACAGTATTCTTGAAGCCATTGGCATGGATATATATTATATAAAAAATAAAGATCAAGTGTTTCAAAACGATGGTGATTATTTCAGATTTAAATATATGTTTTTTTCCAAAATGTGTGAGGGCCATTTGGTAGATAAAAAAAATCGAAAATCTAATTTCATTTTTTTCCCTGGAGTTGGCCTCCTTTGCATCCATACAATCAAGATTAAACACGGTGGCCATTAAGCCAGAACCGTATCGCGTCAAACTGAGCCATCAGTCGTTTTTGTTTTTTGCCACTGAACTAGGTCATTGGGTTGGTCAATATAAATTTGGAACAAAAATCTGTTTTTATATCAATAATTTAGAATGTCCCTAAGTAGAAAGAACACGTCAGTGTATTTGGTGGATACAGTAACTTTCCTGTATGGATCACACATGAGCGCCTCGGTTGATCTTCACTGAAGTAATGGAGATTGTCGTTAAGCACGGGCGGCTGACGTTTCCACCTTCTGCATTATCGCCCGCAGGAGACTTGTGTCCTACAGTGGCTCAATGCTGGGAAAATGAGGCAGACGTTAGCTGTTTTCTTATCTAACGCTCTGCCAACATTGAGTATTAGCGCGATGCCAGCAGGAGCATTATCGGCACAAAGCGCGGAATAAAACCTCGTCGCTCGCCGGCCGAATTGCAGTCATTGCCATTTGAGCGACATACTTGTAAATGACGGGCCGGTCTGAAGAGAGCTTCTGGCGATTGCTAGCAGAAGGATTCTCAATGCGCACTTTCAGGAAATAACATAGTACAAAGCACACGTTGCTGTAATGTTTTTTGTGGGTTTTGTATGGCAGGCTATAACACATGTATGTGGAACATTTCTCTGTTATAACATAAAGAAAAATACGTTTTGCCATGTTTAACCCTTTAAGCCCTCACGATGCATTAAAGCATCATTTTACATCCCCGAAAACAGACTCAATTTTTCTACAACCAAAGGTTTTAAGAACGAAAATTTCGATGAAACTGGTTTACCAATACATGGCAATTTTCTTTATTTTTAACCCACATCAAATCATTTTCATCCACTACAAGTCGAGAATTGCGACTGCAAATACGCGGCTTGTAGTGGATGAAGATGACAATGGTAAATCCAGGCTTCAAAAGGTTACCCCTTTAACCCCCGAGCAGATTAGGCCATATATTAGTTTTTTCATTTTTTTATCAGAACATTAAATACGAGTTTTTGACCATGTTGAAGGTAAAACGTGACACCAATCAATGAAATGACAAAATCACTAACCTACATCTTGTCAAATTTGAATAAATTTTACTCACTTCACAAAAATGGGTGTAAATTTTTCCAAAACATGCCAGCGAAAAGACAAAAACGCCTCAAATTTCGCGTTGTTTTTTCGCGTTGATAGACAGTGAGGCGAATTTCGCACCTGCTTGCGTGTGTAGTCGCGTGCTTACTCGCTCGACTTTGCTCTTGCATGTTTTGACAAGGATAAAATAGTGTACGCTATTTGATAATATTCGCGCGCGAATTCGTGCGCGTGTTCGCGTTGACCCAGTGTGTTTTTGCGCTTTAAGGAACTGGTGATTATGTTTTGCTTCACTCCTCAATGAGTATATGAATATTATTCTAATACACCTGACACACTCACAATGTAATTGAGTGCAAGATATTTTCATGATCGACACTCCAATGTATAAAAACTATAATATGTTAAATTAGACAGATGTGTCCCCCTTATTATCTGTCTGTATCAGTGTTTCTTTCTATTTTATTTTCAATATGGATCCAACTTCTGGGAAAATTACAAAAGACAAAAAATATTTTTCTTTAAATGTGTATTCAAATTATCATGGTTATCAAGAGCGCCCGCGCACAACGCAAACAAAAGCCATAAATAATTGATTGATAGCGATGATAACGTTTTACTCTGGTCTGAATATATTGCGCTTCAAGGAACTGGTGATTATGTTTTGCTTCACTCCTCAATGAGTATATGAATATTATTCTAATACACCTGACACACTCACAATGTAATTGAGTGCAAGATATTTTCATGATCGACTCTCCAATGTATAAAAACTATAATATGTTAAATTAGACAGATGTGTCCCCCTTATTATCTGTCTGTATCAGTGTTTCTTTCTATTTTATTGTCAATATGGATCCAACTTCTGAGAAAATTACAAAAGACAAAAAATATTTTTCTTTAAATGTGTATTCAAATTATCATGGTTATCCAGAGCGCCCGCGCACAACGCAAACAAAAGCAATAAATAATTGATTGATAGCGATGATAACGTTTTACTCTCGTCTGAATATTCATCTGTTCTTGGCGGCCAGGGAGAAAACAACGGGCTAAAATAACTAAAATGGCAGAATCTGAGGTAATTGTGGAGCTTAATGGTTATGTAAATATGCATCAATCATAAAAAAACAACTGAAAACAAAGTGATTGCCTGCAATTTAAATAGATTGAGCGAAATGAAGCGGCACAGATGATTTTAGAGCGTGCATTATCTAGATTTTACGTTTCCCCGTTCGTGACACGAAACACGATGAAGAAAACAAAAGAGGCAGAGAGAAACACGGTGGCTGTATTCATTTCTCCAAGCTCTGCATGATACCCTTTAAGCTCGCATAGTCTGAATACATGTATTGAAATGGGTGCTAAGCTCAATGAAATACACACTCGGACTGATCAATTATACTGTGGAAGATAATGAGAAAATTAATCCGGCATGTTATTTTTTCCACTTGAAGCTGGAAATTGCGCTAGCAATTCCAGCTTCAAGTGGCAAAAAATCGTAAAAAAAACATATTAGCCTTGCGATACCACATGTACCTAGAAACGCCAGTAATATATGCGCACATAAGTATTACATTATATTGCTATGCTTAACCCTTTCAGCGCGGGGATCGACTTTCCCAGCAAACATGGGCATTCACGCAATGCTGTTTCAATGCTGGTCCAGCGTCGAAGACGTTGGGCCAACATTGAAACAGCATAGGGTGAATGCCCCGGATTTGCTAGGTTAGACGTCATATAGATGTCAGATTCTGATATCTGTCTAAAGTCGATCCCCGCGTTGAAATAGTAAAATATTTATAGGCCTAATGGCCGTAGATCCATAACTTATAGGTATTGAAATGAAGTGGAAAGAGCCTACTGAGGAATTAATAGTAACGTCAAATTGAAAAAAAAACCTTTAGTTCTCTTGGTCTATATAAACTTATTTTGTGAGTTTGTGAGTGACGGGTTATCTTATTAATAAAAGCATGGATTGAGGTGGGTTTGCACATATTATGACATGAATTGCAATTAAACGTTCTTCTCTGAAGTAGAAAAATAGTCAAATATAATTCACGATCTTTATAATATTCACGTGGCTATTACCATGATTACAATTATATCGCTTCAACATAACGTCAGAACAGAAAATAGTTATAAACTATCAAGTAACTATCAAGTACCATTAAAAAATTGCAATAGCTTCAATTGCGAAGAACTTAAATCGTTGTTTATTCTTCACTTTATATTTATAGCCATAAACAGATATCACTATGAAACGGTTATTTAAAATGCACACACATCACTCACTTTACGTGTTAAAATTACGTGTTAAAACATCAAGAAACTAGATGTAGACCTAAATTGGTTTGCTATCCAGTAACCCCAGAATGTTTCCTGGAGGATCACGCTAAACAAGTCGGTTTAGAATCACAGTAGTGGTAACGTCTCCGGCGGAGCGAGTTGTTAGTGCTGACATTTGGATGAATGGATCGCGTCCGCGAGTCCCTGATGAAGGAGGGCCTCTGCCGCCGGACTGATTACACCGCCCAGGAAGCCGACCACACAGAGAATGTGTGGCACACGTGGACAAGTGTCGTCACGTCCCTGTTAGGTCAATCTCATGTGTCAGGACCAAGTGGGTCCAACGATCCAGGAGAGCAACTGGTGGCAACTGCCAACCCAAAGATATATGAGGTGTGTGTGCAGCCCAACAAGCCCGCGACGTTCACCCAATGCTGGTTTAATGTTGGGCCAAGGTGGCCCAGCATTCAACGAACTTTGGGTGAATAGGGGCTAGTTTTAACCTCGTATGAAAACTAGCTCCGTTTCGGCGGTCGAGAGCTGCGGAGGGAACGTATAGATGTCCAGGAATGGAATTTAGAAGCTGCATGTATACGTGTATATTTTAAAATCAAATGTTGCTTATTTTTACTGCTAATCCGCAGCATGTGATAAAGAATTTAGAATCATTGTTGTTTCTGATGGTTATCTTGATTCCGCACTGTTATTCTTATTACCATGATTATTTGCGTATAACATAACATTTGAGGAACACCACTATAATTAGACGCGTGCATGTGTACACTGTTTTTAAATATAAAAGTTCGTTTAAAAAATATTAATACGACGTATAATATTATGCTCCCACATGTGTGTTGCATCGGTATATAAGAAACTCTTGCTAAAGTGTACTTTCAGTGATTATTCTAACATTCTGCTTGTCTATCCCTGTACTCAACTAAGGCAGCTGTGACGTCATCGGATGTTTTGTAATGTTTACCGCAGGGAGTTGCCATCACTTCGAGACGGCATGTTTTATTGTAGTAAACCTGGACATGCGCTCTGGCGACGACCCACCTGCTCTAAACAATAACCCTTTCAATCCTGAATTCCCTTAAATTCTTCACCCACTTTTTGTCATCTTCATCCACTACAAGCCGCGAATTGCTGTCGCAATTCTCGACTTGTAGTAAATGAAGATGACTTGAAGTGGGTGGAGAATTTAAGAAAATTACCATTTATTAGTAAAAGTTTCATGGGTATTTTCCTTCTAGGACCCGTTAGTTTCAGCAAAACGAAGTCTGTTTTTCGGGATGTAAAATGATGCTTTGATGCATCATGGGAGCCTAACTCTTACAGCGCGGGGACCGACTTTAGTCGTCAGAATCTGACGTCTGTAGACGTCAGATTCTGACGACTAAAGTCGATCCCCGCACTGTAAAAGTAAAAATACTTCTAATGGCCGTAGACCCATAGCATAGGTATTCAAATGAATCATAAAGAGCTAACGAAGACATTTATGATGATTTCAAATTGAAAAAAAAACATTTGGTTGCAATTTTTTTTGCAAATTAATTCAGCGCTTTAACCCTTCAACCGCCAAATTATTCAATTTGAATTTTCACCCACTTGAAGTTGTATCTCGCTGACGCGATCCACAACTTCAAGTGAGTGAAAATTATTCAGATTTGACAACTCTTTTCAAATCTTGCTGGTTGATGTCACATTTTATCTATAACATATTGAAAATGTGGTACTTGATGTGCTAATAAAAAATGAAAACCCGAATATTTGGGGCACCGGCGGTTAAAGTGTTGGGTTGAGGGGCTGAGTAACCTGGTGAATCTAAGTTGATGTGACGTGTTGCGTCACCAGTAATGGACAAGAGGTTATACAACTTCTCATCACGCATTCAGGTGGCGTGCACTTCACCGGCCGGTAAAGTGGACAAAGTTGACATTAAAATTCCCAGATGGATGTCACCAGGTGGTGGCGTACATTCTAAAGTGTAAGAGGATTCATCTCCAAGACTGTTTGACATGGAGGACACTGGTCTGCGATGCTGGTCCAGCATAAGGCAATATTAGGGCGATGTATCAAGGTGGATGGAACGTGGAATGAAAAAACAGATTCGTCTTTGCACAAGGAATGTCTGGTAACGATCATGAGCTCCCGCAGTGTATGTATGTCTTTATGTTTTATTAAATTGTTGCTGAATTTATCTTTATCTTTATAGAGGTAAGATGTAATCAGAATGTAACAAGCATCGACAATGTATACTGGTAAGTTGTCTGCTTATTATCTTTGAAATTAGTAGGCCAATGTTGAAGCTAATTTGGCCGAGCGTATGTTACAGCCTTCCCAGCAAACACGAGGCGTTCCCCCAATGTTGGGTTAAGGTTGGTCCAACGTCTGCGCTGCTGGGACAACCTTAGTCTAACATTGGCTGAACGTCTCGTGTTTGCAGTCTCGATGCCGATTGCGCGTGAAATATTCATTTGGTGAGGTCTTCTGCGCGCCACACTGTAACTGACGAATGACTGCTCGTCTGTGTGGCACTGACACTGACACTGGCACTGACACTGACACTAACACTGTCACTGTCACTGTCACTGACAATGACACTGTCACAGACACGGTCAATGTCACTGACACTGACACTGACACTGTCAATGTCGCTGACACTGTCACTGATACTGACACTGTCATTGACACTGACACTGTAAATGTCACTGTCACTGACACTGACACTGTCGCTGACACTGTCAATGTCACTGTCACTGACACTGTCAATGTCACTGACACTGGTAATGTCACTGGCACTGACACTGACACTAACAATGTCACTGTCACTGTCACTGACAATGACACTGTCACAGACACGGTCAATGTCACTGACACTGACACTGTCAATGTCGCTGACACTGTCACTGATACTGACACTGTCATTGACACTGCCACTGTAAATGTCACTGTCACTGACACTGACACTGTCGCTGACACTGTCAATGTCACTGTCACTGACACTGTTAATGTCACTGACACTGGTAATGTCACTGACACTGGCACTGACACATACACTGTCACTGACACTGTCAATGTCACAGTCACTGTCTATGTCGATGCAAAACACCTTTGTCCGATCTCTTTCACTGGTTCTTGTTGTCACTGTTGTTCCTTGCGACACCTTTGTGAGAGGGGCGCTTGTGACTGCCATTATCAATTTCTCATTTTCGATGTCGCAAGTGTTAGAGGAATAACTGGCCAATTAGGGCGCAAGCCATGTTGGCCGTGACTACTCATTGGGCAAAACTGTTAGTTACAGTCAATTTTCCCGAGCCCAAAAATAGCGTGCAAATTTTACGTCTAACCAAAAAGCATTTAATATGTTCACATAACTCATTATTTTTATTTCAAATGGGTCCATTTAAAGTCAACAATAGTTCTAGAACATGTTTATCAAAACTAAACATGTATACCATACAAAAATCAGCTAATAGAAAAGTAGTTTGACTATTGCCTGGAAAAGTGTTAAAATACCAACTTAAAGCTCTCTTGTGCATTTGTCAATGATCAAACACAAAATATTCCATGTAAAGGCCTGTGCTAGGCCTTTACATGGAATTTCTATTGATATCAAATATATTGATATAGCTCAAAATTTGACTGCTCAATGGGCAATAGGGCGGGGGCCCTAGGGTAGTGGTTAGCACCGCTGCCTTTCACGCCAGAGTCCGGGGTTCGGTTCCCGGTCTCGGCGGTTTGAAAGAAACAAAATTGTTTCTTCCCCATCCACGTGTGAAAGTTAGTATTGTGGGGAGCCTCCGTGACCGAGAGGTATCGTGCTCGGCCTCAGACCGCCAGGGTTCGAATTTCGAATCCTGTGTCTGGAGGACAGTGTCATCTCAATCATCTCACCATCCTCAGGAGGTTCTCCTGGCCCAGTTTAGCCTATATGTGCACAAAGGTGGCCTAAAGCCCGATTCATTTCATTTCATTTCAATGGGCAATAATGTGAGATACGGTCAATTTTCCCGAGCCTGAAGAAAAGCGAGGAAATTTTACGTCTAACCAAAAAAAGGAACAATATGTTCACATAACTCATTATATTTATTCCAAATGGGTTTATTTTAAGTCAACAATAGTTTTAGAACATGTTTGAATCAAAACTAATCATTTATACCACACACAAATGAGCTGAGAGAAAAGTATTTTGACTTTTTACCGAGAAAGTTTGAAAAATAGGTGAAAGTAAGGGTTAAAGTACCAACTTAACCCTTTAACCGCCGGTGCCGCATATATTCGGGTTTTCATTTTTTATCAGCACATTAAGTACCACCTTTTAAACATGGTAACTATAAAATTTGACATCAACCAGCAAGATTTAAAAAGAGTTGACCTCCATTTTGTCAAATCGGAATGATTTTCACTCACTTGAAGTTGTGGATCGCGTCAGCGAGACACAACTTTAAAGGGACTGGCCCAGGCTAAAATCATTAAAAATCGGTGATTTTATTAGGCTTCTTAATATGATCATATGATGTAAACATGTCCATAGACTAGAAATGCAGAGGTTTTTTAATTTTTGTGCTGCGCATTCACCAGTTAGGCTAGATATAGAGACGAAATTCCTGATTTCTAATTATTGACAACCATGTCAAAAATTAGAAATACGGGAATTTCGTCTCTATATCTAGTCTAACTGATAAGCGCGCAGCACACAAATTAAAAAAATTTTGCAGTTCTAGTCCAGGGACATGTTTACATCATATGGTCATATTAAGAAGCTGAAATAAAATCACCGATTTTTTGATGATTTTAGCCTGGGCCAGTCCCTTTAAGTGGGTGAAAATTCAAATTGAATAATTTGGCGGTTAAAGGGTTAAAGCTCTATTATGCACTTGTCAATGACCGGACATACAATATCTTAAATTCATGTGAAAGCCTGTGTAAAGTACCAACTTAAAGCTCTATTGTGCATTTGTCAATGATCGGACATACAATATTTTACATTCATGTGAAAGCCTGTGTAGTGCGCTCGATTTCTCACAATCGGACCAAAATCGCACATATGTCATGTACATTTCTGGCCACATTTCAGTAAAGCAGCGGCAATTATCTGATCAACAACAAATAGTCGCTTAAATCCACCTTCCAGGTGACGCCTTACCCCCAGCCACGTCTGGTCTATAGTGTGCAGTAACTACTTATATGCACGATTGTCTTATTCAATTTATCTGTTTATGGTAGATTTATTTTATTTCTGTTAATTCCAGATGTTTCTGGCTCAATGCTGGACCGGAGGTTTGTAGGGTATTTATCATGTTTATGTACAATTGTACACACTTGATCAGCATAGTAGTGACCAACGTAGGCTCACGCAATATAGGGATACATCCAGTTTCTTAAGAATACCTTATTTTATTAATATGCCAAATAGATTTGGCTCCATTTGCTCAACCTTTCGGGCAAAGGAGTGTAGCGCATTGGGCAAAGCGGGCCTTCGCCCTCCCACATTGGGTGAACGTTTTCTTTATCACACACAAGTATGTGTACATTGAAAGATAGTTCAACAAACTAAAATAATTTTTATAAAACTAATATATCTGAATTGTAGTGTGACACTTATACTTGGATCTCAGCAAACAAAAATCATTTGTATTTCAATTGTACAGCATCGGCCCAACGTGCTCTTGTAAAAATGTTATGTAGATATCTTGTGAATTCAAATGTAATAAAAAACAAGATGCTAAATCATTTTATACACTGGTATTAGTTTTTAAAATGGCAAACAAAGGCAAAATAATGTACCACATAAAATAATGGGGTTTCAGAAACAATTAGACATTCATGGAGAGGCTCATACAAGAATACAAGTGTATGTTAGAAAACGTGTTGCCATAAATTCCCCGCGGTGTACTTTTCATATTTATGCTATTTATCTTAATGTTTGCTATGCACCGATTATTGGCATGATTGTCATAATTAAATGGCGATGTGATTAATATTGCATACAAGACATCATGACTAAATTATCATGGATGCCTTCTTGGCCCACTGGCCCATTTTTCCTGTCTATCCCCGTGTTTGTTTTATTTCCAGTGTTAATGTTGTTTTTTATAGCAATGTCACTATGATAACTGTCTCTTCCATTATCGTTGTCCACTGTTAAC
The DNA here is from genome assembly GCA_964017125.1 of Flabesymbios commensalis. Taxonomy (NCBI): domain Eukaryota; kingdom Metazoa; phylum Annelida; class Polychaeta; order Terebellida; family Flabelligeridae; genus Flabesymbios; species Flabesymbios commensalis. The sequence goes on along the minus strand of OZ024902.1, from coordinate 52,211,796 downwards.
CTGATATACCTAACAATTCTGACAAAAGTATGTAATAGTAACAGCCGAGAGACCTGTTGTTTTCTGTAAATTATCATTCTCATAACGGACTTGAGAATGCACACTAAAAGCGACTAATGATGATCACTGACATTCAGACATGCGCAACTACATAGTCAGATGCTTGATGCATAAAAACAGTGTGTTTTACTTCTCTAAACTTCTACTTTTTAGACTAATGAGACTCAACACTGCTCAATAACTGGATGCCTGACTGGTAGGATGTCTGATTATGTGTTTACATAGTTATTATTAGTTTATACTGGCGCGGACCAGCTCAAAATTGCGTGGATCAAAACGTGGATCGCCTCCTCGTCTCTTTCGTAATCTGACCAGCCTCACATCAAGGGGAGGATTAATTAATTACCAATTACGTCACTCACACACATTAAGGGGCTCCCCCGGCGTTATCAGGTGACCAAATATGTACACTCTTGTAAATGTAATGGATAGTCCCCTTCTGGCAATGAATAAGATATGATGTACTAGCTGGGACCTCGAGCGAAATGTAACATTCACACACTGGATGCATGCTCTCTCAACGCTTTCTCAGTGCCATTGGCCAACGTCAAAGACGTTGGCCAATGGCACTGAGACAGCGTTGCTACCTAATTCTAAGCTTGCCGCCGTAACTGTATTACGTCTAATTACCAGCTACACTTTTTAAATGGTGATGGCTACTCCTCTTTCGTCTACGTGGATCGTCTGCGATATGATGCGGTTCAATTGGCATGATATGCGGCTCCTTATACCTATAGTGTTAACCCTTTCATCGCTAGTCACGACATAATCGTTAACCCTTTGAACCCTCATGATGCATTAAAGCATCATTTTACATCCCTAAAAACAGATTTATTTTCCCCACAACTAGGCGTTTTAGAATTAAAATTTCCATGAAACTGGTTTACCAATACAGGACCATTTTCTTTAATTTCCTACCCACATCAAATCATCTTCATTTACTACAAGTCGAGAATTGCGGCAGCAATATTGCGTTAGCAATTCGCGGCTTGTAGTGGATAAAGATGACAATGGTAAACTCAGACTTGAAAGGGTTAATCCGTTTAGACTATGGTTATTGGGAATGAAATGAGTGTTTTTACGTTCAAGTTTGCAAATATTTTGTCTCGAATTAAACAAATAGTTATTTTCACCCACTTGAAGTTGTGGGTTGCGGTAGAGAGACACAACTTCAAGTGGGTGTAAATTTAAATTTCATGTTCTATTGAAGTCCCTGTATGATTCCAAATGGCGACGCAGATGTGGCTAAGTGTCTTGATCTCCCCAGTTTGCCTGATATAGCCGTGGACTTGCCCACACAGTAAATGTGCTGTGGATTGCTCAATTCGTTTTACCAGAGACAAAAATCAGATGACACTCCCCCCTCAGACACGCGAGTCGGTCTAAGGCCGAACACGCTACCAATCAGTCACGCACGGAACCTCCTCACAATACTGAATCTTTACGAGTGGGCAAGAACAAACATTGTAGATTGTTTATTTTTAAACTTCAACACAAAAACGAGCCCCGATGTGACAGCCGGCAGCGTTTGACCACTTTACTGGTCTACAAAACCAAAAGGCATTATATGCATTATATAAGCAGATACCGTCTTTTGATTTTGCACAGCGTCAGTATACCCAGCAAACACGAGACATCTACCCAATGTTGGACCAATGTCGCTCCACCGTCTACGACGCTGGCCCAACATTGGACCAACATTGGGTAGATGTCTCGTGTTTGCTGGGTAGGCCCTACACCAGACCCCTCCCTTGACGATGTATTAACTAAGCTGCTGTAGGGAGTTATGGAGGAATACCCCTGCGGTAAATATTACTGTATTTTATCTCCCTTAGATGGGGGATATGTTTTAAAAAACACAATTAACAAAATAATAATGTTTCTGTGTTAGACGAGAATGAATACGTAATCCAATTAAGCAGAGCGCTTAGAAGAGAGTTTGATCATAGTCTGCCCATATTTGCTAAATGGCGGCGCGCCACCGAAAAAATGTAATTTTAATTTTCCAGTGTGCAGCTCCAGGAATAATGTCGCACGCAAATATAACAGTAGTACTGGTCTAAATAATAGCCCTTTTTGTCCATATTTGTCAAATGCTCATATAAATGGTGATCAGGTTTATGGAGCCGATAAAAAATAAATGAACTTTAACGTTTAACATTGCTGGACGAAAAAGTGACATGGTCTGGATCATTTTTTATTAACTCAAAGCAAAATGTAATCACATAATAATTTTCATTTAATAACTCACCTCTACCTTTATAACATCTAATATTATCCACAATATTATTTTTATTGTTATAATTATTTTAAGAATAATTATTTGCCATGAGCCGTATAGGATAATACACTATAGTTATCCTACAATAAACGCCCCCCCCCCCCCCGGCCAAAAGCCCGCATTCACATAGATTACAATGATATGGATATGCACGCAAAAACACTGCAAAAACACACGTTTCAAAATCTTTCTCTTGTATGAACTTACACTGATAATTATCAGCGCAAAAAAAATTGTTTTTTATCTCAAAATACACACATGTGAGTAATTTTCAACCACTTGAAATTGTGGATCGCGGTAGCGAGACATAATTTTATGTGGGTGAAAATTTAAATTATTTAATTCAGCGATATAAATGTCAATATGTACAAAACGACACATGTCACATTAATATATTACGCGCAACTGGCAAAACGAACAGGCGACGTAGGACCACTATTGGCTCAATGCCGAGCCAGCATTGAGCCAATGGTGGTCCTAGGTCGCGTGTCCGATGGGTGAGAGCACAGAAATAGGATATCATAATGGCAGGAACTGTGCAAGACATTTTGTTACGTGATACCACGAGCGAGCTGCCCATTATTGGATTATTGTCACCCAGCCCGTGGTCGAGGCTGCTGATGTTACAGTTGTTATTACATCTGGACATTCGTCACTCTGCATGCTTATCAATTATTAAAATACTTTCATTGTGTGCACAGTAAAAGGGATAAGTGTCTTACAGTAACTACTCACATGCCCGCGCCTTCCCGAGGGTTAGATTTGACAATGTTTGAGGGAGAACAGCGACCATATTTTCAACCCACTGTCTTAATTTCTCTGATTTTTGACAGATTGGTTTACAACTGTCATTCATCATTCCGAGATTAACATCAGTAACAGCCGTAAAGTTCCCGGATGAGGTCGAAATCACACAAAATGCGGCGCTGATTTAAACCCACTATGCACCGGACCGTCGTTAGACGTCAGATTCTGACGTCAAAAGACGACTTCCGCATTGAAAGAATTAAAACATTTATAATGACCGTGGACCTATAACACAGGTATTCAAAGGAAGCAGAAAGAGCTAACTAAAGCATTTGTGATGATTTAAAATAGAAAACACCCTTTGGTTTCTTGGTTTATACAAACTTATTCCGGCATTATAAGAGTTTAACCCTTTAACCGCCAAATTATTCAATTTGAATTCTCCCCCACTTGAAGTTGTGTCTCGCTGACGCGATCCACAACTTCAAGTGAGTGAAAATTATTCAGATTTGACAAAAGGCGACGGGATTATGTTGCTGTGGAGGGCGTGGTGCTGCCGCGCCAGGTGTAAACCACAGTGGACCAAATCATTTGGTAATATTGGACCAACGTCCAAGAAACTGGCCAATATTGAACCAGAACTGGGGCTAATGAGGTCTGGTTTGTCGAGATGGACAGAGATGAGTTTTGACCACAGGCGTATTATCAGTGATTATCTACGTCATAATAAGTATGATGTGTCAAATGATATTATGATAGCATCATGTAATCTCAAACGCACCACTCAGCACACAGCAGACGTTGTCCCAATGCTGGTATAAAGTTGGGGCAGCATAGCAGACGCATGGAAACATGACGTGCAGGAAACACACAGACATAATATAATATCCTGGAAACGGATCCTTACGCCTGTACCATCTTCCCTAACAAGTTATCTTACCCAAGAGCCCGCAGGGCGATACCTTGCTGTATGGAGCCTATTCTGTGAAACGCAGTGACGTCACCGGAAACCGTTTTGAATGGAAACTCGGTGAAAACAAAGTTATAAGAGACCCCCTTCCCCAAACTTCATTGTATTAGCAAGCTCGGTGACAACAATGGAGGTCAAGGCTATTTAGTTGCATAAAACAGCGTTCAACTATTTTAAATATGGAGATACCTTGAACGTTGAGGCGCGCTGCGTCTCAAGACCGGCCAATCAGACAGCGCTTGTTAGATGCCTGAGAGCACAGCTTGCTTGTTTCCGTTGATATGATATATAAAAAAAAGCTCAGAATCTCACGCTGATGTCATTGTGTACATAACTCCCTGATGGCGGCAACTATTATGATTACTGGCCGCCATGAGGGAGTTCGGTACTTCTCATTGTCCAAATTGTCTATATACTCAATACATCTAGCAACGAATGGAACAGGTAACTGTGCTAAGAGCTGAACAAGAGGTCGATCAATTCTTCGTGACCCTTGAATAAATCTGAAACAAGGTTTGAATCTCAGACACCCCCCCCCCCCAAAAAAAAATGTCCACATAGACAGATATTGTACTCAATAGGGTCATGGCTCCTGTGGTAGCACTCGCGTGAGATTGGCCAAGGGAAGATGGCCTGTACACACTGTTTTCGGAGCTCTTCAAATACTTGTATTATTCATTGTGGTATTTGGGAAGGCTAGTATCGTCCTGTTGAAATCAAAAGGTCATAGGTTATTTTCACCTTGTTGAAGTAACAGATAAGAGAACAAAAGTCATTAGAACTGTAAAATAATAAAGTTCTTTGGGAGGATGTATTACGTGATTACATGTACCTTTACCAATTACGATTAAAACAGGTTATCGAAATAATAATAATTTATAATTGGATGCTATTGATCTGGTAATACTCGCGAGGTTTTAGTTTTCGCGAATTTCGCGAGGAGGACAAATTACCAAATTCAAGAATCTCGCGAAAATTATCATTCCCATAGCACTAAAGAAAAATGAAAATTCACAAATTCTAAACTTCATGAAAAGTAACAAAATCAATTCGCGAAAATTTTACCACGCGAAAACTACCGGATCTACAGCTATTTTACTGGTGTTTTCCAATATGAAAATTGTGTAAAATTAGACGTATAGAAGAAAAAGAATGTTTGTTTCTTTTACCTTAAAATATATGACATAAATGATTAAACATTTTCAAGATACTTTGTTTTATTTTAACAGTGGAGCAACATTATTATGAGGGATATATCTTTTTATTATATCGTGTCTTCATTGTGTTTGTTTTACTCATAAATTATATAAAATTATAATGATTATTCACTAATAACAAATGTGTGCATTTTGTTTTGAAAATGTTTAATCATTTATGTTATATATTTTAAGGTAAAAGAAACAAACATTCTTTTTCTTCTATACGTCTAATTTTACACAATTTTCATATTGGAAAACACCAGTAAAATCGCCAGTTTTTCGAGTGGAAATAAGATTTTATTTACAGTAATGAGGCATTGTTGGCCGACGTGGTTTACATATTATTAGGAGAAAGGAGATTTCAGGGTGTGTGGAGACGTGTACAGCTGATTGGGCGCGACGGTGAGAGACGTTGGTTCAGTATGGTCTTAATGCTGGGCCAGCATTAAGCCTACACTGGGCCAACGTCTCTTGTTTCCTAAGCATCGCCTTCAGTCTGGGAGACACAAAGTGAATCATGCGACAAAAGGGCCTCAAGAAAGACTAGGATATTCTGATGGCCACCTGAACGGTACTGTATGGTTCAGTAAAATCTATTTTTCATAGGACATACCAGCTATATGAAGGGTATTACACCCCTTATTGTTTAAAAAAATGCAGCACAATATACCACGAAATAAACTTATTGATTAGGCCGTGAAGAATTTAAGATTAACAAATATATTTAATAGTGAACATGTTGAAGGAACTATATGACTGTGAAAATAAAAATGGTCGAGATAATTTATATTTTTAGGCCCGGCCGAAGGCCAGGAGCCTATTAAGTTTATTGCAATAATGTTTGTGTCCTAATTTGCGGAAAGGGTGGTGTCGTGTGTGGGAAACGGTTGACGGAACAGTCCTTATGAAGATGTCAAATATAACGTTTGAGGCTGCTAAGTCAAACAGCTGCGTTTTTAAAAAGTGCTAAGAAAAACAATATAGGGTTTGGAGAGATAAGGTTGGGAAAATGCTGGCCCAGCTTCACATATGGTGGGCCAGCATTACATCAGCACTGGGCCAGTGTATCTGTTATCTGGGTATTGGACGGGAGATCGAAGAAATGCGTCACCCGCATAGCAGTCGAAGCAAACACGGGACAATCATCCAATCCTGTTTCAATTTAGGGCCAGCGTCGAAGACTTTGGGCCAGCATTGAAACAGTATTGGATGAATGGCACGTGTTTGCTTGAGGTGCTACCGCTAAGTGTACAGCAGACTCGGTGGTGGAGTAGTGCTGGGCCAGCGTCATAGACAATTTGTCGGCATTGAGCCAGCAATGGGCTGCGACACTTGCCCAACATTGAACCGGTATTGGGCGAGTAGACACGCGCAGCATTCACTGACAAGTATGGAATTTTTGTTGGCCAGTACCGGCGATGGTGGTGGGATGTCTCCTTGGTTCTTTCCTTAATTATATCTGTGATATTTAGGATTCTGGCCCATGAGGAAGACCGATACAGTTATGTTTACACAATATTAAGCCGATTTTTTTTTCTATAGCACTCTTACAGCCTAAAGCCGGGCCTCAGGGTTTGGGAACTCCTTTTCTAGTTGGCCATAATTTTTACCAGCAAACGCAAAACTTTAACCCACTGTTGGTTTAATGTTGGGCCAGCATTGTGGGTCATTAATAAACAAATAGTGGTTCAACGTCTCGCCTTTGCTGGAACAATTATTGTGGACTGAAATAGAAATTATATCAACCATTATTATTTTGACAGTTGTAAGTATACTTCCTTCAATATTAAATATACTTATTTAACTAAAATTCTTCATGACCTAAAAATGGTTTTATTTCGTGGTGTATTTTGTTACCATGTTTCACGCAATTGCGTGACGACAATGTCTAAAATTAGACCACTAGCCTCGGCCTTAAAAAGATGATGAATAGACGTCAGTAAGTAACGGTTATCAATATTACTATATTCATTCACATGTGTTGTGTGTGCCATTACACAAAGCAACAACAATGTTTGTTCCATAAGAAACAAGCTATATGTAGTATTTTCGGACCGTCTGTACTAAAATCATTTTCAGCAGTTTTATATTTATAATTTCGAGGGAATACAGGGTCCGTATTTTCGTGCAGGTCACGATATATATATATCGTAGGCTTCTGATTGGTCGAGATGGCCATTTCGATCAATCAGAAGCGTACGATATTTCGTAACTTGTACGAGAATAGGGGCCCTGGTGCTTTAATGTTTTTTATAACCGGGATGTGTCTGGACTGCGTTTCAAGCCTGGCCGTCGACTCATTCCTTCTGGGATACCTCGGGCCCGGTCACGCCTATTCACTGGGAACAGCTATTGTGGCCTGAGGCGCAAATCATTCATTACGCATTACGTGAGCTGGCGCTTCGAAGCATCGCGCGAGCGATAATCGCTATTGCCACATCGCAAATAATCCACTTATTTATCATACAGATTTAACAAGGTTATCACGTCGCAGGCGTTGAAATAAGCCTGATGCAGAGCCGACGTTTAGGACATTGATCCAACGACAGGCTGTTGTCGCTGGGCAGTCATCCCGATGCTTTCACTCAAGTGATTTTTCATGGTTCTTGATAGACAGACACACTGCATTTTTCCGATGTTGGTACAATGTTGGTTCAGCGTCCCCGACGCTAACCCATAATTATACCCACAATGGATAAATATCTGGTATTTGCTTTGTTTTGTCATTATCGGTGGTGGCGATGGTGGCAAGGGCGGAGGGGGGGGGGTCTGATCCCTCCCTTCCTATACTGATCCAGGCGGGAGCTTGAATCCCACGATTACTGGCCATTAACGTAATCACGTAATAGCTATTATCCGGACACCTCTGTCGTCACTGCTGTCAGCGACTCGTTCAAAGCAGAGGCGTAAATCTGTAAACAGGCCAGGTGTGTAATCTAATAGTGAAGTGAAATATGAATGTGCCTGTAAAAAATGAAATGACTCGGGCTTTAGGCCACCTTTGTGCACATATAGGCTAAACTGGGCCAGGAGAACCTCCTGAGGATGGTGAGATAATTGAGATGACACTGTCCTCCAGACACAGGATTCGAAATTCGAGCCCTGGCGGTCTGAGGCCGAGCACGCTACCTCTCGGTCACGGAGGCTCCCCACAATACTGACTTTCACACGTGGATGGGGAAGAAACATTTTTTGTTACTTTCAAACCGCCGAGACCGAGAACCGAACCTCGAACTCTGGCGTGAAAGGCAGCGGTGCTTACCACTACCCTAGGGCCCCCGTCCATGAATGTGCCTTAAGTGAGTGAGTAAGTGAGTAGTAAAGTAAGTATAAGTAAGTAATAAAGTAAGGCGTCCATGTATAGAATCTGATAGCAAAGTAAAACAAATATGATAAGTAATAAAGTAAAGAAGTAGGCCTAATTAAGACTTAAGTAATTAAGCAATTAAACAATCAAGCAATTAACCAATAAAATAATTAAACAATCAAGCAATTAACTAATAAAATAATTAATTTTAATTACTTAATCACTTAGTTTCTTACTTGCAAATATAGCAATTTATTTTAATTTAAACTGAAATGACACGTCGAAATAAGCTATATCAAAACCAACATAGACTTTATACTTAACCTTATATATGCCCCTCTTTAGCCTACATATATGCCTACATGAGTTGGGCCACACTTTGCGTGTGCGAAGATAAGAAACTGATATAAAAATGCACACACCAGAATGATTAACTATAGTAACTCAATATAATAGGCCTAAAAAATCATAAAGGTCGACATAATATCATCAAGTTTAATATGATATGGTAAAATGCTATCCCAGCTCACACGATGCGCTGATCCAATGTTGGTCCAGCTAGAGCGGATCATCATTTTTTCTGGAGATTAATTTCCAGATAGGTGAGGCTGGTGCTGCAGCTTGACGCTGCATAGGAAACACAAGACGTCCACCCAATGGTGGTACAATGGTCTCAATGGTGGTACGATGTTGGTCCATCGTCGACGACGCTGGCCCAACATTGTACCACTATTGAGTGAACGTCCCTTGTTTTTAAACACGTCTGAATGATATCTACGCAGCAGACAGTGGCAGGTCTTATAAAACATGTCTCTTTTAACGAGAGCCGGATTTTCTTGATAAATTGTCATTTGTCACGTGAAGTGGTCCTGGCTGGGCTGGCTAGGAGGAGCGCTGTGCAGTGTGGACACAGCTTCCCTTGTTCCCAATCCTTATCCTTGATCCCGATGACGCCAGGTGACCAGGCAAGAGTGCTTGGCCACCGTGTCCACCGAAGACGTTCGCATGCCATCTGATGAAGCTTCTTGATAATGGTGCAGCGTCGGCTGAACGTCTACGACACTGGTCCAATGTTCAACCAACGTGTATCGTCACTTTTCTCGTTTAATATCTGAAATTCGTATCAACTACACCCGGATGTAAAGATAGACTTAATTAATTTTTTATTCTGTTTTCGATCAATAAGAGTGATTTGTAGGCCTATATTTTTCAAATGTTTGGAAAATTTGATACTATTATTATATTTAAGGACATGGCAAGTGACACTTTAGATCCGTGCATATCGAATATAGAGGTTGCCAGACGTCTTGAATGGGAATAGTGTGCTGAAGCACACAGATAGTTCGGCTACCAGCGGCCATTTGCAATCCAGAAGGAGGCTCTTGAGTCAACGAGAACGAGGCTCTCTACTTCTGGAGCATACTTGTGTCCATCCGCCACCAGACTGTTACGTTTGTGCATGAGAACATGCCCATTATTCTGTACACACAGTCAGGACTTCTTTTTACATCAGGCTGTGTCATCGGGTCAGATGAGGCTGTAGACGTTGACCCAGTATTAGTTAGATGTGGGGCGGGGGCCCTGGGGTAGTGGTTAGCACCGCTGCCTTTCACGCTAGAGTTCGGGGTTCGGTTCCCGGTCTCGGCGGTTTGAAAGAAACAAACATGTTTCTCCCCCATCCACGTGTAAAAGTCAGTATTGTGGGGAGCCTCTGTGACCGAGAGGTAGCGTGCTCGGCCTCAGACCGCCAGGGCGCGAATTTCAAATCCTGTTTCTGGAGGACAGTGTCATCGCATTCATCTCACCATCCTCAGGAGGTTCTCCTGACCCCCCCCTGGCTCCTAGCCTATATGTGCACAAAGGTGGCCTAAAGCCCGATTCATTTAATATCATTTTCTTTAGTTAGATGTATGTATTCACGTGTGAGCATTAAGCTAGCTTTCCATGTACGCGTATTGCGTTATCCGTATTCCGTATTGCGTTTCAATCAAGTTTATAGTAAACTAGTGAAAGTTTTCCCATGTGTGCGTATTGCGTATTGCGTATACCGTACTGCGTAAACCATCCGTATACAAATCGCTCCTAGGAGCAATTTGTATACGGTATACGGTATACGGAGGATACAAAATTCCATTTCGTGACGTCATCAGAAGGTTGCTAGCTTCCGGGGACCCAGATTTGGGCGTCGTGTCGATTGTTTAGGAAGCTAATAAAATAAAATAAAATAAAAATTAATGAAAAATAAAAATATAAAAAATGAATACGCATTACGGAGTACGGACTGAAAATAAACGCACACATGGAAAAGGGCAATACGCATTACGGAATACGGTATACGGATTACTCAATACGCGTACATGGAAAGCTAGCTTTATGAATACAGACTGAAGTGACCTTCATGATCTTTCATTGTATATATGCACAATGTCATGTACATTGTAAACGTAATAGGTATAGGCCTACTTCACACATCCTAAACTGTTTAGTATATATGTTAAGTGCCAAAAACTGGACAGCGAAACTCACCTGCGCAGCCACCGACGAGTCTGCATTGCTGATTGAGTGTCTTAGGATCTGGTGCGTGTAGCCTTAAAGCGACCAATGAACCTTTTATATTTAGTGATGATGTAAAGGTTTATATATAATAATATATATAATAGGTTTATTGAAGATTTAATTTCTCCAGATGTCTCGTAAGCTATAAACACGCTACACAATGTAAGACACAATGTAAGGGTTGCGGTGCGGAAAGTTGTCCCTCCAAGTGGTACTCTGATTGATGGTATCTATACTAGGTGTATTGCCCGACCGACGTGCTCAAGAAAACGCTACATTGACAACTGTCATACCTAGTAACTTTATCCAACACTAGCTTTGATTATGGGATATTTCCATGCAACCTAAGGACTGCTGTTGTGAAGCCGTTGTTGAAGAAAGACAACTCAGACCTTAATGTTTTTAAGAACTACCGGCCTGTTTCTAACATACCTTTTATCAGTAAAGTGTTGGAAAAGGTGGCTGTGAAACGTCTGACTAACCATCTAGATATAAATGGGCTACAGGAAGATTACCACTCGGCCTATAAACTCATGCATAGCACAGAGACTGCACTACTCAAGGTGAAGCATGATATTTCTAGTGATTTGAACACAACTCAGTCCTCTTTGTCATGCTTGATCTCTCAGCTGTATTCGATACAATCGATCAAAATCAACTTTTGGGTTTATTGCTAGATGAATACGGAATAACTGGAAAAACTCTGTCCTGGTTCTTTACCTACCTCGAGGACCGAACTCAAAGAGTGACTCGGACTTCCATGCGAGAGCATATCACACCGGTGCTAAAATAACTCCACTGGTTGCCAATAGACAGACGTATTGTGTATAAGGTTCTGGTGATCACTTACAAAGCTCTTCATGGCTTGGCTCCAGTGTACCTGGCAGAGCTGCTAGCACCCCGAGGTTTGAATAATTGCCTACGGGGAGCCAACGCATTAACATTACACCAACCCATAGCCAAGAAGAGAGTCGGTGAAGGTGCATTTGGTCTTGGAGCACCCCACCTATGGAATGGATTACAGAAAGAACTCCGTGCATCCGGTTCCCTACCGCAGTTTAAAAAGTTGCTAAAGACACATATGTTTTGGCTCAGTGACTGTACAGCGCTCTGATCCACATAGTGGGAGTGGGCGCTATAAAAGAAACTTTAATAAATAAATAAATAAATAAATATTACAAGCTTTATACTCTAGTGAAACAAAGTCTTTGATTTAGGGGTTTTGCCAAGTTGAAAAAAATCAAAAAATCCGAGAAAAACTCGGAAGTGGGTGGGTTGGTCAAGCCCCAACTCAGATCTTTATTTTTTTTGGAAATTTTGTGTTTTTTCTTTGTTTTTTGTGTTGTTTTCATGTTTCCAAAAACAAATTAAAAATTGGATAGAGGGGTGGGTGGGTGGGGTCTGACCAATCCGAGTTTTTCTCGGATTTTTTGATTTTTTTTTTAACTCGACAAAACCCCTTAGTTCCCACGTATTATTCTATGATAGGGAAATGTTCCGCCCGAATATAATAACACATAATAGCATATACTTTACATGAGTATAAAAGTGTGAATGAAAGCGTGAATTATTATTATCAAAAATACTACTCAAACAATTGAACTGGCGGGCTCCATGCTTTTCAAATATGACAAAATAATGTTTTTTGTTGGCATTTAAGACTTGTCTGCTTGCAATCAGTGGATTGAATAGTTATTCTTTTTTAATCAAGAACCATATTTTTCGGTCAATGTGATTCTAAATTAAAAAAAAATTACAATACCATAGACCAGTTTGGGCGAAATTGAAACGAGAAAGTTGTGTATATGGTATCTCACCCCGGTGTAATAACATGACTAAATCAGCCAATCAAGGCACGTTTTGTCGTTGTTATCTAAGGGCTAGAATAAATAAATCCTGTTATCTCTTATTTTAAATTAGTTCTGAAAAATCACTCATCTCCTCTGAACCCTTCTGGCTCTAATAGTGTGCTGAAAATAGTCATGGTCCAGGTTGAAATAATTGCAATAAAATAAGTTTCAGTTAACCCATACAACGCTGAAATATAGCAGTTAATCCATACAACACTGAAATATAGCAGTTAATCCTTACAACTCTAAAATATAGCAGTTAATCCTTACAACGCTGAAATATAGCAGTTAATCCTTACAACACTGAAATATAGCAGTTAATCCATACAACGCTGAAATATAGCAGTTAATCCTTACAACGCTGAAATATAGCAGTTAATCCATACAACTCTGAAATATAGCAGTTAATCCTTACAACGCTGAAATATAGCAGTAAATCCTTACAACTCTGAAATATAGCAGTTAATCCTTACAACTGTAAAATATAGCAGTTAATCCTTACAACGCTGAAATATAGCAGTTAATCCTTACAACACTGAAATATAGCAGTTAACCCATACAACGCTGAAATATAGCAGTTAATCCTTAAAACACTGAAATATAGCAGTTAATCCTTACAACTCTGAAATATAGCAGTTAATCCTTACAACGCTGAAATATAGCAGTTAATCCTTACAACACTGAAATATAGCAGTTAATCCTTACAACGCTGAAATATAGCAGTTAATCCTTACAACTGTAAAATATAGCAGTTAATCCTTACAACGCTGAAATATAGCAGTTAATCTTTACAACGCTGAAATATAGCAGTTAATCCTTACAACTGTAAAATATAGCAGTTAATCCTTACAACGCTGAAATATAGCAGTTAATCCTTACAACTGTAAAATATAGCAGTTAATCCTTACAACACTGAAATATAGCAGTTAATCCTTACAACGCTGAAATATAGCAGTTAACCCATACAACGCTGAAATATAGCAGTTAATCCTTACAACACTGAAATATAGCAGTTAATCCTTACAACTCTAAAATATAGCAGTTAATCCTTACAACTCTAAAATATAGCAGTTAATCCTTACAACGCTGAAATATAGCAGTTAATCCTTACAACACTGAAATATAGCAGTTAGTCCTTACAACACTGAAATATAGCAGTTAACCTTTACAACGCTGAAATATAGCAGTTAATCCTTACAACACTGAAATATAGCAGTTAATCCTTACAACGCTGAAATATAGCAGTTAATCCTTACAACTCTAAAATATAGCAGTTAATCCTTACAACACTGAAATATAGCAGTTAGTCCTTACAACACTGAAATATAGCAGTTAACCTTTACAACGCTGAAATATAGCAGTTAATCCTTACAACACTGAAATATAGCAGTTAATCCTTACAACTCTAAAATATAGCAGTTAATCCTTCAACACTGAAATATAGCAGTTAATCCTTACAACGCTGAAATATAGCAGTTAATCCTTACAACTCTAAAATATAGCAGTTAATCCTTACAACGCTGAAATATAGCAGTTAACCCATACAACGCTGAAATGTAGCAGTTAATCCTTACAACACTGAAATATAGCAGTTAATCCTTACAACACTGAAATATAGCAGTTAATCCTTACAACAATGAAATATAGCAGTTAATCCTTACAACACTGAAATATAGCAGTTAATCCTTACAACGCTGAAATATAGCAGTTAATCCTTACAACACTGAAATATAGCAGTTAATCCTTACAACGCTGAAATATAGCAGTTAACCCATACAACGCTGAAATATAGCAGTTAATCCTTACAACACTGAAATATAGCAGTTAATCCTTACAACACTGAAATATAGCAGTTAATCCTTACAACACTGAAATATAGCAGTTAATCCTTACAACACTGAAATATAGCAGTTAATCCTTACAACGCTGAAATATAGCAGTTAATCCTTACAACACTGAAATATAGCAGTTAATCCTTACAACACTGAAATATAGCAGTTAATCCTTACAACACTGAAATATAGCAGTTAATCCTTACAACGCTGAAATATAGCAGTTAACCCATACAACGCTGAAATATAGCAGTTAATCCTTACAACACTGAAATATAGCAGTTAATCCTTACAACTCTAAAATATAGCAGTTAATCCTTACAACTCTAAAATATAGCAGTTAATCCTTACAACGCTGAAATATAGCAGTTAATCCTTACAACACTGAAATATAGCAGTTAGTCCTTACAACACTGAAATATAGCAGTTAACCTTTACAACGCTGAAATATAGCAGTTAATCTTTACAACGCTGAAATATAGCAGTTAATCCTTACAACTCTAAAATATAGCAGTTAATCCTTACAACACTGAAATATAGCAGTTAGTCCTTACAACACTGAAATATAGCAGTTAACCTTTACAACGCTGAAATATAGCAGTTAATCCTTACAACACTGAAATATAGCAGTTAATCCTTACAACTCTAAAATATAGCAGTTAATCCTTACAACACTGAAATATAGCAGTTAATCCTTACAACGCTGAAATATAGCAGTTAATCCTTACAACGCTGAAATATAGCAGTTAACCTTTACAACGCTGAAATATAGCAGTTAATCCTTACAACACTGAAATATAGCAGTTAATCCTTACAACTCTAAAATATAGCAGTTAATCCTTACAACGCTGAAATATAGCAGTTAATCCTTACAACGCTGAAATATAGCAGTTAACCTTTACAACGCTGAAATATAGCAGTTAATCCTTACAACACTGAAATATAGCAGTTAATCCTTACAACTCTAAAATATAGCAGTTAATCCTTACAACTCTAAAATATAGCAGTTAATCCTTACAACACTGAAATATAGCAGTTAATCCTTACAACGCTGAAATATAGCAGTTAACCTTTACAACGCTGAAATATAGCAGTTAATCTTTACAACACTGAAATATAGCAGTTAATCCTTACAGCGCTGAAATATAGCAGTTAATCCTTAGAACACTGAAATATAGCAGTTAATCCTTACAACTCTAAAATATAGCAGTTAATCCTTACAACTTTAAAATATAGCAGTTAATCCTTACAACTCTAAAATATAGCAGTTAATCCTTACAACACTGAAATATAGCAGTTAATCCTTACAACGCTGAAATATAGCAGTTAACCTTTACAACGCTGAAATATAGCAGTTAATCTTTACAACACTGAAATATAGCAGTTAATCCTTACAGCGCTGAAATATAGCAGTTAATCCTTACAACACTGAAATATAGCAGTTAATCCTTACAACTCTAAAATATAGCAGTTAATCCTTACAACGCTGAAATATAGCAGTTAATCTTTACAACGCTGAAATATAGCAGTTAATCCTTACAACGCTGAAATATAGCAGTTAATCCATACAACACTGAAATATAGCAGTTATTCCTTACAACGCTGAAATATAGCAGTTAATCCTTACAACACTGAAATATAGCAGTTAATCCTTACAACACTGAAATATAGCAGTTAATCCTTACAACGCTGAAATATAGCAGTTAATCTTTACAACACTGAAATATAGCAGTTAATCTTTACAACGCTGAAATATAGCAGTTAATCCTTACAACGCTGAAATATAGCAGTTAATCCTTACAACGCTGAAATATAGCAGTTAATCAATACAACGCTGAAATATAGCAGTTAATCCTTACAACACTGAAATATAGCAGTTAATCCATACAACACTGAAATATAGCAGTTATTCCTTACAACGCTGAAATATAGCAGTTAATCCTTACAACACTGAAATATAGCAGTTAATCCTTACAACACTGAAATATAGCAGTTAATCCTTACAACGCTGAAATATAGCAGTTAATCCTTACAACGCTGAAATATAGCAGTTAATCCTTACAACGCTGAAATATAGCAGTTAATCCTTACAACACTGAAATATAGCAGTTAATCCTTACAACGCTGAAATATAGCAGTTAACCTTTACAACGCTGAAATATAGCAGTTAATCTTTACAACACTGAAATATAGCAGTTAATCCTTACAGCGCTGAAATATAGCAGTTAATCCTTACAACACTGAAATATAGCAGTTAATCCTTACAACGCTGAAATATAGCAGTTAATCCTTACAACACTGAAATATAGCAGTTAATCTTTACAACGCTGAAATATAGCAGTTAATCCTTACAACACTGAAATATAGCAGTTAATCCTTACAACGCTGAAATATAGCAGTTAACCTTTACAACGCTGAAATATAGCAGTTAATCCTTACAACACTGAAATATAGCAGTTAATCCTTACAACACTGAAATATAGCAGTTAATCCTTACAACGCTGAAATATAGCAGTTAATCTTTACAACACTGAAATATAGCAGTTAATCTTTACAACGCTGAAATATAGCAGTTAATCCTTACAACGCTGAAATATAGCAGTTAATCCTTACAACGCTGAAATATAGCAGTTAATCAATACAACGCTGAAATATAGCAGTTAATCCTTACAACACTGAAATATAGCAGTTAATCCATACAACACTGAAATATAGCAGTTATTCCTTACAACGCTGAAATATAGCAGTTAATCCTTACAACACTGAAATATAGCAGTTAATCCATACAGCACTGAAATATAGCAGTTAATCCTTACAACGCTGAAATATAGCAGTTAATCCTTACAACGCTGAAATATAGCAGTTAATCCTTACAACGCTGAAATATAGCAGTTAATCCTTACAACACTGAAATATAGCAGTAAATCCTTACAACACTGAAATATAGCAGTTAATCCTTACAGCGCTGAAATATAGCAGTTAATCCTTACAACGCTGAAATATAGCAGTTAATCCTTACAACGCTGAAATATAGCAGTTAATCCTTACAACGCTGAAATATAGCAGTTAATCCTTACAACACTGAAATATAGCAGTTAATCCTTACAACGCTGAAATATAGCAATTAATCCTTACAACACTGAAAAATAGCAGTTAATCCTTACAACGCTGAAATATAGCAGTTAATCCATACAACGCTGAAATATAGCAGTTAATCCTTACAACGCTGAAATATAGCAGTTAATCCTTACAACGCTGAAATATAGCAGTTAATCCTTACAACGCTGAAATATGTTTACATAAACCATTGAGACGGTTTTTCCAATTTAAAGTCATTGTAATAGGGATGTCCTCCCAGTAAACATAACACATTTGTATTACATTTATACAGTGTTGGACCAACGTCGAAGACGTTGTATGGACGTTAACAAATGTTTTGTGTTTGTTGGGCTAACATATCGTTATTGGAACGTTCTAAGTCATCGTAATAAGGACGTTCTAACCCATCGCAATAGGAACGTTCTAAGCCATCGTAATAGGGACGTTCTAATCCATCGTAATAGGGATGTCCTAACTCATTGCTATAGGAACGTTCTGAACCATCGTAATAGCGATGTTCTCACCCATCGTAATAGGGACGTTCTAACCCATCGTAATAGGGACGTTCTAACCCATCGTGATTGGGACGTTCTAAACCATCGTAATATGGACGTTCTAGACTAGCGTAATATGGACGTTCTAAATCATCGTAATAGGAATGTTTTAACCCATCGTAATATGGATGTTCTAAACCATCGTAATATGGACGTTCTAACCCATCGTAATAAGGATGTTCTAAACCATCGTAATATGGACGTTCTAGCCCATCGTAATAGATCGTTGTGAGAGTCCACACTTGCAAAAATATAAAATGTGTTTTTTATTCATTGTGAAGTGAGCATCATTGTTTTAGTAGTTTGTGAACCAAGTATAGTATTCCACTACCTAGAAATGAAAGCGTGGCTAAGCCTGTCACATGACGAGATGAGCTAATCATCGCAGTCTTTTGTTAATTAAATTTAGAGGTAAATACCATACATAAGCTCAATTTGTTAGTGGATCTAAATAAGACCAATTCCACGGGCTTTAACAGGTAAAATTAATCAGAATGCGATACTCTTCGAATTAAAAAATGATCAATTGCAATAAATTTCATTTTGGATTAAAAATAAAACATAGTAAATCGTACCTTAGAATAAAATAATGCTCAAGAAGTTAGTGGGTTTATATTTTTTAATTAGCCTCTAAGTTATAGAACTCAGTCAATAATAATTTTCAAGCAAATTTTTGTAACCATTCGTACCTAGTCATTTGGGGACAACTCTACAAATTCCAGTGAGTAAAGGTCAGACCATTTGACATGTAACACAATATTATTCTGAAAATAAAGCGGAACAAAGTTAATGGGTATATAGAGGGGCCTCATAATTATAATTGTAATTCATGTCAAACGGTTTAATTTTTTAACTATACAATATTTTTACGAAATTTTCAGGACAGATACCAAATCATGAATGATTGGAACATAAAATTTACAACATTTCAGAAAAATCGCTTGCGAGTTGACGGAGTCATCGGCGAAAATGATCATTTTGGACAATCCCTCACCGTTGGACAGACTATATATAGCCCTTACAGTGCGGGGATCGACATTAGTCGTCAGAATCTGACGTCTAAAGTCGATCCCCGCCCTGTAAGTGTACAAATATTTTATAATGGCCATAGACCGATAACATAGGTATTCAAATTAATCGGAATCGGAAAGAGCTCACCAAAACATTTATGCTGATTTCAAATTAAAAAACCCTTTGGCCTCCAAGGTATTTATTTAAAAAAAATCAGCGCTTTAAGGGATGGAGATGGCTACACAGGGACGTTGAGATGTCACAGATGATGTGGCTTACAGATCAATCCTGTATTTCTGTGAGGCATCATGTCTGTGACTAAGAACCACGGCACCTTTGTACTGGATCCATGGCCCTGTATGACAGGGCGTCCTGGCTAATAGCTGCTTCCTGCATTACATGGCAGACAGATCATTAAAGTGGCACGGCTCAGGGTCACGTACATGATAAAAGAGAGAAGCATCGCTACCATTTTTTGAGCTTCACGTAACATCCGTCGCCTCGCCCTTCATCTGAAATCAAATCGTCCGCTGTGATGACCAGCTCCTATTTCCAGTTCTCCACCAATTACCCGCTTCTGTCCTTGCTGTCAAGGTAATTTACCCGGGGCAATGCATATACGAAGTCAAACAGCAGTAATTTAGTGATTTTCAAGTGAGCAGTCACTGCTATTTGTAGCGTGCCCGGACAGTGGTGTTGTGGTGGGGCTATGTCTGGGTTATACCATATAGCAGAAAATAAAGATGAAATCCTGATGAGTTTTCAATAAATCTTGTACCCTCCTTCGAGAGCACAGCGACTCACGGCGATATGTTGTTGGTTTAGAAAGGGCAGAGCGAGGCGGGTGAACATAAAACCGAAGCTGCATGGATCGGTGCTTGTCGAACGTCTACAGACGCTGGCCAGCGTCTGGCCAGCATTGGGCCAGCGTTCAGATATTTTGTTATTAGATGATCTGGGACAAGAGATGCTGTCATCTCGCATCACTGGATAAGTGGGTGTACTTGTGCTGCTTTTATGTCAGCGAGATGTGCAATTAGGAAGGCGGGAGTCTCTTTGCCTGCAGGCGATATCCAAACCGGGTGATTGGCAATGACTCTTCCAAACTTTAAACTCGTACCAAGTAGGCCTAATATTAGATTATAATCATATTATACTATCAAGAGTTGATAGACAAGCACAGGAGGATGTCAAGCTGCACTTCCACATAGCTGACATCCCTTCGTGGTTATGTGACTGTCAGATGTGGCACATCAGAAAGATTATCCCTTTACTGAGATTGATTTGCATTCTAGAAGTCGTAAGATCACAGGGATCACATATGACCTTTGTGTCAGATCCACGCACACCACGTCTTAGATGCGCCCACCTGTTGCATCATAAGGGGCTGATATTATACTTGCAAAGGCAAACAGCAGTGACTGCTTACTTGAAAAGTAAGCAGTTACTGCTGTTTGCCTTTGCACGCCAGAACCCAGATCACATCCAGCAACACAGGAGGCTCTGACTTGTCGAGAGGCCAACTTATAATGTTTTAAACGTAATTTTAGAATTCATGTACTCTTACTGCTTCTTCTTATTTTATCTAAAAAATAATTTCCACCCGATTAAAGTTGTGTCTCGTTGCCGCGAAGCACAACTTGAAGTGGGTGAAATGTACTTATATTTGCTTAATTTGCTAATCTTGTTGTTTAAACATTCATTAATTTTAATTCCTAATAACTGTGATTTAACCGGCTTAAAAAACTGGTTACCCAGCAAACAAGACACATTTAAACAATGCTGATGGTCTGATGTCAGCCTATCGTCTGCAACATTGTTTAAATAACTCGTGTTGTTGGGTAAAAAACAATATAGGCCTACGTTACAGAGAAAAAGATACAGACCACCAGAAAAAGCACCTTCTGATCTCTCCTTTGCTATTTAATAAAACTTTTAAGAAATCAGATACGTTTCATTCACCTTGTTGACGTTTAGCCAATGTTGTCTTAATGCTGGGCCAGCGTCGAAGACGATGGGCCAACATCAAAACGACCTTGGCTCAAGGTGGCAATTACGGCAGCAATTTAATCAGAAATAAGGTGAATACAAATTAAAAGATGCAGGCCTACTTGGGTGATGAGAGGTTTTGTGGGGGATCAACCATGTTGGACCAATGTCGGGCTGACGTCGCAGACGGCAGCCCAACATTGAAACAGCATTGGGATAGAGGTGGGGACGGCAGATTTCACGATCCACCGCGCTTTGACATTTGAAGCGTCGTCCGCGAATGTTACGCGGCTTTGAGTCCCTAACCCGGTAATTTCCGTCCCCGCTGTACGCGGTCGGGATATCGGCAAACACGCGCAAAAACACAAAAGACCCAGAGGCCCCGCCGCCGGCCCTGGCCGCTCACTGGCTGGCGTCCACGTCTGGGCCAATCAGGCGGGGGTACGCTCGCGGACTCAGTGTGAAACTGCGGCGGCGGCCGCGGGCGACGGAAGCGGCAGCCCATTGAATGGCTGGGAAGAAAGCGGCGAGAAGTGCAGAGTATCCATGCAGGCGCCGGGGTGTATATACCTGGCAAGTGAAAAGGGAGGTAGGTCTTTGATCTGACTTTGCGGACCGATCGGTCGATCCCGATCGAACTGAATTTTAATGAGCTGTATAATAAGCCGCAGCGACGAAAGAGGTGAACCCTCTGAGATGTGGACTATGAAATTTAAATTTTCAGTGGCTTGAAGTTGTGGATCGCGGCAGCGATCCACAACTTCAAGCCACTGAAAATTACCTCGATTTGCGAACCAATATCACAAATTTAAGTGCTTATAATCGTAATAAAATACGAACGACTACAACATTTGACTCCAGGGGGTTAACGGCTTGTTCGCAGCTGACTCGTGACGGCGTCGCGTTACAGTGGTGTCTGGTGTGGACGGGGCTTCACAATGGACTGTTATATCCGGCGTTTTCAGGAAGACTGTTTTCAAAGTGGAGGTGCGAGAAATTGATTGATCAATGTGGAAGGAAGTGGAACATATTACCAAATACACCGTGCTGTTCTAAGCGTAATAGGAAGAGATTACAAGTTTTAGAAGCGTTAGAATGTGGTGGTTGAAAACATGTTAGAATGTGGTTGTTGAAAACATGTTGATGAAACACAAAATCAATTATAGGGCATCTTTTTTATAAGAAACACAGAAAACAGGTGTTTTGTCCTGATATAACTAAAAGCCCACAGCACACATTAAATCAATATTACAGCTTCATTCGATGAACTATAATGCATAATGTCATATATTGTATAATGGTAACCTACCAAATTTCATAAATCGATTCTACCTCACCTTGCAGTTCACTCTTCCCTCTATATGCATCACTATTGACTTTTAAAGTTCATAAATGGATTAAATATTCAAATGTTTTGATTTTTTTAAAACGGAAGAAAATACTGCTTTGTTATTGCCTTATTTTATATACGTCGGGAAAATAACAATTATTTAAAAAGGTCATGACAAATTATTTATTATACGTGATAAGATTTGATATTTGTTTTTATTACAAAATATTGTCGTCGGCAATATTTCTAATAAAAATGTATATCAAAATGTTATCACGTAATTCTTTTGTCATGATCTTTTAAATAATCAGTCTGCATTATAATTTTATTTGTATTTGTTTTGTTCTCTAATTATTTTCACAATGGCGAATGTCATATGACTAGTGCCTTTATATTCTTAGTCTGGTGCAGGTCACAAAGACCTGTAAAATAACAAAGTATCACATTCAAGTACAACTTCAAAGGATGTCATTTCTGATTAACCCTGCGTGTGCTGGGATGTCTCAATTGATTTTTATCAACGCAAGCGGTACCGCGATTTACGTTTGAATGTGAAACGAAACACTTACGAGAGAAAAAGAAAAACGTTTTTATTTCGATAAAACATACACTAAACCCATGTACGCTGGTAAAATTCATTTTGTGCCAACGAAAATCAGATTAAACGACATAGTAGTAAGATGGTGGTTGAATTTGCTGGATTCTTTATGAGTCGGTATAGCGGATAGCATATCAGAAGGACTAGGCGAGCAGACAGGTGGAAGGCAATTGTCCTCAAGTCTTTTTAAGCCCCCGTGTCAAAGATGATCAAGGCGAACTGTGATCCATGGCAACCTCAAAAGCAAAGATAACCGAGGTTGATTCAACGCTGGCTCAATGCTGGTCCAGCGCCGTAGGTGTTGGACCAGCATTGAGTCATATAGGATTTGTTTTTTTGGTGCACTCATAAAGGCTTTGGCCATCCGGACCACTATGCAGGCATGGCCACACAACTATGTTAGTATTAATGTAATTCAGAGACCCGACAGCATTTGATCTTCTTGAAATATTGACGAACAGCTCGCAGTCACTTGCCAGTTTCCACGAGGATTTAATGATTATGGGTGTGAAAACGGTTGAAAAACAACGATGCTGTTAGCAGCTGTTATTAATGATCTTCGTCAGTTGGTCTTGACAAAGACATAAACGTGTTTCCCTGCTCTGTCATAAAAGTACTTGTTCCTTGTATGCCTATTATTCAGTAAGCAGTAGGCTACTAACATCACACCCGCTGCTACGGTTTTTTAATGCTCCACCTAAATCTAAAATGTTATACTTTACCACACCTTCTCCGTTATTTCGTTAGATGTTAATGTGATTTAAAACACACCTCTACATTATTGTCTTTGTCCGACCACTACATTCTAAGCCAGGTGTGACCGAGCTGTTGATTATGAGGAATCCTCATTATCGTGATTATGGTGGGATGTGTTTTAAGTCAGTTAAAACCGTCGGAGCTCTACATTCTCAGCTGTGGAGAATGCCTCGGCCTTCGGCCTAGGCCTTTTCTACAGCTAAAAATGTAGAGCTCCTCGGGCTTTATCCGATACTAAATGACGCCTGTGATCGGTTGGAGTAGAGTACTATACACATGCGAGAGACAATTGCAGAGTGACTGGTCACGGTCATTGTGAAAAGCTCCTCTGGAAATTAATGAACCCAGAACTCTGTATGGTGTACTCGCAAGGAGATGCAGATGACAAAACCATCGTTTTTCTTGACCTGTGTTTTAGAAGGTCAAGGCAGATGGAGTCGACTGCGATGTCAAAGACGCTGTACATGCGCACTCGTGCTGCGTCAGCCTCATTGTGAGCCGGCAGCGTATGGCAATCAGATAATGACGTCGGCCAGTGACCTGCCCTGCAAAACTAAGAAGCAGTAGTTTGCTTACTTTTAAAGTGGGCAGATACTGCATTTTGGTTTGGCACGGTGGTGATGTCCAACGCAGCCTAAAAGTCGGATCATCCGAACGGCTTGACTGCTCAGCACAGACGAGCTCCCTGTCAAAAGGATCAAACTGAGGTTCTGTCTGTTCCCAGACTATGGACTTTGAATAGAGCATGGACGATGGACACATGCATACAACCTCTGTGCACCATACCCTCTAATTATCTGTCAATCTTTGACCTCAATATTTATTATTTTGTAAAGAACGCTCTGTATTGTACCATGTGAACCAAGCAGAATCTTTGAAAAAGGTTATCTTGGTTCACATGATAATGTACTGCAGTGTTCTTTCTAACACGTGCTGAAGACGTGTGGGCGTAGCGTGGACAATTCATGAAAATGTATACAATATTATTATTAAGTATAATCTGGCCAAACTTTATTTCTATAAAATTCAAATGCATTGGAAGGGAAGCGAAAACTCTATTTAGTTTCCTTCATACTCGCATAGATGCGGAATGTAGGCGATGGGCTACATTTGGCAACCGTGCACCCCCCCCCCCCCCCCCACACACACACACTCACACATCTGTTACAGGCAAAATGCACAAAATTACATATTGTTTAAAAATCAGATGGCGTCCACTTTGTTTTTGTCTTTCACCAAAATTGTGTGAAATTTAAAAACACACATAACATCCAGGCTTATAAGCATACCTGCATTGAAAAACCGTGGCTCAAAGTGTGGATTCATATAAAAACGTTTGATGAACTAACATAGGAAAACATAACCTGATAACATAACATGGTAATAACATATTTAGGGTACCTCTATATAAGTCGTCAAAATAGAGTTTGCATCCCTATATTTTCATTATTACCATTTGATTTCGTGTTCAGTATATCCAAGGGTTCCACAAAAAACTTTGTTTCGTCGAGATATAGGTGGGGGGGGGGAGGGGTGCATGGTAGCCATATGTAGCCCATCACCTAATAACATCGAGCTGCAACAACATATCTTCTTCTCGTTTGCAAGAGAAATACACATACTATATATTTTTCATGAAGTATACACAATTAAATTGTGGCTTATGTACTATAAAAAGTGACATGGTATGGAGAAGTCAAAGTATAAAGCCTCGCTCAACTCTGTGAATAAAAGACAGATTTGTGAGTCCACACTGGGATCATAATATATGCAGCAGACATATCAACCCAAAAAACTAAACCAGCCACATTCTTAGTATAGGACTTAGACTGCCATTAGAATGTGTATGATAGTTAGATTGTCGAAGTGAACAATCCACCACTTCATTTTACTTATGGTTGTCACAAAGTTAAACTACGACATGTACTGAGCGTATAACCATGCTACAGTTTGCAAAAGTAAAATATGCCTTTAATCTTGAAACACGATATATCTTAGGACTTTAATTTCACAAATCACATAAATTTCCAGTCACTTGAAGTTGTGTGTCGCGGTAGCGAGACGCAACTTCAAGTGGCTGAAAATTTAAATTGAATAGCTCAGTGCTCCAGGGGTTAACATATTATTACACGTTTATGATTTTTCACAGCCATGACTAAATTAGGTGGTGGGCTAGTCTCTTCCAGCTACTCCATGTGCGCATCCTTTTCTTTGATCCTAGATTTTGTCATCTACAGCCAGCCATTCACGGGAAATCAAGTGAAATCGGAGGGATTGTTCACATTACTGCCCTTCCGGACTTGTGCACATCCTGATCCCAGTGTAATCACCTTGAGAGCGATTTGTACAGAAGTCGGACACCGAATTCATCCGCGATTCCTCCCAAATGCCAAGTATCGACAATGAAAATCACGGGGGTGGTCAGGTGGTGGTACAATTTTTACACTTCGAACAATGTAGGTTCTTCGGAAAGACAGAAATTCAATAAAAACCTTCCGGTTACCATGCAATCACGGGGAGCATTATTTTACAAAAGATCTCTTGGAGCTGCATGGTAAAGTGCGTAACCCTTGAACGCTGAAATATAAACCATCAAGACTAAAGGTTTTTTTTCAATTTGAAGTAATCATATATGTCTTAGTTAGCTCTTTCCGCTTCATTTGAATACCTATGTTATTCATCTGCCCCAGTCCAGTCTCAATTCACGCAGAGTGTGCTGCAAATCAAATGACAGAGTGAAGATGATGTTATTGGTCAACGACCATTATGCATTTTTAATTCTATCGGTGTGAGGACGGTCTTTAGACGTCAGAATCTGACGTCTGTAGACGTCAGATTCTGACGTCCAAAGACGGTCTTCGCGCTGAGAGAGTAAATGGTAGGCTAATATTTTAGGAGCCTTTTGTGACGGATTACAAGGAAAAGGCAGAGAGATGCAAATGCACAAAACTGTAAGTTTTTCGAAAACACTCTTTTTTTTGACCAAATTTAGGGAGCTGATATAATCAGCTCAATTTGGTGGGTATCTCGAAAACCCCCTCGACCCCCTCAACCCCCTCGCCCCTCGACCCACGACCCTCGACCCACGACCCTCGACCCTCGACCTAATTTTTAAAATATTTTTGTTTGTTTATATAATTATAACTTTTGTATAATAATAACATTCGGGAAACTTATATAGGCCTACTGTGATGCTAACCTGGCTACCAAGTGATGTTGGCTAAGCGTCTGCTACGCTGGTCCAGCATTCACCCGACGTTGGCTTAAAGTATCTTGTTTGCTGGGTGGCCATGGATTGGCGCGATAATACATCATAAAACTTTATGAATACACGTGGGCCTATAGCTGGCCAAACACATTTTAATGTTGGGTCACTGTTTACGACGCTTGCCTAACTTTAACCCAAGCATGGGATTGAATGCCTCTTTTTTGGTGGTAAAAAAACATTGCCAGTCATATCACCCGCATATCACTCGCCGGTTTTATTCAGTCACACGCATTGGCACCGGCATCGCAAGCGGTGGGTCGGCGTTAAAACATTATTGGTTCAATGCTTCGTGCTTGCTGTGCTTAGCTATCATTGAACTGGAACAATGTTGGGCTAGCGTTAGTGTAAGACAGTGTTGAGACTCAGATGGCAGTCTATACGCCTAATCAAGTGCCCGCATATATATTGCGTATCGTCCCTCTCCCCAGAATATACATGAGGCGTTCAGCCAATGTTAGGCCAGCGTCGCAGACGGTGAACCAACATTGACCTGATATTGTTTCCCGAATTTTATAAATAGACTATAGAAAAAACAATAAAAAAATTAAAGTCGAGGGTCGAGGGTCGTGGGTCGAGGGTCGTGGGTCGAGGGGCGAGGGGGGTCGAGGGGGTCGAGGGGCGAGATATCCCAATTTGGTCGACATTCTCAAAGCTGAGGTAATTGGTGGAGATGGTCATCACGACCAATAACATCTCTTATAACCAGGTCAACCAGTTTGAGGATACCGACTTACCAGCTTCTCTGATTTACACTGAGCAAACAATGACTTTCAAAATGAATCACGCTTGGGTCATGTCTATACATGTACAGTCATTGTTTCGCGATGTGGCTCACTACACTGATACACAACCATATGGACCTAACACGCATTATCCACTAGAAATCAATCTGGTATTTGCTAATAATTTATTAAAGTCAAATAATTACGCACATTTCTACAATTTGACGACACGTACAGTAACAGTTTATTGTTTTATATGATATAGGACTTACTCCAATTGATACTTTTTGGGCCACCATTCAATCTCTAGGGGAGAGGGGGTTGAAGTATTTTTTTTTTAAAATAATTTCGGGCAAAGTCTGCATGAAATAAATAATTTACATACCAACAACTGTTCTATATGAACATGTAATAACATTACTGACAGTGAATCAATGTCCAATTGCTAGGATTCCAATTTCGAGTCCTTTGTCTGGAGGGCAGTGTCTTGTGATTTCATAGAACATAGAACCTTCTGAACATAGGACCTTCTGAACATAGGGCAGTCACCCTTGTGATTCATCTCACCATCCTCGGGTGGTCGTCTTAAACTTTGTTTGTGAAAGTTTAAATTGAAAGCAATGATATGGTGATGCGACCATGCCGAAACATGACGTCCCTCTGGATATGAAAGGGTGTATCTGCCACTTAACAAAGTGGCTGAATAAAACACCCCTTCAAATACAAGGGGACACAATTTAGACCGTATCACCTGCAAGTAAGAAACCGTGCATTGAACTACAATATTCTACCGTATGCTGGCGTCAGGTCTCATCCTGATAGAGCAACTTAACCCTTTGATCGCCAAATTATTCAATCTGAATTTTCACCCACTTAAAGTTGTGTCTCGCTGACGCGATCCACAACTTCAAGTGAGTGAAAATTATTCAGATTTGACAAAATGGAGGTCAACTCTTTTCAAATCTTGCTAGTTGATGTCACATTTTATCTTTAACATATTTAAAATGTGGTACCTATAATGTGCTAATAAAAACTGAAAACCCAAATATATGCGGCACCGGCGGTTAAAGGGTTAATCTATGACACGGGAAGCAAATCTTGGTCGTATCTACTAGTCCTCAAAGCAAGGGCAAACGGCAGTAACTGCCTACTTTTCATGCAATCAGTTACTGCTGTTTGCCTTCGCCGGACCGTATACCTGCGTGTTTGCGCCGTACGTGTCGTCGACATCATGATGTATTATAGAGGTGTCATGAGAACCAGAGGTTAATGGATTTTTGGTGTGTGACAAGAAGTCATCTATTATCGGCCGGTGTGTTTTCACACCTGCATCTCATCAACATCATAGCCTCGCGCAAGCCCGCAATAACATTAGGCAACCCCGCAGGTACCGAACGCAGCATGTAAGCAACTTCGCCAATATGTCCCTGTTGCGTTCGATACGAGCGCAACAGGGTAATTCATGAATAACTGCCCGCGTTCACTCACTTTTTCTGTTTTAACTGCGACATTTTTACCTGCAGTTTGCAGAATCGCTACTGAGATTTCTGCAAGCTGCAGATAAAAATGATTATACGTATGTTAAGTCCATGGACTTGTCAACAAGCCATGATTCGACGTGATTACATATTCAACACTGTATACCATTATAGTCTTTATCATGGGTAGAAGTGCGTGCACCTCATTAATGATGTACCAGGAAACATTGCAAGTTGCGATCACGTGTTATAGTTTGGACGCACATATCACAGCTGCTGGTGGTGATATTACACAGGTATAAAAAATAATTAATTACTGTTGAGTACATGTAGAGCTTTCGCAAGAGCTACACAATGTCATGTATGAATTAGAAGTAATTGTGATAAAGAAAAACCTCTCTTTGTTTGAATAATGTGTCATATTTGTGTGGTACAACAAATTGTCTTTATCATTGTTATTTTGCAAAAAAAGTTAATATAATTACATGAATGATGGTACGTAAGTTTTAGGTTATTACATCAAAAAACCCCTCAACCGCCAAGATATTTATGCGGAATTTTCACACACTTGAAGTTGTGTCCCGCTAGCGCATTCTCATTCATCAGATCCACTATCCTTCCTCTAGCGTCGGCTAGCTGTGCTAGTGTGACCCTGCGAAGGAGGCTGCGCTAACGCGACCCACAACTTCAAATGAGTTGAAATTATTCAGATTTGAAAAAGATTGAGGTCAAAGATTTGGAAATTTTACTAATTGATGTCACGTTTTATCTCTAGCGTGTTCAAAATCTGGTATTTTATGGGCTAGTAAAAAATAAAATGAAAAAGCCGAATATTATTCTTTGGACAGGCGGTTGACGGGTTAAATACCATTGTTTGTCGCTCCTGCTCAATTGCTGAGGCTCATCCGCGTAACCAGAATTACATAAGTATTTCTGTTGTAACCCATCTTCCCCCGCAAGCCCGCTACTCCTGACGTCGCAGACGGAGCTCCGTCTGCGACGTTGGGAGTAGCGGGCCTTGCGGGGGAAGATGCTATAACCACACAACAACGGGAAAAAACAACAATCATGATAATGGCACTACGGTAACCATGGCCTGATGCATTGAACAGCAAACATAAAGAACGTATCATTATCCTCACCTGCGCTATGGGCTACTGACGTGAACACAAAGGGCATAAAGTCCCATTCATACATTAATTCATTCTCTTTTTTACTGCTGTTAAATAATAATTCTTCTAATTTTTTGCTTTTTTTTAGAATCTAGTGTAATCTAAGAGTTAAGCATTATTTGATCAAACAAATCTTTCCTATAGCAGATTCCTATATGTAGGCCCCCTATGATAGTCAAGATAGTTAAGATAGATAGTCAAGATAGTACGAGGTACTCATTTATATATTTTTTTCGGTACCTCTCGTCACCGCTGAAGCAGGGATGGCTTCACGCCATACCTGTCAATTGCTTAATGAACGTGGAAGCATAGAATATCGTAATTAAAAATCAATTTTTTGATTTTGGGAAATGTAGGCTGCAACTCGGTATGGATTTATCATCACATGTGAGGTCTTCATAATCATATATTAAATGTTCCTAAATATAATACTGATAATATATATATCACAGGTTAATAGCACTAATAAAATCGGCCCAAGTGCTCATACTATTCAACCCTTACAGCGCGGGGATCGACTTTAGACGTCTAAAGTCGAGTAAGATTAAGGTAAGAGTAAAACTATTTATACTGGATTCAACGGAAATTAATGCATATTTTTGTATTCTATGATTGTGGTCAAATTTTAAAAATCTACACGAGAGCAATTGACCGAGATGTCATCACTTTACTGGCGAAAGAGTCAGCTGGAATTTTTTTTAAATAAAATATAATTTAAATTACATAAAAAAATGTCGTTGGTGAGTTACCGATTGTTCACATGGCTGGTTAGGGACTATACGTCATCGCCAAGGGTAAATTATTTCCACGTTTCTACCCGCTGTGATCGTGCACAGCTAGCAAGCGTCATACATATGTGATTTTAGCTCATATAAATGATGCCAATAATCAAACGTTACATTCATGGAACATTCTAAATGATAGGTATGTTCTTCTCCCATTAAACTGCAAACACACAGGAAAAGCTGAATAAATAAATAATTTTCGATGCATATTTATAGCACTTCAAAATAATATAATTATTTCGATTACACGTGATATTATTGCGTACGTATAAACTACGTAAACAATGTATAGCGCTTCCGTAAAAACACAATAAGCCAGAATAGCTCATAAATTTGTAGTGTGCTTGATTCCGAGTCCGGAGATATAACGGGCTTGAATCCTGCTGCGGCCTATGACTATATCAAGGCTTGTGTAGATTATTTGTACACAAGTGTCTATACAATTGTGTGAGTTATCCTTATATACATGCATATCATAATAATCGTTAAATCGTCAAAAATGCGTATGAAATACCCACACGAACGACATATTAGGACGCTAA
This sequence comes from Flabesymbios commensalis, assembly GCA_964017125.1. Lineage (NCBI taxonomy): Eukaryota > Metazoa > Annelida > Polychaeta > Terebellida > Flabelligeridae > Flabesymbios > Flabesymbios commensalis. The sequence goes on along the minus strand of OZ024902.1, from coordinate 52,179,690 downwards.
CGATGTTACCTACGTAGGGCCTACATATCGAAATATGGTATTTTACAACCAGTATACGCCTACTTAGTGGGGGGGGGCACCATTTCATCTCCAGGTCGGGGGGGGGGGAGTGGAATATTTTTTCAAATAAATAATTTCGGGCCGACTCTGCATGAAATAAATAATTTGCTTCAGTAAGTATTTTATATAAACATGCATTCAAATTTTAAATTTTCAGCGCGCCGCCGAGCCAGATTGAAATAAATAATTTGTCCACAATTCCCCCCCCCCCTGAATATTAAATGGAGGCCACCTTAGTATAAGGATTGCCTTCCGTTGGCTCTGCATAAAAAACAGCGTGTTTATCCATGTGGCTGTGATATTGTTATTGTTTCTCTGGAGTTTGATGAAATTACACATGGAACCATGTCGTGCTGTGCTGGAGAGACTTCCTGTCAAAGCCAGTTACTTCTAATGCAGGGCCCCTTGTACAGTTTTAGTATAACTAACGCGAATAATAAGTATTAAGATACATGGTACATAATCAGTCTTGAAAAAATGTTCTTGTATGAACATATTCTTGTAACATATATAATAATATAAGAGAGAAAGTTTCCATATAAATGTGGAACCCCTTGTTCCACATACATGTGGAACCTTAGAGAGAAAGGTTCCACATACATGTGGAACCTTTCTCTATTACGCTACACAGCGAGGAGCATTCACTTCAGTCGCAAATATGAAATAGGAGGGTGTACAAAAGATATGTCACCTGGTCACGCGAAGATAAATTATCACGCAACTGTTTCACAAAAAACGCCAGCACGACAATCGCTCAGATGCGGGTAATTTTCATTAAGATGATGTGTTGAGCATCACGAGACATCGAAAGTGTGAAAAAAAAACAATAATTATTGTATTTTCCCTCTCTTGCACACGATGAACGAGTTAATTAATAGAGCTTTGTGCCACTTTTGTGCACATACAGGATAAACGGCTCAGTATGGACATCCTAAGGTTGGTGAGATGCATCAGATGACACTGCCCTCGACGACACATGCAGGATTCGAAATCTGAGCCCAGGCGGTCAAGCAAAAAAGGTCCCCACAATACTGGATATTTACCGGCGATATAATAGTGAGAATTACGCATAGGGGGGATCTGTGGAGACAAATACAGAGACCAGGGTTTTGACGGCAGGTTCAGGGAGAGATAATAATGAGAGGGTAAAAACACGTGATAACTCTGGCCGGGAAGTGACCTTTATATATGCCATCTGCGAGCAGTCTCCTCTCTCTCCACAGAGATGACCGACTAAGGGATGAGCATGATGAATAATTAACGCCTGCTCTTCCTCTCCGGGCAAGAGAAGGAGGACCTTCGTCGGGGCGACGGCGGGCCACCGTCTGCGACGGTGGCCCGCCGTTGCCCCGACGGAGGTGTTTCAGGGGTACCCACCTGACGCGGTGCCGAGCAGGAGTAGCGGCGTCATCAGCAGACATTGCATCATCTGGCGGGCCAGAGGAAAGGGTCGGTGTTCCAGCCTCCGGCCGGCTGCTGTCATCTCCATCCTCATCTGTCAGCCGGCAGCGCAGCGCCCTGCTGCTGTAGCTACCCCCTGAGAGGTCAGCCAAACCCCGGGCCACTTCCGGGGACAGTACCGGGAAGTCCGTGTAGCCGGGGATAGCACCGGCAACTGTCACCTGCTTGGGGTCTTCCCTGCCGCAAAGTCACCAAAGCCGAATTATAATATGATCTAATCTAGACAATCCGGGTTGAACTGCTATTTCCCAAGCGTTCTTTTCTGTAGAGTAGTCCGTATATCATGAATCGGTAGACAAATTGTAGTAGTTAACTTCTTGTTCAAATACAGGAAAACAATTGCAGTTTACTACAGTGGTGCCCTTATTTTGTACTATGTTGCACAGTTTTCGTTATTGTGTTTTTATTATGAAGTTACCACGTGCATGGGCAACATAGTAGTCACTGATGATGAAAATTGTGATGTATTTAAACAGAGTAAGTGCAGTTATCTTACAATATGTAGTGTGAGATACAATATAACTATATAACCATGTGGTGGAGGAGACATCAGAGAGAACAGATGCACAGTTATACTGGTACGTAGCGATCGCTCTTTGGAATCCTTTAGGTTGGAGGCGGCCAGGTGTGTCCAGTCTAGTCTGTGTACTACACTGCTGACAGCAGGGTGTCCTGCTCTCTCGCTGTGACAGCTTACTAAGGCACCCGCCCTGATCCACTTTGTTAGAATGGCCCTGACTGGTCTGGCAGTGTGGTCTGGCTGGCTGGTCTGGCCTCCGGCTTACACCGCTCACGCCTATACTGACCCACCTTTACCAGGGTCTGCTTAGCACAGTACACGCTCTAAGCCTGGAGACAGCACCGTATGATGTATGTGGTCTATAATCACAAGTAAAATGTCTGGTAAAGTATGCGCTTGTAATCTCCGATGATACCCGTGTCATTTATGTTATGTCCCGTTTTGCTAAATTTATTTTTTATTTTCCTCACAGCTGAAGTTTATTCCAGTTCTTAGAAAATTAAAAGCTCTTCTAGATTATAAGTTTTCACAAGCCTCGAAGAAAAAATAACGGCTTAGACCTACTCCTATCTTGTACTATCATCTTGTAATGACATAACCTCAGTATAAATTTACAAGGTTTCTTGTGCACTAGAAAACTATAGCTTAAGTCTAGTCCTTGTTGAAAGTTTATTTTTAATTTTGCACATATGCTCTGTGAAATTGTATTGCTTCCAGAAATGGGACGGTGATGCAATAAGCACAGTAATGATAATATCATTTATTTTGAAGATGATTTAAGATCGACTTAATCACTTTTTATGTTAAAGATATGAAGTCAAAGTTAGAGAAGATGGTAATGTTTAGTAGCGATATCAAAAGAAAGCACATCTGGTATTATCTATCCTTCACCATATATAACAATGGGCAGCTTGTATCACTGTACACATCTACCCAGGAAGAAAAAACTAATTGACAGAAACAATCGCCCTGGCTTCAGTTGGCGTCAGATGTGATGTATTGGGAATCTGATGCTTCAGTGATGTGGCGATAATCTCGTCGTAAGGAGGTTGTCTCGCGTCTTTATCTCCCGCTGCTGAAGAAGCCCACGAAAAAGCGTAAGTGAATGTGATACCACCATGTGTCACACTATACGATTGATTGTCCATAAAAAGCCGTCTTAGCATTGATTGTCACATCGGTCTTTTGATGTGTGTGGTCAACAGACATCAGAGTTTACAGTGCTATCCGATATACACAGTGTTTCACATAATGCTGCTTCTGCAAGACTTCGTGGTGTGCTACTCTGCATCAAGACAGCAAGAAGGTTGTTGGCAGGAGCTCTTCATGCACAATGAGCCATGAAGATGCTCTGTCAAGCAGAGGCTGGGCTGGCTGATTTTTGCAGGCCTCACCGCCGGTAGGTGCACACTATGGACTCCCTCACTTGTTACTGTGTGTGGTGGTGGCGACAAGAGAACTGACGCACTGAGTGATGTCCCTCTCCATGAGCAGTGGCCAGCAAGAGCGCAGAACAACGGGGACAACAGCCAACAGCAAGAATCGGCTACGAAAGCAGCATCATGTATTGGCTGCAGCAGCAACAGCAAAGTGGATCACCAACAGCAGATGCTTCTTTCTGTCTGCTACAGCGCCCTATAGGAGAATCAGCTGGCAACAACAGCGATTACCTGTTGCAACAGCAGATGGCAACAAAGACCAAGAGTCTCACGGCGTGCCGCAGAATCTGAACAGAAGCAGCAGGGCGGTGATAGATAACTGCATCAACAGCTGTGACGTGGACTGACTGGAGACATCAGCGGCCAGGACAGCAGCTATAGAAGATAATGAAGCCAGAGGCAGGTGAGGAATGTGGCGACAACCACCCCTGATAATAGCAGACGTAGGTTCAGAACCGGCTGGATGCTGGGCCGGCGTCTGCGACGCAGGCCTTGCATCCAGCCGGGATCGGTCCGGTTTCTCGGCTCTGGACAATGGCACTGTCACACTGGTCACTGCCACTTCTATTGAGTAATTACCAATAGCAGCTAGCCCTACACGAGCCACAAACACGGCTATTACTGTTAATAGCATACTTAGCACGCAGGCGGGAAACAAGATATCCAATTGAGCGACATCGTTAACACATAACCAAAGCAAATAGAAAAGAACGTGATACCATAACCAGTCATGCGAAAGAAGCTTCTACCAGAAATCAAGCTTGTATAAAACAATCAAGAATTGATTGCCGCAGTTGTCATTGTTATTTGATGAACATATTGTTTTTTACAATAAGAATTATAACCAGTAAAATATCACAAAGAACATGTCATTAATTGGTCCTGCAATTAATCATGTGAAACTGCTGAACAAGTTTTAAACAAGTATAAAGTTTTTAATCCATATATTCTTGCATAGCTTATACTGTATTTTAGTTTGAAGCAAACAAGGGCCTCTTATGGAGCTCACAAGGATTTTCCTGTAATATTTGAAATATGCCTATGCAAATATTGTACATTTCTGAAATGATGTCTAAAATCTTCTGAATTACCATTCTATTCTCCAATATGTCAGACCTAATAGTTTTAATATTAGGTATTTATTTGAAATTCTATTATGTGTCATGTCAATGGTGTTGATTGTGAAAATTGTGCATGTCGGTTTAAATTTTCTGAAATGCCATCCTCTCTTTCAATATTTCAGACGTAAGGATTAGTGCTTTACGATTGTGACTGCGGTGTGGTCCATCAATTATGAAGAGCACTTCTGCAGTCAACAGAAGACGTCGGTCACACCCTGTCTCAATGCTGGTCCAGCGTCCGTGACGCTGGCCCAGTATTGAGACAGCGTTTGGCCGACGTCTTCTCAGAGGTCGTCTCCCAACTCAGACGTGACAAACAAGACGTGGCAGCCGACGAAACCCCAAATACAAAACACAATGTGAACAGCCACTAGAGACTATAGCAGGACACTCAAGTGCACAAAGCAATCCTGGATTTTTATTCTGTGAGATAAATCTGGTATAATAAATGTAGTTTACAAATTAGTATACAAACTAGTAACATCGGCACAGAAATTATGAGATTTGTCCAATATTTTACTGAGAAGAAGCTCGTCGGCATGATCATATAGTGTTAATCAGCCATGTGATTTTCCCATAATTGCAAAAAAATAATAATAAAGTTTGAATTGCGGGACCGTACTAAACTCTGCCAGGATCATGCTGTTTGTCAGCGCTGTGGTCATGTCTAAGGAATTGTCCGGCATGGAAATATCATCTTTATCATGTTTATATAAAAAACCTAAAGCAGTTAAATCTATATATTTTTAAACTTAATTTCAGCATTATTTATTTGGGTGCACTTGAAAACCCCCAATGCATAGAAACATTTTATTATTTCACTTTTATATTATAAATAGTAAGCTATTTTTTTATTTTTGCAGGCTCCATGTTGACCTTTCTGGTGTTGACAAACGGAAACAATCAATATGTAAACTATGGTGCTCGGCAACAGCAGAGCCTGATCAGTGTCGGTTTAATGTCGCATATTGAACTGACACTGACAAACTCGTTGGTGGCTTGTGCTGATGTGATGTTGCAGTTGGTGGATTATGTTTGTCTTGGGGCCCCTGTCTGGCAGAGTCTCTGGGTGTGTCTGGTTGGTGGACACTTATTTGTCCCTATCTTGCACACGTCCAGCGTCTCAGCAACTCTTCATCTCTGCCGCTTCAACGATTGCCGCCTGGTGCCTGAGAGACGCCGCCGCTCCTGCTGCAGATGCTCCAGCATCCCAGAGGGATCCCTGTCGGTCCGGGACGCCGCCACCCTATCCTCATGTTTCTCTCCCAGCTGGGGTATCTGGCACGGAGACACGGCGACTGTTTGTTACGGGTCCGCTTTGTCCGGCGAGCGTCCCCCGCTTACGCTTTCACTAAGGAAACAGCTCAGCTAGAATTATGACCCATCTTCTCCATACACAACACAAAGCGGTGGCGTGACGGCGGGCCACCGTCGACAGACGGTGGCCCGCTGTCACTCCACTGATTTGCGCCAGAAGGAGGAGTTATTGGCCATCTCTTTTATTGCGGGTGTCTTTATCAACCAGAAGACCACGGCGGCAGTTATGTGGTGGGATCGCTCCCCTTAAACAACACATCACGGCTCATTCTCACAATGTCTCTCGTGGTGATGCCGTCACTGCTAACGTCTTCATTCTCACACCTCAATGAAACCGTATCCCACTGACAAATACTTTGCAACTCTTACTAAAGTGTACACCCATCAATTGGTTTGTTCATACAAATCTCGCACTCCTGAGACAATGTATTATTAGGAAGATCATATGACCGGGCCACTGCAAGTATGCTATGAAACAAAAATATTGTCTATTGTCTATTGCGATGAAATCTTCTGTAATATATTAGGTCAGAGTCAATATTGTGTGACGGCATATGGAAACTGTACGTTTTTTAGCTTTCACCTTTGATTTTAAATTAGTGGAGTAAAATATTTGGAAAATGTTGAGACTCGAGACCTATAATTCAACTTTGGTTAGGCTAAAATTGCTCAACTGAGATCGCTTCACTGTGCCTTCAGGTGTTGTATATCTACCATTCTATGGCTTCTTTGTGATGAATGTGTTACTATTGTTAGCTGAGAGACTGTATATATACGGCTTTTGCTTGGCAATAAGTCCGTTAAAACACTCGAAGTTATACATTCTTAGCTGTAAAAATGCCCTTTTCACAGTTAAGAATGTAGAGCTCCTCGGGCTTTATCCTATACGGAATACTGTAAAACGACGTTTTGGTTATTACCACATGTGATCCTCCCTGCAAAAAAAAAGAACTAATTCAATATTACTTTACCTCGCTTTCTGCACACTATGGCACTATCGTGACAGATGGAAACCGAATTCGGGAAGATCTTATCAAATGTATTCAAGAGTTATTTCTGTACAGTATTAAATCCAACACTGTACACTCTATGATTTTGAAGGGTTTGGAACACGGTACGTGACACAAACCACGATGACAAACATCCAGCTCTTTCGGGATTCACAGCCGGTATTTTTTGATGTCCCGGTAACGTAGCAAGTAAAGGTTTCACGATCTCGTTCAGATCTAGATTTTGTAAAATGGGGATAAACACCCCTGGTATTGGCCAAACTAGTATACGTTCATCTCTCCCAATTATTTAACAGAAACGTATCAATCAAAATAATGTACTTTCTCTTTGTATTATAAGCGATGTTCATATTGCACTTGGCTCTATGTGGGAACGTGTCAAATACTTTATTCCGTTTCATGTGCAGCTCTTTCCCAGCTGAATAATGGAGTCGACAAATCACGCCTCTTTTGAATTATTCTTCGTTACGACGAGCAGCACGGGGCGACATACCGCATGTACCGCAGGTAACGCCGGGCGCGCGCTGGCTGGGCGCCGGCCCGGCGTCCCGGGCGCCCAGACAGCGCGCGTCCCGATCCGTGGGCGTGCGGACGCGGATCCGGAACTGGCGGACCTATCAAGGTGACACAGATTACTGGGGACCTGTCACCGCTGAGTAGTTTAATAACATGAGAGACATCTGTGTACGTCAGCGTGGTTCGTCAAATATTCATCACGGGCCCGCAGTTCCCAAGTGATGTATCAGTCAGTGTGCGGCCGCCAGGCTCCACGGGGATCGCACCAGCGCCGGGAACGGGTGGAACGGACGCGCGGGAGTACACAGCCCGTCTGACATAACGTGTACATGCTCATCTCCGGCCCCGATCCGCAAGGGAGACATTGGCGGACACGTACAGAGAGGGAGGGGGTGATCCTGATCCCATTTCATAACTAAATTGTCAACAAATTAAATCGATCTAAATCAATATGTTCTCATAATGTCCTCGTGTGGAGCCTTGGACTTTTTATTTTTTATTGTTTTATCTTCATTCATGTATTTATTTATTTTCTTAAGCATGCAGTCTTATGACATACATGTACATAATAATAATACAAAACATATTTAAACAATTATGGTCAATAATTGTTAGGGGCCTATAACTAAAATAGAAAGCACATTAACTTTCTAAAGTATCAGCCGATTATATATATGCATACATTATTTGAGTTAATTGAATAGGTTTAGGAATGTTTATACCTGTATATTTATAGCAGGATAAAAAGAAAAAAAACCCACAAATGTCATCACCACAAAAATCTACAAGAATATAGGAGAAAGCGTTAAGACATGTACAATAATATTATGTTTTACGGCCATAACCAGAATTGAATGCGGGTTTTATTATTAGTCATATATATTTTAAGGTTATATTTAAGGACAGAAGATATATTCATATTTCTAATTCCTAAAGGTAGTTTATTCTAAAGTTTAAACCCATTTACACTTAAAGCTGATTTATAATGCTAGTATTTATAAAGCCTTATTACTTAGGCTGATATAGAGTATTACTTGCTGCATTGCGAAGCATAATGGAAAATTACTTTGCGCCATGTAATTGTAGAGACTCCACTAGGCCTTTGACTTAGTAACTTAATGTTAATATAAATTGAGGTTTAAATGACATATTATTAATCTCATTTTCAGTCACTTGAAGTCGTGGTTCGCGGTAGCGAGTCACAACTTCAAGTGACCATAGATATTATTATCAGAAAAATGGTGATCAAGATAATCCAAAATAATGATCCTGCAACGATGACGCTTTCTTTTTCGTTCCACAATAAGATATAAATCAAAACACATAAATTTACCACATTTCTCACTAAATGAAAGGCTATCATCACATGGTAAATGTCGTTCACTCTTTTAGTTATTCCACATATTTTTTTTAATGTTTTTGACGATATATCTCCACAGACCTTAATGCTTCCGTACTTTTACCTAAGGCACAGGCGTCGTTACGTAGTCTGATGTAGAGCCAAGAAAAAAGTGCACACGATGAATAATAGAAAGCTAGTGGGAATATATATAAGCCATAGTTTAGAATAACAGGAGTACTGAATTAATGGCACAGATAATGCCTGCGTGCTGCCATGTTGGTGAAAAGGGGGCAAGAGATGCAACATCACTGTCTGTAGTATATGATATATAAATTGAGAATGTGAGATTACACACAATTACAAACCAAGAAATCACAGTATGGAGAACAGCTGATCTGCGCAGGTATTTTTTGCACGCTGGTGTCGCCCTTTCACCCGTGATGTTGGTCCATTCATCTAAATATTGGTGCAGCCAATTTTTCCTGCATGCATGTTGACATACAGATCCACTGACAACACAAACCAGCATCCAATTCACTGTGATAATTTTCATAAATAGTAAGATACCAAATTTATTTTCAGTTCTGAAGGCAGATGTTATTCTGAGTAAACCTCACCAGATAATAACTAATAGCAGTCGTGAATACAGCTTATAATTGGATGACATATTGTCATGCTGTCATAAAACATTCCACTTAAGCGGGGTGACAAACCTAGTGGTGACATGATTTTTAAGATGCTCTCTGTGGTCATCTTCCTGTTACCAAGATTAACATCGTCTTCTACATCGGGTCTGTGATCAACATGATCAAGAGATCTCACGAGGTGTGATACATACATTATCAGACACTGACTGGGTCTTTTCGTCGTGGGACGGGGGATATCGCTCCAATAACATATTATTTCTCCAAATCATTGTCGATGATGACTTCCCAGATACGGATTTTAAACTACACAGATGTGACTCAGCTGATGATCCAGAGATTGGCATCATCACAGATATTAATCCTCACCCGCGATGTCACCTGGATGGAAATGGCATCCTTTTCACCCGCAGTATATATATATATAATTATATAAATATAGTGTGTGTTGTAAAAGCGATGTTCGTATTCTAGAAGTTTCTCCTATGAGTCAACCATGATCATGCTACTCTATACAGCACGGTACTAAACCTAAATTCACGTTGTAATAACAGCAGTGGTTTGAATTACTCTAGCTCCCCATAAACATTACGTGTTGAAACAGTTAAGTATCATATTCAAAAGCGGGGGAAAAAGACCAGCTGAGAAAACTAATAAAACAACGTCTGACACCGAAATTAAAAAAAAAAATGCGCCCCCCTTTAGAAATCTAGGATCCGCCCTTGGACATTGACCGGATTTGCAGTTCAGTTTGTCATATATACATAAGTATTTTAATTTGAGTGTTTATACAAAGTTTAAAATTTAAATTCAGATTTGTGAAATGTTTTGGCTCGTTCCAGGCATAGGTCCTGTAAATATTTTATTGAAGGACTCAAGTAAACTAATTTATTATAGGGTTGTACTAAGTTATTATAACAGTATTATACATGCAATTTTCACCAACCTAAACTTCTGTCCCGCCACTCCCTATCTGGTGTGGGAAAATTTAAACACTTCCCGTTAATCTCTGTTTTTTTTTCATTTCTCATGCTTATTGGTCTTGTTGTCTCAATGCCTTGTTTGCGTCCTCTCTCGTGACGTTCCCGACGTTTCGTGACGTCACAAGCATGCAGAATATATGTAGGAAACGAGGGTGAACGACCTGCCTAGCAGACACTAGACGTTGAATCAATGTTGGTTTATCTCCGACGCTGGACCAATGTTAAACCAACATTGATTCAACGTCTTGTGTCTGTTGGGTTACCAGTGATGTATGGATGTATGCGTCGACCTCAATTGACAGTAACTAGTGTGTTTTGCTGACCGTTGGTGATGCTACCTCGAAATAACCTTGACGAAAATAACTTTACCTCACACATTGTCATACCGAACAACACAGTTTGGTCTGAACCATAAAATAAATAAACAAAAACATTTCAGGACAACATCTGACAGTGTCAATGACTCATGTCTATCTGTCTGTTTGTGTCTGTCTGAAAACACACCAGTTATAATATATTATTAAATATAATTGCGACATAAAATGTACATATCTCAAAGTATTGATCATGATTGTGAGTGAGTCCACTTAATTTGAAAACTTGTCAAATGTCATGGTTAATGATCTTGCATTATTAAACTTTATCACTCTTTATTGTGCAATAACTGAATATTTTACCATGTTACAAAATAATTGATGTGTCATTCATCATTGGTGCAGCATTTTGCACTATGTTGCAGTGGACAGTCAAAAGTATGCAGTAACTGCTTAGTAATCAAGTAAGCATTTACTGTCTCTTGGTTTTGCATATCAGCAAAGCCCAACAGTCACGGGGCATTCACCCAATTCTTTTTCAATGGTGGGCCAGCGTTGAAAACGGTGGAACACCATTGGAACAGAATAGAGGGAATGCCCCGTGCACCACCTGTATTTACACCTAATTCGCAGAAAAAATACTTACTACCTGAATTACGGACATTACGAATCAATACTGGAGGGAAATGATTTATTTTAAATATTTTATTGATGGGGCCAATGTGAATAATAGGTTCTGTGAAGCAAAACGACCCAGCTTCTTCAAGTTATCCAACTTGCTTGTCGGACCCCTTCAGTTTTGAAATTAGTTCCTAGTATTTTTATTGCAAATATCTTCCTTGTTGCCGGGTGGTTGGTAGTTTCAATGTATGCTCAATGTATTATATTATAATAACCCTTGAAGCTCTGAATTATTGATCTCTGGACCATGGATACCAGAGGGCTTTTTTCAATTTAAAATCATCATAAAATTTATGTCTTATTTATCCGATTCATTTGAATACCTATCTTATGGGTTCTACGGCCATTATACATAGTTTTTACTCTTGCAGCACAAGGATCAACTTTTGACGTCAGAATCTGACGTTTACAGACATCAGATTGTGACGTCTAAAGTCGATCCCCGCGATATAATGGTTAACGCCTGCTGTTGATGGATTGACTCTGCTGCGGCACTGGCAACCCAGTAAACATAAAACATTTGTATAACATTTGCACAACATCGGCCCAACGTCTTCGACGTTAGCCAAGCTTTGTACAGATGTGATTCAAATGTTTTGTGCTTACTGGCAATGTGGTGTCACGCTGATGGGTTTTGGTGCCTTTTTTTTCATTTGCTCGTGATGCCTTAAAGTTCTCCAAACTGTTTTAAATGCCTGACACTGCATCACTGTATTACAGTGAAGCTGACAAATGACCATCAGCCACTTAAACAATGTTGAGTCAATATTGGGCCGGCGTCTACGACATTGGCTCAAACTTTTACCCAATATCGGATCAGCGTCTTGTGTCTGCTGGGAGATGCTACCTGGCATGACTTGATGCCTTTGAAACTCACATGCGATGTTAATGCTCCCAGCATCATAGGACGAAAAATATTTAAAAATATTTATAATCAGAAAAAATGGACATTCCAATGTGCTTCTTGTGTCGTAAATATTTGATTACCTTAACTTACCCCTTTCGCGCTAAGGGATGTAATTTAAATTTAATATTTGTTAAATAATTTGCGACCAAATCCTAATGTTTGACCATTCATTTCATTCCCAATAACTTTGATTTAATCTACGAATGACCATGCTTAGCGGTCAAAGGGTTAACACTTACAACGCGGGGATCGACTTTAGTCGTCAGAATCTGAATCTGACGTCACGGACGTCAGATTCATATTCTGACGACTAAAGTCGATCCCCGCGCTGTAAGAATAAACATACATGTATTTCTAACGGCCGGAAACCCACAACATAGGTATTCAAATGAATCAGAAAGAGCTAACTGAGACATTTATGATGATTTCAAATTGAAAATAACCCTTTGGCTGCGATGTTTTTTAGAAATTAATTTAGCGCTTTAAGTGTTAATTATCACTAAACATTTCATCAATTTCGCTGGCATTTCATTTGATTTGAAAACGTAATCCATATAATGGATTAAAGTTGGGCCAACGTCGAAGACGGGGGGCGAACATTAAAACAACACTGGGACTTTAGATTCGGGCGCATAGCAGCAGAGGGGTTACGTCGGGCGTTTTCAGACAGGGTACAGACGCCGACTGTACGCTTAAATGATAAATCAGAAACCAATAGTAACGGCCGGCAGCGAGAATCGATCTACAAATAGCTGACAGCAGCATCAACAGTAACAGCAGAAGAAACCCGTAGATAAGGCACAACCCATGAATCAAGGCTGGGCCAACGTTTAAGATTTCCCCCCGATATTGGTCGACTTGTGTTCGATGCAGTATGGGACTTGAATTGGGAACAGTTACAAAGTGAACCCATTTTATCTGGACTCGGATATAAAGACTCGGATATAAAGCAAATGCTAAGAGACACATATAATTGGTTATATAAGACCTACCCACTGGGCACAAAACGTTGTTGCGACGTTGAATCACCGTCTCTGAAGGTGATTTAACGTCGCATCACCGCGTGTACAGTGGGTAATATTTGGGCGCCTTTTATGTATTATGATAACACCCCAGCAAACAAAAACATTTCTATAACATTTGTACAACGTCGACCCAACGTCTTCGACGTTGGTCCAACATTCTACAAAAGTTTACAAATGTTTGCTGGGACGTCCTACATTCGACTGAATACAGTGTTATCATTCGAATTAAAAAAAAACGCTCGATTTTTTAAATATAGCGATGACACAATCTACACTCGCGAAAAACAACACAGACACCGCTATAATCGATACACCGTCAAAAATGTTCTAGAGATATGGCATGTAGGACGTAACGTTGACTAAACGAAACAGAGTGACGTCTTATTTGCTAAATTTCCCGTGTGCATTGCCATCCCCCTCCAATGTATTTACTTGTCGTTTGCGTCTGTTACAATTTTACGGTTCAGTAATGATGGTGTTATGAGGGAAAGCTAGTGTTTCTGGTCCTGGCTAATGGGGACTGTGTCTCTATGCTGCATAATATTCGTCTAGCTCTATACTGGTATATATTAGTCAATTCGTATGTATAAATCAATACAATAGGAAACTATCTTCTAAAGGCGGTTGGTTATCTTCTTAATTAAACTTAGAAACAAAAGTAAGCCTTGAATCATTTGCAATTAGGCAATTAAATAATTATTATGATATTGTGGATTGCTTTAGAAGAAGAAAACTTGTTTATTTCACCACAAAAATACACAATAATGATTCATATGCAAAATATCTGGATTGCTTTAGTGAGACACAACTTCATGTGGTTGAAATTACTACTCATAGTTTATGTAATTGATAACCCAATATTTGCCATTCATGCTGAAGAAACACTTATTTTTATCCTCCATAACATATATTATTATTTGATGTGCTGACAAAAATGTTGAAAAACGATTGTAATAATCACAGTAAAGTGCTGTTTGAGACGGGTCAAATATATATGAGATACATATGAAAATATATAATAAACAGAGAATGGGAAGTATAGGGCTCAGACAAGACTGGGCCCAGCAGACACGAGACGTTCATCCAATGTTGCTCTAATGTTGGCCCAACATTAGAACAACATTGGATGAACGTCTCGTGTCTGATGGGGGTAGTGTCTATACCCTTGGAAGCGTTGTCTGTTTTTATCAATCTTATGTCATTATTGTCCCCAGACACTAACGATTTAACTTATCACGAATTGGTAACCACTGAGCTCAGTATCATTTAATTTCGCTATGTCTTTTTGAATTGCTAGCCATGTGAATTTGTAGATCTGGTCACCAAAGAGTCTAAGATAAGAATTGTTGTACCTAATTCAATACTGCAAAGTTTTGCTTTTCTACGTTTACCCACAACATGCATACAGTTCGCAACTACTCAACTTGTTTACTCTACATTATTATTGTGAGTAAATTTCCAGACTAGAGTCAGTCGTGTATGACGAAGGGAGACTGATTGTAGCTGCTGATCCATTACTTTGAGCAGCACAACATCACATTATGTCCATACATAATATTTATCCATTTATTCCTGCCTTAATCCTAGCAATTAATCGATCCTTTTGGTGTTAGTAAAAAGTGAAGATTCAGGTTTTTTTATGTTCAATTATTTATTCCAATTTGTTTGTTGTAATTTGCTATAAAGTTGACAGCAAAATACTTAAAAACAAGATGGAATAAATAATTTGATATTAAAAAAGAAGAAATATTGAATTTCTCCAATTAGTGCTCGTAACATGTGAATGCACACGTTGGTCCCAATAGACAGTTTGCATTCATTCATAATGATAATGACCAGATTCTTCTTGGATTTCTGAATTTAGCATAATGCACTGTACACCCAATCTGAAAATACGGTCCAATGTTGAGAGCACCTCAGTAGAATGTGCCACATTACGACTAAACATTATTTTTTTCACATCAATGTTCACTTTAAAAAACACCACCCCAGACGTCAGAATAGTGTTCTGTTTCTTAGTCAAGAAAATACATTGGTAACTGTGTTAGTTATATAAAAAAATAGTTAATCGACTCTGCAACATACCGGGTATATATTTTATGCCAAATTTGATGACATGTTGCAGGGCCTACGTTACAGTACTGCAGAATAACGTATATAAAATTTGAGGTGACTAGGATACTATAATATGCGAAATTAAAATGACTATACAATGAAAGACTTATAATATTTTAAGAAGTTAATTTGCCATATGAACAAAACAAAATGTGGCATTGCTGATAATATCAGAATTGTTCAGCTTAATGGAATGATCACTGTTCAAATATCAAGTTGCCAATGTTTGACGCCCTCGAATTTTGCTGTTAAAAATTAAATAACACTAATTCTGGGTTCCATTACCATGAGGGATGGTGAACTCGTTTATTTGACAATTTATTTTTTCAAAGCTGAACGCTATCTATTAGGAAAATATTATCGGAGTCCTCTGGGGGGGGGGGGGTGTCGCTATCAACAATATAACTCACTATCCTACCTTATATAGGAATTACCTGATGTGCGAACTATTTTCGTCACTTTTCATAAGTCTTCCCGTCACTCTGTCATACAGCGGCCATCTCAGAATGGACACCAATTAGGAGACGTCCATTAGAGACGAGAAAGAAGACTTGACACCGGTCAGCCAGCTCCGAGCCACTGGTTCAACATCGAGCCAGCGGCGAACACCACTGGCCCGGGGCTGAGCCAACACCTAGTGCAGCCCAGACAGTGTACAGGCCACTCAACGAAGGAGCAAGTCCATCAGAAGTCGCCCATAGCCTAATGGACTGCTTCATATTTCATGACGACATAACATGCTTTCATGCCATTTCCAAAGGCAGGAGGACTCTGCAATACGACACAAGAAGCCAAGGGCGAGCCATGCAGCCAGCGCCTTCCAGTTGCAAATGAATGGTCAGAAAAATACACAGCTTATATACATTTTACATTTTGATGACAAGTTTATTATTATTATGTCTCCTTTTATGTTATCACCGCACCACACACAATACGTACATTAGACCCTATAACGGCATTGTTTCTTTACTTTTATTTTATGACAAACATTTTGTTGCATAATTCGAATATTAATGGATGATAAAATATTCAGTTCAAATTGGATGGAACCCAGCAAACACAAAACATTGGTATCACATTTGTACAACGTCGTCCCAGCGTCTCCGACGTTGGTCCAACATTGTACAAATGTTATGTAAATGTTTTGTGTTTGCTGGGGTAAGATTAACAATTGGAAAATAAATGTCTAATGAATTATGAATCACAACGCTTTTTGCATGCAATACAAAGTCGTTTTCTTGTATAACTTTCAAAAGTAGTTTAGAACTCAATTATACGCCTGTAAATATCAAAGATTAACCCTTGTTCCGCTGAATTTCTTGGGTTTTTTTTTTGGTTTTATTCGTTTAAAACTGAAATTGCTGACGCAATATCCGGCTTCAAATGACGAAAAATATGTGTATTTATGAAAGAAGACGAACTGAGCTTCCACCACAAGCATTTTTTTAAATTTTTGGTGGCATGTTATTTGGTTCGAAACATGGCTTGAAACTGTATATATATGAGTCTAGCACCACAAAGATTAACTCTTACAAATATTTTCAAAAAATCCATGGTGAACAAAGAGTTTTATTCAATTTGAAATCATAAATGTCTCAGTTAGCTGTTTCAGATTTTTTTGAATACCTTTGTTATGGGTCTACAGCCATTAGAAATATGTTTACTCTTATAGTATCGGGGGGAGGCGTGTCGACTTGGCGATATTGGATTTTTCCAAGGCATTCGACACGGTTCCTTATCATTGGCTGATGTCTAAACCTGGACATTATGGGATCAAAGGTGACATACATAACTATATTTCTGGCTTTTTGATGGGGAGATCACAGAAAGTGGTCGTAGACGGATTTTGTTCTCCTGAAATTAGTGTTGACTCTGGGGTGCCCCAAGGGTCAGTTCTAGGACCTATTTTATTTCTATTTTTTATAAATGATTTACCACAGCAAGTAAAATTTCATTGCCGCCTCTTTGTGGACGATTGCTTGCTCTATCGATAATTTTTCATGCTTGCAAGATTCTATAGCCCTTCAACAGGACTTGACCACTTGACCAGCCTCGAGGGCTGGTCAGACACCTGGGGTCTAAATTTCAATGCCAAGAAATGCTACATTATGTCCACTGCTAAGGGGGAAGACCCATATTTTTATCAACTTAATTGTCATGTTGTATCCTCTGTCAAAACCAGCCCTTATCTTTGGGACCTATCTTTCTCGCCCCATATTGGTAAAGTAAGCAGAAAGGCTAGTAGCAACTTGGGTTTCATCACTTAGGAACCTCAAAGGCTGCCCAGAGAGACTTAAGGAGCTGGCCAATATAACCCTCGTAAGACCTAGCCTTGAGTATGCATCAAGCGTATGGAACCCACATACCAGACTAGACATTGATAAGCTGGAGAAGATCCAATGTCGCGCTGCCCGTTTCGTAAAGGGTTATTCTCGCTACAGAAGAGCAGATACCGACAACATAACATCAAGAGATCTTATCAACATCCTAAAGTGGGACTCTCTTGCCAGCAGACGCAAGATGAGTAGACTATGCATGCTATATAAGGCGGTGAATGGTGGGGTGGCCCTGCCCACTCACATCCTACAGACGGCTGACCACAAAGTTCGCGATTCTGCCCACAAATACAAACATTTGCATTGGCCAACCTTGCCCCCCCCCCCCCCCCCATGGCGCGATACCACAATAGTGCGTACTGCCACGTACCATACAGATACAGATTCAGATCCACTCTAGACGTCAGAATCTGACGCTTACAGACGTCTGATTCTGACGACTAAAGTCAAATGACTGTGATGGTGTTAATTACTCTAATGTAACTGTTGCTTCTATTTCATGTTTTTAGGGAAATATCATCTGCTATTTAATTTTACCCCCCTTCCCTTATTTGTCGTAGATTAATCACTCGACATTGCTTATGCAACCAGCAGCAGCAGAATGATGAAACTCTACATTTATTACTTTAAAAACTACACCTGCTATATACAGTAATACATGTTTTATTTGATATATTTATCTGCAGATTTGATCAATTACATCATATATCGTTTACTTTAATTTGACTTAATTGCACACAGTAAAAGGTATAAAAAAAAAAATTCGCGAATAATATAACCATTCTATTACCGGTGGTCAATATTGTAAGGAAGATACAATCAGATGCAGATCGCTGGTGTAACATACCCTGATGACATCGCGAGGCTCTGACACAGTGACCTCCATTTTTAAATGTTATAGTTCCAATACGATCAAAAGTTTACGCCTGCTGAAAATGGCCTAGTTTTCATAGGCACTTGAAATATTCGTCTCTATTTTTTGACATCCGAGTTTTTTGGTAGGCAGCGCGAGTGTCGTTTATACACAGCTGGCTGTGTAAACAAAATGGCGGTCAGTGTGACTGGGCCTCGCGCAGTAAATGAGTTAGGCGGCCCAGTCATACCGGGTAGGTGTAACACTACAACAAATACATTTGCTTCTATAAACGTTATTCTCATGCTATGTCCTAAACGACAACAAAACCTAAACATGCATGCTATAAACGAGCTTCAACACTTAGCTAGCAGCTCGTCTGTAAAAAAATAAGTATAAAAACCGACACGTTGCCTATTTGTCAAATAGAGTTTTAAAACCATTAAAAAAAGATATATTTTTGATACGGGTAATAACGTTTGCATTATATCACCTATTTTGTAATTACCCGTATAAAAGCAATAAAAACACATGATGACAAAATGATCCATTAGTCTGTGTATGTATTTAGAAGATACAAGTAAATATACATGTAATTTAAACCCTTCTTCTCAATTTATCAAAAGGAACAAACTGTATATCACAAGTCCTCAATTAAATCTTAATCAGTTCTTTATTGGCAATCACATCAGCAATGCCCGCTTTGAATGTACGTATATTGTATATTTACTCTTTACCCACCCATACAACCGTTTAACTTTGTGCTTAATCTTTTTTTCATTTTTATTAGCACATTAAATACCAGCATCTGAACATTTTAAAGATAAAACGCGACATAAATCAACAAGATTTCAAAATCGTTGACCCCTATTTTGTCAAATCAGTATAATTTTCACTCACTTGAAGTTGCTGATCGCGTCAGCGAGACATAACTTCGATACTATTGCCATGCAACCCCAGTGGTAATAGTACTGAAGGGTTCTTTTTAAAGAACGTATATTGTTTAGAGTGTAGCTAAGAGCAGCTTAAGAGCAATAGCTTATATTAATGCGACCTAACCTATATAATGAGAACTTGTATTTACTATGCTATTATGTTGAAATGCAGTGGCCATTTTATAAACATTTTTTTTCTGATAAATTATGATGGCTGTGAGGAAATGGCCCATCACTTTTGAACAAAAACGGCATATAAAGGTCCCGGTCAAATACATGTTGAATCTTATTCTGTTATAACATGTTCTATCACATCATGCAACAAAATCTATTTGTCTTACATATGTAAGACAAATAGATTTTGTTGTATGATGTGATAGAACATGTTATCATGTTAATTGGAACATATTTTTTAATTGCATTCACCTGTGTTTGACGTGATTGTTTCTTCTGTAAATCTACCGCTGCATGAGGATACTTTTGATTCAGAGGCAAAATTACGACCTTCACTTATTGTTATCAAATTCTAATAAGCAGGGATCATTACTCAGACGTGAACATGATGAACGTCATCATTTGGAAACATGACAAAATAGTTGACATCTAAACAAATAAAAATTGATATGGTCAGAGTTTGAATATAACGCATGCAGTCAACTATATATGTATTAAACTGTTGCCATAGTAACTGCACATTCTCATCGTGTGCACAATTCAAAAGAGATGCTGCATTTTAGTTGATGGCTTTCTTTGGTGAGCAGAGGCAGTACATGCATCTGCTGTAAGTCAGTTGCGGTGACAATTTGACAGTTTTTAGATTCACCACCCACCAACCCAATCACCCCCCCCCCCCTCAGGACCCACCGGACGTTGGCCCGCTGTATGGTTCATGGTGCGCCACCGTCTGTGACGTTGCCCTGCCATGAGCTATACATCGGATCGACGTCTCGCACAGACTTTCAAAAAAATGAAATGAAATGAATCGGGCTTTAGGCCACCTTTGTGCACATATAGGCTAAACTGGGCCAGGAGAACCTCCTGAGGATGGTGAGATGATTGAGATGACACTGTCCTCCAGACACAGGATTCGAAATTCGAGCCCTGGCGGTCTGAGGCCGAGCACGCTACCTCTCGGTCACGGAGGCTCCCCACAATACTAACTTTCACACGTGGATGGGGAAGAAACAATTTTGTTTCTTTCAAACCGCCGAAACCGGGAACCGAACCCCGGACTCTGGCGTGAAAGGCAGCGGTGCTAACCACTACCCTAGGGCCCCCGCCCCACAGACTTTCAGAATCCATGTGTTTGCCTTCGCCCACACACGAAATGATGACAGTTTATAAATATATTCCAGACGACAAAATTCGGCCATTTACCGTATCAGCTGCGGTCATTTGACGCGGGAGGTGGCATAATCATTGCTTGTTCTGGGCATCACGCATTAGACTCACAATCCGTAACAATTCCGGATCATTGTCACGGCTCCTGTGTGGATAGTTCACGGTGAATCTTGCGCGATCCCGATAGCGTCCTAAATCCTGCTATCTGATTAACGGCAGTAATGAAGAGCTGGCCATACCCACGTATATAGCTGTCCAACAGATAAAGGAAAATGGACTCCGTGATGGAACACTTTCTGCTCCGGGGCAGAGACAAAATACCGTGGTATACATGTTCACTTACAACGTTCAAAACTATCATAATGATACCGATTGCTCCTACAAGATTACATTTTACATA
The DNA here is from genome assembly GCA_964017125.1 of Flabesymbios commensalis. Classification (NCBI taxonomy): domain Eukaryota; kingdom Metazoa; phylum Annelida; class Polychaeta; order Terebellida; family Flabelligeridae; genus Flabesymbios; species Flabesymbios commensalis. Next base: position 52,158,370 of record OZ024902.1, on the reverse strand, counting down.
AAAACTTTTTTTATTCACAAAAAAACGAAAAACAGGTGTTTTTTTACATATTTAGAGTGTGCCGGAAATTAGCAACCGCTGGTGCTGTGAGGGTCAGTGGTCATATCACAGGAGATGGTGCGCATAAACCTGTTGTCCCTGGTCTGCGCATGCCAGTGTCATTCGTAATAAAAACGGTGCTCGCGCATGAATAATCATGCCATAATATCACGTGGTTCTCTCCATGGTCTAATAAGCCTGTTGTCAAAACACACTTTGTGGAAGCGCTGGCTTAACATTGAGCCAGCATCTATAACATTGGACCAATTTAAAGCAAAGTAGAGCAAATGCGCATTTCTTTTTAGGATATGTGCATTTTTGTTTCAATTATTCTACAAATTAGCTTTGTAGAATGTTTTCAACAGTAACAAAATAACACAGCACATGACAAACCATCGTTTTATCTATAGATGGTTAGTAGTAGGTAGCCACATTGGCTGAAGCAGGTTTTAGCCACAGATTGACCGCGTACAAAATCGTGGGACATTTCTTTGGACTGTCATATCGGGAAATATCGCTGAATAATCAGGTCGAAAATAGTTTTCTTAGAATCAGTAGCATTTCAGGTCCTTGCCCGCATGCTCAGCTCAGAGGTGGCACAGTCACAGGTGGAATCGTGGTGTAAAAGTCATAAACTTCAGAGTCCCTAGTTCCAGTTCTGGTACTTGGGTGTTAACAATCCTCTTGTTGATTCAATTATTCGAGAAGGCAAACTTCAATCTGTACCGTCAATCACTGACCGAACTGATACCATTCTTATTTGCCAAAAAACAATGTAAATTATGCACAATATACCTCTGTCCTCTACAAAGACAATGATTTAACAGAAACAACCTCAAATGGCTCAGGCATTATGAATTGAAATGTTATTGTGCATTTTTCGAGCAGACAATCTCACCAATAATTATTGACCAGGCTCTTGAGCAAGTGAACGCAGTCGTCAAGGCTGATGGTCGTGCATATGGTGAGACTGGAGATCCTTGCGGACCCAAAAGATGGATGGTCACTGGTCCTGAAGTCACATGCTTGATCACGCAGTAGGGGACAGCTTGCACAACAACAAAAAGGACTGAGCATGCCATGCAGCCATCATGAGCACCAAGGAGCTCATGTTCTCCCCACAATACAGACACACTCTGCCAAGCACAATAGGACGAATATTGTGTTGTCAACAAGTCAACTTAAGCGAGGACGTTAGTGAGATGAAGGGTTTCAAACAAGTGCAAAATCACATCCAACTGGCGCATTTTTCTTAGAAGTGAGAAATTAATTATGATCTTGATATCAAAAGAAGATTTCACCAGCAACCACATGATCTACCTAGATGAATTTGCCCTCTGTACTCACGAGGAGGCGGACACGATGATCGTCGTACATACCAATCATGCGACAAAAGGAGGAAAGGGCTTAGGCTGAGGGAGTCCTGGTGGCAAAAGTCAGTGACACTGAATTTTTTTTCATAGCAATCAGAATGATGTCAGCTCTCTGATAGACAAGCCTACACCAGCTGTGAGTTGCATGTGGCCAAGCCAGCACTAGTGGTGGATTCCTTTCCATGAATTGTGCGACTCCATTGAGCCACAAAATAACAGGAGCATTCACGCCTTCACCGATCACGGGATTTGTCTACCTTCTGCGACAAAAGAAAAAGATGTGATGTATGTGATGAGAGAACTGATTTCTTCCATAAATTAAGTCAGTTCCCATGAACAATAATTGACGATGACATGGAGATCTTATGTAGGTTTATGTCCGAATGCATTACAGGTCCAGCACAGCTGATGGCGTCGATTACGATGATGCAAAACTGGATATGTTTGCTAGGGGCTGTCACCAGACGGGCATCATAAGGAGTCAACAGTATTCCAGCCAGACATAGCGTGTTCTGCAGACTGGGTATGGACGAAAAAGACAATATTTGGCAGATATTCTGGAGAGACTTTCCACTATTGCGGAGAGATTCTAGCAGCTGACTAAATGTCATGAAGGTGTAAATGACACCACACTATGCAGTTGCAGGTGTGAGGTTGAGTCGAGCTGCAAAGGCAATTATTACCAGGGTTGACGCTGGGATCTTGTAATCTAACTGAAACTGTTATTTTTATTACTGCATTACAGTATATTACTAAGTGTTTTTTTCTAAGTATGCCTAGTCTATGCTACTTCTGCCTTAGATCGAGACTACATTTCATGCTAACCAACATGATGTATTTTAACTCCTTGTCTCATATTTTCTAAAATAAGCTTTTACTGAGTTTCAGAGGTCGAAATTCGGATTCTGCATGGTCAAAACTGTATAATTTGATACCAAGATCAATAAAATTGCACAAGTTTGGATAAAACTATCATCAAAGTGATTTTCATGCTGGAAATGGCCGCCATCTTTAAAAATGACCGCCATCACTTTCTGGAATATTGTTGTGCATAGATCGAGCAGACAGTTTTCACCAATATGTTTTTTACGCTTTCAGCTTCGGTTATTTTGTCAGAAAACATTTATTCAGAAATAGGTCACGAGCCACATTAGATGCCTTTTCTAACCTTACCAGACCCATAAAATGGCCTTGGCCTTTGACTTTGACTTCCAATAAATTCATCTTATGTCATAAATGTACTGATAGCTTTTGGTTTGATGGAAATCGACTCAATTATCATACAATTTGAACAAATATGCGCAGAGATATGCCATTTTTATATTTGATTTTATCCATCGGCGGCCATTTTGGCAATATGCAAATTAATAATTGTCATTGGGTGAAAGATAGAACTCCCGGTGAAAAGGATGACTCTAGCCTCAGCTGAACACAAATCAACCAAAATATAAACTACTGTATGAATTTCCAGATTAGGTTAAATTTTCCCAATATTCTGCCTGACTAAGATGCTCGCAACTCTATTAAAATTTATCCCATGTAACATCGTACTTATATTAGTGTATACAATTGATATCTGTAGACTAATAACTGAAGTTTATCTCGCGGACACTACAATAATAAATCGATATTATTTACACAAACAAGGCAGTCCTTCTTTAGTAGAGAAAATATATTCGTGACCCATCACACTCAAAGCGCAGTAAGCTGAGAGAGATTTTAAACTTTTAGTTTTAGATATGTAATCATTTAACTTTTAATTACGTCATAAATATTTAATTTTAATTGTAGCAATTCTGTTTGATGTACCTTTTTGTTTCCGAGTTACATTAATTGGAGTTACATTACTTGGACGCAATGTGTTCACTGGGAATTCAGCTCAGAGACAGAATATGTTAACTCAAGACCTAACAGTTATAAAGGACTTGGCTCGTTACCTAAACCCATGTCTTTGCTTATCACAGCACTGGAGTGTGTTTTTGTTTTGAAAGTTGACACAAAGTTGTTATGTGAGGGGCTACGGGTGTCTGTATAGCTGGGTGTCTCAACAGTTTGCTGTCTACAATGCCGTCAAACGTCGATGCTGAGCGCCTTCCTCATAGTAAGCCTGTCGCGAAACACCACCTTGAAAATTTGAGCTGGCCTCTTTGTATGCCAGGTGACGCTGCTCATTATATTGGGTTGTTTTCTGCTGGCTGTGTTATGTAAACATGTCTAGTTGTGAGCTCCATATTGTTGTAATTTTATGCACAAGCCTAGACGTAAAGACCGAGGTCCTTTAATATACAATCATTATAATCATGCTAATACTACCCCAGAAGCTTAGGGGTTCAGAGTGTTTAGAGCTGGTGATCAAATCGAAGTATAACATCAAATGACTGGTAGAGGCTAAGTAATTGCATAAATATGTATGAAATATTCGCGTCATGAATAGCAAAACAACTGTTTGACTAGATATTTTTGTATTTTGGTAGGGAGGCATATATTGTTAATTAGTCTTATTAGATTCGTTTTGTGTTATACTTGATTCGGTTTACTTTGAAAATTACTGATCAAGCCCCAATACATTTGACATCATTATTTTTTTAGAGTATTTCAACTTACTGAGCTACACCATTAAATACGCTTATTGAAATGACAAATAAATCTTTATTATAAACTATAATAAAGATATACATATAACTATATATTTCTATTTTTTGAAGACAAAGGGTATTGACACTTACATGTTACATGGAGATACGATAGTAAGCTGGCACAATAACTGTTAGAAAACGTCAAAAAAACTAGGCCTACATTTGATAGTGTTATTCAACTAAAAATATGATATAGGAGGCCTAGATAATTATATTGAAGTAGAAAAAAAGTCAGTTGTATAATTATGATTATTTACGTTTGTAAATTCCAAAGCAAAAATGCGCCGTATTACGGCGTTGCTTCTGATTCTGGATTAAAAGATAAAATCAGTCATACAGCACTCCAACAAAAAGAACCGCGGGCAAATGCCAATTAACATTTGTTTGTCTCTTTTTAGACGCACCGTTAAATAATTGAACAAACAAATCTATAAAACTGCACGACTCTGGGAACAATTATTTTTCTGTAGCACGCTTAATTTAAATGTGATGAGCCTCGTTACTGATGTTGGTCTAATAACTCCACAACACATGGGCCCACCGCTGGACCAACTGATTAAATTCTGTTTACAGGCTTTGTATCTTACTATTAAAAATACGATTAAATATAATAGAAGAGGATGCCAGCAGCGTTGTCTCTATGCGCTCAATACGCAGGCCCAGTAATAAGACGACACAGGCGCCCAATACAGGCGCCCAATACACAGACAACCATTTATCCCGAGACGTAACTCTAATAATTGGTCTATTTTGGTAAAGTGCTTCAGTTGACAAGCACAGTTTTCTGTCAATCAGACTTTTTTCATTGTCCCCTGGAATCATTTAATTTCACATTACAGCTAATGACAGGCATGTTCTCTCGTGAGATTTTTCAGCCAGACCCTTTATGAGAGAAAAAACGAGCGAGCCCAGTCAGCTTCCACTAATCTACTATCAACCTATTTGGAGAATTACTCTTGTTAGAACACGAGGGAGAATTTCATTTCCATAAAGCATACTTCATAATTACCATTTTGGTGGTGTATTATAGGCGTTTTTTACTTGGAGATTAATTAATTAAGGATCGTAGTTTTCGTCACGCGCCTAAATATACTTTTTTGCATAAGTGCGTCACGGAAACAAAGTGAATTTATGCTGCGATTATTGGTATACAGGTATAATTATATCTAAAAAAAATTGGTAAAATAATAGTAGTGATCAATGCGTCTTTCGAGGTAAAAATAGGCTGTCAGAAGGAAGAGGTTACTTGACATTAGAATAACTGACATTTTTGCAGTTCGAACAGTTCAATATTTAATTAACATTCCAAGTTGTAAGGGTCTGATGAATACAAATAATTACTGTAGATCTGGTAATAATCGTGCGGTTTTAATTTTCGCGAAGTTTTTTTAATGCGATCATCCCAGATAGTGACAATTTTAACTGTCAAGTTACCTATTCAAATTTTAAAATTGTGTCTCAATAACGCCATCCACAACTCTAAAGTAGGTGAAAAAAATGGTAATTTGTCAATTAAGAAGTATTTTTAAATATTGCGAGCAGTGAGCCAAGGCTTTCTTAGATTCTGGCAAATCTCCATGGGATCCATGACGATTTTTTTTGTAAGTGCTTCAAAAGTTTTGCTTTTATATCGAATCCATCTAATACCAGACGTTGAACCAATTTTATTTAAATTTTGGTCCACCGTCTTCGACGTTGGACCAACATCAAAACAACATTGCACTTCACGCCTTAAAATTGGTCGACTACATTGTAGGCCACAAAAGTCGCTGAACTCAACCGCTGAAAGAACACGAGTAGATCAATAGATAGACCTAGACACTGTGAGAGACGATGCCACTCAGATCACCGGGTGTGTCTCTTCTATCAATGGAACTAATTTCTGGTGTCTTTTTCTCACAGCGAAAACAATTATATGTCGTAAACATCATATACATGTAGTGTAGGTATATATAAATATCTGACGTCTGATATCAGACTGATCCAAATCGTCAAGATTCGCCTATAGAATCTA